>MU403147.1:0-212057 GCA_022695765.1 Annulohypoxylon moriforme | reverse complement strand
TTTAAGTTAACATAAAATATATTAATAAAAAAAAATTAAATAAATTTAATATTATTTATAATTAATTTATTAATTTTATTTAAGATATTATTTATCTTAAAAAATTATAATAAAAAGTAAAAAATAATTAACAAAACTTAAAATTAATAATAAAATGTAGTAATTATATATTATATTAAATTAATATTTAAATATAAGAATTAAAAATAACATATTAAAATTATATTTAAAAATTTATCTTAATTATTAAAAATAAACGTTAAATAATATTAATAAATAAAAGATCTTAAAAATCTTTATTATTATATAAATTTTTACAACATTTATTTATTAAATAATATGGTTATAAAAATTATCCTTTCGAAAGATATTAATAATTTAAAATTACCATTTTTATTATAAAATAAATTATTAAACTTAAATATTATATATATATTTATTATCTTAAATTTATAATTTTAAATATAAAAATATATTAAATATATATAATTCCTTTTATATAATAATAATAATATAATATTTATTATTAATTAATTTATAGTTTAAAAAGAAGAGGAATTTAAAATAAATATTTACAAGGTTTATATAAAAGGAAAACTAAAATAATATATTTATAAAAAAATAAATAAACTTTTTTATAACTTTTATAATATTAAAATCTTTTAATAAAAACTATAAAACTTAATATTATTATATAATACCAAAAGAATTATATAAATATTTATTATAATTATATTTATTAATTTATATTAAATAAATAAAAGCAAGGGTCTTTCGGTTTTATAAAATATTATTCTTAAATATTACTTACGTAATAATTTATAAAATTTACTTTACTTTAAGTTAATAATTAATTATTTATAATTATATTAAGTAATTTAATTTATAATTATTCTTAATTTACTTTATTATTATTAATTATTTTACTTAAATATAAAATTAATAAATATTATAATTAATATAAATAAAGATTTTATTTTAATTAATCTTAATAAATTTATTATTAATTATAATTAATTATTATTAAAAATAAAGGATATATTTATTCTTTTAAAAAAAAATTTTAAATTATATATATAAAATAATATATAAATATTTAAAAAGCTTTTATCATATATAATTAATATTATAATTAATCTTTAAAAAGTATAATTATTAAAAGAAATTATTACTTTTATTAATATTGAAATTTTTATACGTATATCTTTAAGAAATATAATCGTTAAGTTTTAATAATTAATATAATACTTAAATATTAAATTAAACCTAAAAAACTTTATTAATATTAAATTTATTATTCTTTATTTTAACTATAAATTTAAAATATAAATAAAATATTTAAAAATATAAATAAATTTTATTATTAATGTAAATTTTCTTAATAAATCTTAACTTTCTTATTATATTTAAATTAAGGATACTAAGTAATAATTATATTTGTAAATTAATTCCCCCCGGGATAAAAGATTTAATTTTTTTTAATGTTTTTATATAATAACATAAAGGTTTTTTTATAATATTTATAATTATAAACTTAAATAAAATAATAATATATATTTAAAATTACTTAAATTTAAAATATAAATTATTTTAAATATAAAAATAACTTTTAAAATTTATATATATTAATATTAATAATCTTTATAAATATTTATAATAATATTTATATATAAATTTATTAATTAAAACTTAAATTATTTAAAAAATAACTTACATGAAAATTATAATTTATTTATTTTAATAAGGAATAAAATAAGGGATTTATATTATGTAACAAAGTTTTTAAAGGAGGTTATAATAATAAATATATATTTTTAAAAATGGAAATAATAAAAAAAGTACTTTTTAAAGGTGATAATAATAAAAAAGTGTATATAATGGTAAAAATAAATTATAATAATATAATTTATTTATTTTACATTATATATACTTATTTAAGTAAGTAAATATTTATATAATTATTAAATATTTTAATAATAAAAATAAGAAAAATAAAAAGTTTAAATTATTTAATTATTTAAGTATTTAACTTTTAATTATAATTTTAATCTAAATAATTAATTAATATTAAAATAAATATAATTATTAATATTTTAAAAACATTTAAGCTTTATTACTATAAAAAAAAGGAAAATATATTAATTAAAAATAATATTTTAAAATAGCTTTTTAAAAAGGTATAAACAAGTTTTAAGATATAAGGCGTGAAATCCCTTAAAAGGGAACTATAAGTTACGGAACCTTAGAAACTAATTATTAAATTAATTAATTTAATTAAAACTTATAAAATTAAAAAAAATTAATAAAACTAAGAAGTTTAAAATTAAGTTAATTAATAAGTAATAATAATTACTTAATTAAGGAATGTTAAAATCTTAAAATAATATTTAATATTATAATAATAAATTATAAAATTACTTATATATATTTAATAAATTTTATTATAATTTATATTTAAAAAAGTTATAAAGAAAAGCTTATATTTATTTACTTAAATATTAAATAATATAATAATAATAATAAATATACATATATATAAATAAATAAATAAATAAATAAATATATATATATAAATTAATATATTATAAAATTATCTTTATATATAAATTTTTATTACTTATTATTAAAGTAATATAACATGATATTTACATGAGTTGACAATGATTATAATGTTTTTTAAAAACCTTTTATAATTATTCCATTCTTTAATAAATAAAATTTAACTTATTTTTGGAGTACGGGTTTATTTTTTAATTAAATAATATGGAAATTTTTATTAATATAATTAAAATTAATTATCTTATAATTATTATTAAATAATTTTTATATATTTTTAGGTTTGATTTTTATAATTTTTTTAATTTTAAAACCTTTATTTATATATTTTATATATTTTTTTCCATTATTACTTATTATTAATTTAAATGAAATTAATTAATAATTATAAAAGTAAGTTAAGAAAAGATTAACTAAATTATTTTTATTAAAAAAGTTTATAATTATTATAAAATAAAATTACGCGATTATATACTTAATTACATATATTAATAAAATTAATAAAAACTATATTTAATGTTTATTAAGATTATAATATATTTTTAATATAAACCTTTTTCTAAGAATTTACTTAAACCCTTTAAGTTTTCTAATTAAATATTTTTTTAATATATTATTTAACATATAAACCTTAAGAAATAAATAAAACCTTATTATACCTTTACGTATTAAAAAGGTATAATTAAATAATTAACTTTCGAAAATTTTATATTTAAATTTACTAATAAATTAATTAAATATATTATATCTTATTAACATTATAAGTTTATTAAAATTATCTTAATTTATAATATGACTTTAATTTATTTAAAAATATCTTATTTTTTCGAATAAATTTATAAAGGATTTAAATTTTTATACTTAATATAACTTAAATAATATATTGTTAAGAAAAGAAAGCTTAATAATAATATTAAATGTTTTAATACTTATAAAGATCTATATATTTAAATCTAAAGAAAGTTATATTTCGTTAATTAATAATTAAATAAAAATATTATTAATTATAATATTTTTAATTAAATAAAGTAATTAAAAAAAACTTGGTATTTCTTTCTTAAGTATGAAATAAAAGAAGGTTTCTTTTAATAATTATTTTTATATTTTTATTAAACTAATTAAAATATTAAATATAAGAGGAATATTCGAAAAATATATATTTTCTTTTTTTAAAAAAATGTATTATAAAGATTTTATTAAAATAATTAATAATATTAATATTAACTTATTAAATTAATAAATAATTTTACGTATAAAATATTTAATATATTTCTTAATATTTACGTTAAATATTTACAAAAATAATTAATATTATTATAAAACGTGGCAGGTAAAATAATATATAATATAAATATTTTTAAGCTATTATAATATAATTAAAATAAGTTATAAATTAAAATATAATAACTTTAATTTAATTGTAACATTAAAGTTAATATAATTTTATTTTCTTTTAAAACAATTATTTTAAAAATAATGTAAAGTTTTAAATTAATTATTTATTAAATTAATAAATAATAATATTTCTTATATTAAAATTATTATTTTAAATAATATATTAACTTTATAAATCTTAAATAAGTAAATTTATATATTATTATAAAAAATATATAAGAAAAAAATACGTATAATAATTAATGTAAAGAATTATTTTTTCGCATATTTTAATAATATTAAGAATAATAAATAATAAGGGTGATTTTTTTAATTTATAATATAAAAGTTTTTATTTCTTTATATATAATATATAATTAATTATTTTATTAAAAATAAATGGGATAATATTATATAAATAATATATAAATAAAAATTAACGCGGGGTTTTATTATATTAAAAATATAAAATTAAATTCTTTATAAACGGGATATTAATAAAAGGTAAGAAATAATTTAATTATTTATAATATATATGTTCTGCCTTGTATTAATAATATAATAATAACGTAAATATAAATATTTAATAAGTTTTTATTCCTTATAAGTAATATTTTAATATAAAAAAAAGATTAGTTATATTACTTATAATATAATAAATATAATTTTATACGTGTTAAATATAAATAAGGAATAATTATAAAAGGGTTTAATTTTTTTTTTATAATATTAACTTTATAAGTTTTTTTTATTTATATATTAATAAAATATAAGATTTAAGTTTTTTATATTTAATAATTATTACATGGGATTTAGTTTTTTAAAAGTTATATATTAATAAAAAACAAAGGAATTTATAACATATAAATTTTAGTTATATATAAATAATATATTAATAAAAAATAAAGGTTAATACTTTTAAACTTTATATATAAGATTTAATCTTTTATAAACGGTATATTAATAAAAAATAAAGGTTAATATTTTTATTTATAATATGTGGGTCTTAATTATATATATTTAATATATTAATAATAAATATAGGTTAATTTTTTTAAACTTAAAATATATATTTTATTTTTTTATAAGTAATATATTAATAAAAAGTAAAGGATATAACTTTTATTTATGGCATATAAATTTTAATTATTTATAATAAATAAATTAATGGAAAATAAAAGTTAATTTTTTATACTTAAGATATAAAATTTAATTCTTTATAAATAATAAGTTAATAAAAAATAAAAGTAAAGTTAAGATTTTAACTTATAAAATATTAATCTTAGATTTTATAATTAATATAAATGATATTTATTTTTTTATTTATTAAGTAAGTATATATTATATTTAAGTTTATTATAATAAATATATTAATAAAAAATAAAGGTTAATTTAATTTATAAATTATATTTATAATTTAATTTTACAGCGTAAAATATATATTAATATAAATAAGGGATTGATTTATTTACTTATGGTATGTTAATTTTAATCCCTTTTAATTTTTATATTAATTACTTAAAAATAAGATTAAAATTTTTATTTTAAAAAGGTTATAATATATTATAATAATAAAGATAGTTTTATTTCTTAATTTTATTTAAAATATTTTAAATTTTAATAATATTTAAGTTTAAATATTATTTAATTATAATTTATTTATTTTTAATTTATTTTATATTTTTTAAGATTTTAATTTAATTATTTATATAATTACTTAATTATTATATTATTTAAATAAGTGATGTTTATGTGATTATTAAATTGTAATGTAAACTTAATATTTTAATAAATAACGACTTATATATTTAATTTAAAGTTATATTATTTATATGATTTTAATTTAATAATAAATATTTATATTAATTAATAAAGTAATTTATTTTTTATTAATATATATTATATATCTCTCATTTAAATAATATATATCATTTATGGTTTAAGGTTTAATTAAAATATAAACGTATATTAATTTTAAACCTTAAAGCTAAAAGTTTTTTTAAGAAAAAAAATTAATAATGTATAAGTTTAATAAAAGGTATATTAATAATTGCGATTAATAAGTTAAACCATTAACGTAATTAAATAATACTTAATATTTATTATTATATAATGTTAATATATTATTATATTTTTTTTTTTTTACCTTTATTTTATTTATTTAACTTATTACTTATTATTAATAAATTTTTCTTACTTTTATTAATTATATAAATTAAATAATAAATAATATATTTTCAAATCTTTTATATATATTATTTTAACTTTTTTATAAAATATTATATATTATGTTAACGGTGTAAGTATATAACGTTTTACTTTAATAATATTTATATTTAAATATTATTTTTATAATTATTTATGTTTATTATTAATAACTTTATTTAAATAATATTTCCGCTTATTTTAATACTTAAATTAAATAATAAGTAAGTGGAATTATTAAAACATATTACTTTTTTAATTTAATATTTCTTTAAATAATTATTTATTAATTAAATATAAACATAATTTAATAAATAATATATAATTATTTAAGTAAATTTATTTATATTATTATATAAATAATACTTTAATACGTTATTCCTTATAATTTATAGTTAAAGTAAAATATAATTTCCAAGGAATAAGTTTATTAAATATAAAATTAAAAGCTTTTACTTACTTATTTATTTATGCCTTAATTTCTTATATATTAAACAAATATATAAACTATATTTTTTAACTTAATATATAATTTAAATTCTATTATATTTAGGTTATAAATATAATTTTTTTTTAAGGTCTTTAAGTTTTAAAATTATTAATAATTAAATTTAATAATTATAATTATAAATATTTTAATAATTAAGCTTAGGTTATAATTCTTACTTTTAAAAATTTACATTATAATATATAAAATATTAATATTTTTTTTAGTTTATTACGTAAATATTAATTTTAAATATAATATAATAATTTTTTTAAGTATAAAACTTATTATAAATTAATTACCTTAACTTTTATTATAATTAATTTATAAAGTATTTAACAAAATTATTAATTTTATTAAAACGTAATATTAAAAAGATAATATTTATATATATTTTAATATATTTATTTACTTTAATTACTTATATAAAAAAATTTAATATTTACATAATATATTAAAGAACGTAACTTATATATTTTTTTTTCTTACTTATTTTAAGCTTATTAATTCAACTTATAAATAAGAATATTTTAAAATTAATTTACTTAATTTCGTTCCACTTAATATAATATATTACTTTATAATTAAATATAATTTAAATTAATATTTATATAATTCTAAGTATTTTTTTAATATATTAATTAATAATATTAGGATTAAAAATTATAATAAAAGTATTATAATATTAAAAGTAAATTATTACGTTAATTTTATTCTTTTATTATTATTATATATATTATATATTATGTCATTTTCTTTTTTAATATTTATTTTAATATAAGAATCTTAAGTATTTAAATATTTTTAAATCTTTATATTAAGAAAACTATATAATTAATAACTTAATTATATAAATATTTATTAAATATAATATATTAATTAAACCATTAAATTTAAGAATATATTAAATTATAAGTAAAAAAACCTTAACATCTTATAATTAAATGTATTATTATTTAAATTAAGAAAGTCTTAATTTAATTTTAATGCTTAAACTTATATATATATATAATAATATAATAAAAAAATATATATTTTTAAAGGCTTTTTAAAATAAACTTAATATTTAATTTTTATCTTTTAGCATATTAATTAAATTATAACATTAACTTATAAATAATAAATTTATATATAATAAGATTTAATAATTTTATATTATATATAATATATATATTATTTTATAATAAATATTTTAATATAATTAAAAGCTTTTAAATTACGTTTATTTAAAATTATAATTATTTTATTATAAGTTTATAAATATTAATAATAATTTACAATACCCTTTTATATTATTATTATTAATCTTTTTATTAAAGATATAATTAATAATTTTAATTATTATATTTACCTTAGTTTAAATATAATTATATAATAATCTTTTAAAAGTTATAAAAATTTCAAATGTTATAAAATAAATTAATTACATATTTAAATAATATTTATAATATTATTAACTAAGTTATATTAATATAAATTATATCTTTATATAACTTAAGTAATAAAATATATTTATATAAATATTTAAATATTTATTAAATATTATTATATATAATTATAAACAAAAGTTTTATATTTATTAAAAAATATTTTAACTTAAATAAAATTATCCTTATAATTTAAAATATAACTATTAATATAATAAATATATTACTTATAAAATCAACTCTAAATTACATCTTACTTATTTTATTATAAACTAATTAAAAAAAATTAAAAAAAACCCTTTAAAAGTTTTTCTTTTAGAAATTTTTTTTATAATTTTTAAAGAAATTAATTATCTTTATATTAATTATTTATAACTTATAAATTAATAGAATATTATTAATATATTAAATATAAGAATTATAATAAAAAAACTAAAATAATTAAATATATAATTAATTTATAAAACGTTTAATTACTTAATAATTATTATTATACAATATTATACATTTTTAACATAAATTAAATCGTTCTTTTTTTTATTATTAATCTTTATATTTATGGAAGATATTATATATTTACAAAATATACCTATAACTTTACAAAATATAATGATACGGTTGAAATTTATACATAATAAATATTTATTTTTAAAAATCAAATAAAATAATAAAAGTTTATTTAATTTTATTATTTTTTAAAGTATATGTTATTTTATATTTAAATATGATTTAATATAATTTAATAATTTGAAAAGTTATTTATTAAACATTAAATCTTATAATAATTTAATATTTTTTAAAGTTTCTTTATTTTTATTAAAAAGTATACTTAATATATACGAAGTTAATTAATTCTTCCATATATATATATTAATTAATAATTACATTAATTTTATATATTAAATATTTTAATACTTATTAAATATTAAATTAATTTTATTTTTAATATTAAAGTATTTATAAAATTCCTAAATACTTAAAGAAATATATAATAAAATTATTAAATCTTTAATAAGTAATATTTTAATTTATAAAAGGAATTTTTAAAAAATATTAACATTAATATTTATAAAAATATATATAAATAAAAAAAAACTTAAATTTATTTTAAATTTTAATACTTATTATTATATAATTAAAAATAATATATTATTAATTAAAATGGAAGAAATTATATTAATATATTAAATATTACATATAAAATATTTTTATTCTTAAAATAAATTATTAAAAAAATTAAGTAATAAGGTTTTTCTTATATATATACTTATTTTATTATAATTATTTTATATAAATATAATATTTCTTATTAATTATATATACTTATTTTATTAAATTTAATAATTATTAACGTTATTAATTTTATTAACCCCACCCCCGTAAAACTTATAAACTTTATTATCTTATTAATTAATTATAAAAAAAAAATAATAATAAATTTTATTTAACTTATATAAAAAAGAAAAATATTATATATAATATATTTAAACCATTATAAGATTTTATAATAAAACTTACCCCTTTTATTCTTAATTTATAAGGATTAATATATATTTACTTATATAATATATAAATATAATCTTTTTTTAACCTTCCTTTATATATTAAATATTTAATATAATATTTTACATTTAAACTAAAACTATTTATCCCATACTAACTTATTTATATTTAATATAAATAAATAAATAAATTAAATATAATTTACTTACCATATTAAGTTTAAATTAATTAAAATTATTTAATATTATACTTAAAAAAATAAATAACTTAATAAATTTATTAATTTAAATATTACATTTTAATAACATCATAAATAATAATATTTATTTTACAATTAATAATAATATATTCTTATTATTATTTTTATTCTTAAATAATATTAATAAAACTTTTTACTTTTAATATTATTAATAAATCTTTTAAAAATATATATTAATCTCATTTAATTATAACTACTAATTAAAATATAAATAAAAGATAACATTTAAAGTAAGAAATTACTATACTATAACATTTACATTAATTCTTTAATATATTTATATATTTATTTAATATATAAAAATTAAATATTAAAATATATTATTATATTTTATAAATATAAAAATTAAAATCTTAATTATAAACATAAATTATTTTTTAAAACTTAATATATTATCTTCCATTTTAATAATAACTTATTAATATATATTTATAATTTCTTTTTCATATAATAACAAGAAATTTTTAAAAATTAATAAATATTTAACTTAAGTCATTAATAAAAAATATCACAAATATAATTACAAAACAAAACATTAATCCCATTAATAATATTACAAAAATTATTAAAACTTTAATGCTATCATTCCACTTTAAATTATTATAATTTAATAATAAAAATAAATTTAATCTTACTAAGGTTTTAACACACTTCCATAAATTTATTATAAACATAAACATATTTAAAAAAATAATTTCAAACTTTATATTTAAATTATATTATATAATTTAAATCTAAAATTATTAATTTAAATAACTTTACGTCATTTAAATATAAGTGAATAAAGAAAAAAAATATTTAATAAATTTACATAAAACTAAAGAAAAAGTTTAATATATTCCTAAAACTTATTTACAAACCTTTCTTAATAATAAATTTATTATAAATAAATACATCTTTTATATTATCTTTTTAATGTTATTATAATTTAATTTATTAATTTATAAAAAAAAGAAAATATATTCCATATATAATATCACTCTTTAAATAACATAATAAGTTCCACTTATTAACGTCCTTAATATAATTAAATAAAAATAAACAAATTATTAACCACTTCTAAATATAATAAAAAATTTTATTAATATAAAAAATTATTTTTAAATTATATTTTATTTATAATAATTTTAAATAACATAATAATTATTATATATAATAAGTTTTATATGATTTATTATAGTAAAAAAAAATTAACTTCCCTTATAAACTTTTTTTATATAAATATATAACATATAAAACTTTTTTTTAAATTTTATTAATATTTTTTAAGAACATTATTATTTAAACAACCTTTATTTTAATATCCGGACTACCCTCTTACCTTTTTTCCGGGCTTAATTAATTAAAATTAAATATTCTTACCCCACAATGCATTTTTCGGTTAATTTAACGCTTAAAATCTTAAATATTTTTTAATTTAATATAACTTTATTAATATAACTCGTACACTTTTATAATTAAAATTAATTTATTTACTTTAATTATAAAATAAAAATAAATTTAATTATACTTATTTTAAAATAATATTAATTATTATATTTTAAATAAATTAAAGGTTTATTTTAATTTTTAATAGTTTTAAATAAATAAAGTCTTTACTAAGTAATTTTTATAATTAAAAAAATATAATAAATTTTAATTTTAATTAATATAAAATTAAAGAACTTAAGAAAAGTATATTTAAGTTTATTTTAATTATATAATTAAAGCAAATAAATTAATTTTATTTATAAAAACATATAAATTATATTAATAAAATTATTATTAATTAAAAAATAATTAAGTTTAAATAAAAATATTATATATAAAAAGTTAAATCTTTACAATTTAATTAATTAATCCCGGAAAAAAAGTAAAAAAATAACTTAAATATTAAAATAAAGGTTACCCGGATAATAATATTCTTTTTTAATAACATGACTTAATTAATTAATTAAAAATCATATTAATAAATATCTTATCTTAATAAAATATATATTTATTTACTAAAATAAAGTAATTATTAATTATTTTAATTTATTTTAAAAAATTTAAAGTTTAAGTTTAAAAAATCTTTTATTAAATATAATTATAAAATTTTCAAAGTTTCCATTTTATATCTCAAAAATAATCACGTAATATCCTAAAATTTAAAAACATTAAAATATAAAAACCACTTTAAAAACTCTTTATCTTACACGTAATAATATCTTAAATAATTATATAATAATAAAAATAATAAAAATTATGGAAGTTTATTTAATAATATTTTATATAAAAAAACTATAACTAAATTAATCTTAAATATTTTTAATTTTATACCTAAATAACTTTATAAACATTTATTTAAATTATTTATTATTTAAAAAATATATTATTTAAATTAATAATAATTAATTAATATAAATTATACTTTAATTAATTATTATTTCTTTTAACTTTTTTAAAAAGTTAAAATTATTATTATTATATTATTTAACGTTTAAATAAACGGGCGTAAGTTTTTTTTTATAACTTCCTTAAAAATATAAGATATAATAAACTTTATTATTTATATATAAATAATTTTATAATATTATAATAATAAATCTTATCTTAAACTTTTTAATTTTTTTTAACTTTATAAGTCTTAACTAAATTAATTATATTAAAAGTTAATTTTAAAAGATTTCATAACTTACATTTTTTTTTTATAAGTTTTTATATTTTATATTATAAAGTTTATTTATACCCATTTTAAAAATTAATATATTTTTCCTTTTTTTATACTTAACTTTTTTTATTTTATTAATTAATTAAAACACTTATATAAAAGAAATAATCCCTTAAATAATTTATTAAATAAACTTTTTTAAAACTTTATATTCCTTTTTAATTATCTTTTTAATATCTTTTTTAATATAATATTATCCTTTTTTTTCTTTTAAAAATAAACATATTTTATTAAAATAATTAATAACTTTGTAAATTTCTTAAATTTTAATAAATGTATTAATAATTATATTTAATAATGCGTTTTATTTAACGGGATTATTAAATTTAATTTATATAACTTTATTAATTAACTTTTTTCGCTTTAATATTACTTATTTTATTTTATATACTTAAAAAGTTTAAATTATTAATTTTAAAACATTATAATTTTTTTATAACGTACTATATATTTAATATTATTTTTTTCGCGGCTTTCCATTTAAAACGTAAAAGTATAATATATTTTACCTTTAAAATTATTTAATTTATTATATTAGTTATAACCATTATACATTTAAATAATATTAAAATACCACTTTAATATTTTTCTTAATAAATATAAACCTTTTAATTTATTTCTTAACTTATAATTTATTTTTACCCTTATAAAATAACTTAATATATAACCTTTTTTTTAACATTAAATCATTAATTTATTAAACTAAGTTTTAACTTCACATTTATTTCTTATTATAATAAATCGTTATTTAAAATTTAATAATTTAATTTTTAAATTTTTTTTAATTAAGGCATTATTTTAATTATTTATTTAATAAGTTTATTAATTTATAAGTTCTTATAAATATACTTTATAAAATTATCGGGGTATAATTCTAAGCATTTTATATAACTATTTTATTATATATTTACATTATTACTTTTAATATTAAAAATAATTTAATTATTTTTTTTAATCCCTTAAAAATACTTAAGGTTTTAATATTAAACATTACTTTATATAAATTTATATAACCTTTCCTTTATATTATTTTAACTTAATTTTCGTATAAAACATAACCATAACTTAATTCTTCCTTTCTTTACATTCCACTTAAAATTCCCCGTACTATAAAAATATCGAAAAATATATAATAAAAACCATTTTAACCTATATATATTAAAATAAATAATAAACTTTAAATATTTTATTTTATAAAAAATTAAAAAATAAATATATAACAAAAATATATATAATATTACATACTAATTTATCCTTCCATATAATCATATATTTATCCTATTTAATTTAAGCTTAAATTAATCTTAATAATCACTTATTTAATTTAACCAACTCTTTTTCTTATTTAATTTTTATTCCATTTAACTTTATCCTACTTATATAAAATTATTTTTTTATTTACCTTATTTTATTTTATAAAATAATATTAATTTAATTAACTTTAATATATTTTTTAATATATTTTAATCCTTTCGTATTTTATTTATTAAATATAAAATTAACTTAAGTTTAATTACCATATATTTTTATATTAAACTTAAAGTTTTTTAATTATAATTTACCATTTTTCATTTATAAATTAAAAACACTTCGTAATTTTTATCTTAATTATAAATATTAATAAATTAAAATATTTAATTATATATCTTAATAAATAAAATTTTTATATTATTATAATAAAAATATTAAAATTTTACATGAGTTAATATATTTAATATTTTTTTTAACGTAATATAATTTTATTCTAAAATATCTTTTAATATTATAATAAAAATTAATAAAATGTATTCTCTTATATTAACATTATAATAAATTTACCTTAAAATAAAGAATAATTTTTTACTTTCTTTATATAAAAATAATTATTATATATACCACTTAAATAACTAAAAGTAATTATATAATAATTAAATGGACCATTACTTTTATTATAATTAATACACCATTTATAACGCTTTATAATATAATTAATAATTAATCCATATATAATTTAAGCTATATAAAAATAATTAAACCGTAATAAATCTTAATAAATTTTTAAATTTATTATTTTTAAATATAAAACTAAATATTATTTTATTAAACTTTTCACAATATTTTATATTAATAATATAATATCGAATATTTATTAAATATATATAAAAAATATTAAATATTAACCCATATAATTAAACATAATAATATAAAGAAAATATAAAAATTATAACTTTAACTATTAAAAAGCTTATAATATAAAGTTATAATCATTACATATAATATTATTAAAAATTAGTTAAGTAATTATAAGGGATTTATTAACTTAAATCTTATTAAATAAAAAAGGGTATTAATTTAATACTTTTTTATTATTTTTTAAATTTTATTCATAAATTATTATAAATTTTAAAATGTTTAACTTTATTATATAAGAAATATTTCTTAATATAATATTTCACTAATAATTATTTTATATTAAATTAATTATAAATTTAAATAAATTATATATAAATAATAAATATATAATATATATATAATATTTAAATAAAACCATTTAAATTATTAAATTTTAATATAAACGAAACCATATTATAATTAAATTAATTTAATATTAAAATATAATAAATATAATTCTTTTTTATTATCCCATTTATTTCAAGTAATAATTATTAAAAATAAATAAATAAATTATAATAATTAAAAAAAAAAAAATAATATTAATTTAAATAAAATATTAACTATTATATTTATATAAATATTTAAAATATTATAATTATAATATATTAATTAAAAATAAACAACTAAAATTATAAATTAAAATTAATATTAAAACATATATATAATAAAAGTATAAGAAGTAAATATTTAACTATTAAATAATTATAAATATAAATTATTAATATATAACGTTATAATATTATTAATTAATTATTATAAAGGTTAAAATATTTTCGTAATTTAATTTATTAAAAATAATAAAAATTTTTTTATATTTATATTTTATTCGGTAATAATTATATATTTCTTAAAGGCAGATAATAAACAAACTATAATTAATTAAAATAAATATATAATATAAAAATAACTTAATTTATATTTATATTATATTATATAATTAAAGTTTTTATAATAATTAAAGGTTTAATATTAATAAATTTATTAAAATAACAAGTTTATTATTAAATATTACAAAAAAAACTTTTAAATAAATACATAAAAAAGCTTTAAATTTACCCAAAAACCCTATCTAAATCAAGCTTAAACTATGATAAATACGTTAAATTTCTTAACTCTATGTTAAAAAAAAAAAAACTTTTATTTTAATTAAGTATATCTTTAACCTTATTATAAATAATTATTTTTTATTTTAATTAAATATATCCTTAACTTAACCTTATAAAGAATTATTATTTTTTAATCTAATTAAATATATTTATAATATCCATTTTTATAACTTTTCTTAAATATTTTATAAGATTATAATGGAATTATTTTCTCTTTTCTTTTTTTATTATAATAATATATTTTATATTTTATATTATTTATATTTAAGTAAATAAAATAATACTTAATAAATCTTATTTATAAAATCTTTATTTATTAAACGTTAAATTTATTTTATTTAAAATTATTTTATATATTATATAATTTTTAAAATTTTAAATATTTATTTAATATTATTTATTATATTTAATTTTTTATTATAATGGTAATGTTATATAAAAAATATTTATACTTTTATATATATTTATATATATTTAAATATATTTATTATATAAAGTTATTAAATAATTTAATAAGTTATTATTAAAACGTTTTTTAAAAAAAATACTTTATTTTATTAAGTAACTTTATATATATTTATATATTTTAATTTAAACCTTATTTTATACTTAATTTTATTTATATAAAATATTAAACCTTTTTATTATATATTTTTATACTTTCTTATTAATAAATTTTTAAAAATTAACTATTTTTATAAAGTATGCGAAACTTATAAATATTATTATTATTATAAATTTATTTATCTTTAATATATAATAAAACTTAATGTTATATATTATTTATTTATATTTATAATAAAAATCTAGTTTTATTTATATAATAATAAGATTATTCTTTTATTAATTATAAATATAACGTATAACTTTTCTTTTTTACGGTGGTATATCTTATGCGGGGTATGTAAACTTTTGAATAATAAATAAATGCTTATTATAAACGTATAAAAATTTCTTGTTTTATTAATTTTTCTTTTTCTTTTTTTTTTTTTCTTTTATTTAATCTTTATAATTTATTAAAAGTTATTATATTTTAATTTCTTATATTATTTATTATAACTATATTTTATTTTTAATAATTAATTTTTCTTTTTAATAAAGGTTTCTTTTTTATTAATTAACATAATATTATATTAATTTACTTTTATTATATCTTTTATTAAAATTATTATAATATAATGGTATAGTAAAAGTATTAGAATGGATTTAAAACGTAAAATTAAATTAATAAATTAATTATAATATATAATATAATTTATAATAAACTTTATTATTTAATAATTATAAAGTATATTATTAATTAATAATTATATATAAAAAATATTAAAATCATGTAATATTATAGTTATTTTTCTTTTTATTATTATTACTTTTTTATAAACTTTATCCTTTACTTTATCTTTTTTAAAATCTTAAAACCTTTAATGTTTATATTATTTATATTATTTTTAAGTTTAAGGTATATTATTTATAATAATTATTTTTAAATTTAAACAAGTTTATATTAATTATATTTAATTAATTTAATATAATTTAAGAGTTTTAAAATGGTATAAAAATTAATATAAAGTGGCTTATAAGAATTAACAAAGGTTTTATAATTATATTATAACTTATAATTAATTATAATTATTTTATTTAAAGTATATTCTTTTTATAATTAATAAATAAATTAATTATAAAAAATTAATAAATATATTAAAGAATTTTTATATAATATTTTTATTTATAAACTTTATATATTTTATAAAGAATATTATTAACGAAAATAAAAATTAAGATATAAAGGATTTAACGGAGGGTATAATATAAATATAATAATATTATTCTATATAATTAATTACTTTAATTTTATTAATTAACTTTTAAAACGTTATTTAAAAAAGTATATTAAAATTAAATAATATAATATTATTAATAATAATTTTATTTATATTTATAAAATATATATTATTTAATTATTTAAATAATATATATTAATTATAAGTTTAATTATATTAAAACATTTAAAGTACCTTAAAAAGCAAAGCTATAATTTCGTGTAATAAATATAATATTATTAAATGTTATAATTAAATATTATTATTATTTTATTATTTTATAAATAATTATATATATTATAATTTAACCATTTATTATATATGATAATATTATATTTTACTTAGTTACTTTTTATTATTATTTTATTTTAATATTTATTTTCTTTTTTTTTTTTATTTATATTTTATTATATATGAGATTAATTATATTTATAAAGTATTATAATAATTCTTTTTTTTTATATAAATATAATTAATAATTATAATTTTTTTTTTCTTTTTTTTACTTTATTTTTTTTTCTTTTTCTTTTTTCTTTTTTTTATTTTTTTATTATTAAATAAATTCTTATTTATAATGGAATATTTAAACTTTTTATTTAATATCTTATTTATAAATAAAGATGGTTAATATATTAAACATATGCTTTATTATAATTATTATAATGTTATAGTTATTAGTTTTTTAGATTATCTTTTTAATATGTTTATTATTATTTATTATTATTTCTTAAATTATTATAAATTAAATAATTATTTTATTTTTTAAATATATTTTAATCTTTCTATAACCTTTGTTAATATTATTACGTATTATCATTGTTTAAATAAAAAAAAATTTTATTATTTTATAAGTATTTGCCTTTTTATAATTATACCTTTTATAATATAATATTTATTACTTTTTTTTATTTTAAATAAATAATTTTGAATTAATTATTTTAATGTTAAAGTTATAATTATCATATTAAGTATTTATAAAAGTGTATTTATTTCTTTATAATAATGTAAATAAACGTAGGATAACCTTTATTTCCTTAAAAATAAAGTGGAATAAAAAAAGTTAATCTTATATTATAAATCGATAAGTTTATAAATATATTATTTCTTTTAATAATTTTTTTATTATTAATAACTTTATATTAATTAATAATATTATAATGTTAATATATTCATTAAAAATTCAAATGTTAATATTTAATCTTTTGTATAAAGGTGTAAATAATATTAAAGAATAATTAATTATTTAAATATTATTAATAATTAAGCTTTTTTTACATTATGTTTAAAACTTTTTAAAATATTTTATATTAATTATAATTATAACGTTAAAATATTTATTAATTATAAATATATTAAGTTTATAATAATATTATATATATGTTATTATATTATTTTTAATTTATTTTTATAAGGAATAAATTATTTATTATTAATTTATAATAATAATATATTTTAATTAACCTTTTTCTTATTTAAATCTTATAATTTTTTAATATTAATTTTAATCCTAAATAATAATTATAATAATATTAAATAATATTTATTAATTAATTATAACATATAAATACTATTAAACATTATTACTTTATTAAATTATATTTATATAATTATAAAGTTAACGTTAATTTTATTAATTTATCTTATTATTAAATTTTAAAAAGTTAATAATAATGTTTAATTTTAAGTTTTAAACTTAATTATAATAAACGTAAACGTAAAAATAAAACTTTATTTATTAAATGGTGTATTTTATATAAATAATTAATTTTTATTAAAAATATATACCTTATTTATAAATAAAAATAAATTACCATTTAAAAGCCCTAGAAACCATATGCCAAAAATAATAAATAAAGAAATAAAAATAATATTAAAAAGTTTTATAATTACGAAAATATTAATATTTAATATATAAATTAATGCATTAAAGTTTAATATAAATTTCTTAACCATATATTTAATTTTATTAATTATTTTAAACTTTTAATGAATAATTTTAATTAAGAATAATAATATATCCTTTGTAAAGGGTAAATATATTAAGATTTTTAAGTTTAAGTTATTTATTATTTTAAAGGTTTATTTTAATATGTTAACCTTATCTTTTTTTAAATATTTTAAATTATACTAAAAAAAAAAATATATATATTTTATTTTTTTTTTCCTTATAAAAAAAATTGTTATTTAAAGATTCATAATGTAATATATAATATTTAATAAAGTTATAACTTTTAATTTTATAATTAGTATTTAACTATATTATTAATAATAATATTAATTTATTATTTAAAATATATAAATCTTATTTAATTTAAAGATAATGTTTTAATCTTTTAAAAAATATAACGTATTTAATATTAATGGTTCTTATTTATTAATCTAAAATAATAATTATTTTATATTTTAATTATAATTAGTAATTTAAAATATACTTATTCTTCTTATTTTTAAATAATTTTCTAATTTTTTTATATTTATTCTTTATTTTTAATTATCTTAAATAAAATATTAAACCTCTTTATATTAATTTAAATTAATAAAAGTTATTACGTAAAATAATAATTAACATAACACTAAAATTCTTATTATAATTATTTTATACGTTCTATAATTATATATATTTAATAAAAGTTTAAACTAATAATTATATTATACTTATTTTATTTTTAATATAATATATTTAAATAATAACTCTATTTATTATAATTAATTAATATTTTATAAAGAAAAAAAACCTTTTTTCGAAATTATTTTTTCGAATATTATTTATATTTACCTTTAAATATTTAATAATCCTTAAAATCAAGGAAAAAAACCTTAAAATTAAAACTAATTAAATATTTTATAATTTTATATAAACTTATTTATATACTTATTAAATATATAATTATATTATACGTATTAAAGTATTTTAATTAATATATTATATAATAAAAGAAAATATATAAGAAATTATATAAATTAATATAATATCCTTTAAAATTAACCTTCTTATTGCCTTAAACCTATGTAATTAATTTAAATTATTACCTTTTTCTTTTTTACATTTAATCCTATAAATAATTTTTTCAATGCTTTTTTTTTAAAATAACTTAACTTTTTAATAAGAATCTTAAATAAAAGCATTTTTACTTTATTATCCTTTTTAAAAATATTTTTCTAAACTTAAGAAATTATAATAACTTTTATTTCTTATAAATTTACATTATTATATATAACATTGTCTTTATAATTATATTTTATTATAATAAAAATTCTAATTTTTTAACCATTTATTAATATATAATTTAATTTATTATTTATATTACTTAAATTTGTAAATTATTTATAATTATTAACAATTAAATTTATTAATATTTTACTTATAATGTTAATATTAATAATTTAATAAAAAAATAAAAAAGAAAAAAAAAATTACTTTATTAATTTATATTTTTTTTTTACTTATAAATTTAATAAATTAAAAAGTTTTACGGGAAAAATTTTTATTAATATTATTCCTTTTATTATTTTTATTAATAACCTTAAATATTTTATTATTTTTATTAGAATTTATATGTTTTAAAACCTTTAATTTAAAAATTAAATCTTTTATTTTTAAAAAACTTATTCCTTTATTTTAATTAGAAAAAAATAAACTAAAATACCTATTACGTTTAAGTTTTATTAACTTTGTTATAACTTATTAACACTTTAATATAACTAATATTAATAAACTTAATATAATTTTATTTATACTTACTTTTATAACATTATTTATAATAATATAAAAAATTTTTTTATCTTTATTTAACTTATTAATTAATAAATCTTTATAATTTTATAACTTAATTTTATTTAAATTTATATATTATCCTTTAAGAATCTTTATATTTATTATATTAATAATTTTATTAATAACTTTTCTATTAAAATGCCACGCAATATTAAGCTTATAAATCTTTCCTATATTTAAAAATTAATAAAAAAAATTAACTTTAATTAAAATAATAATAATAATATATCCAAGAACTTTAAACTTTATTTTAACATTTTAAACTTTAAAGTAAACTATAAAAAATATTTTTAAAAAATTTTTTTATGCTTTCGTAAATTTAATATATTTATTTTTAATAACGTTATATATAAACGTATATATTAAAAATAATAATTTATATAAAAAATTATACTTAACCTTATTTAATTTAATTTAAAAAATACCGATTAATAATTATTCTAATATAAATATATATAAGTAAGAATTCTTATTTCATAAAAATATTAAAAAAGTTAAACGTTGGTTTATCTTAATATGAATTTACATATATTATATAATATAATAAATATTTTAAATCTTTATTAATAAAATTATTATTATTTTAATAACTAACTATAATTAAACTTAATACGGTATTATTAATTAATATCTTATAATAATCTAAAATTATTTTAAAAATATTAAGTTCTATATTTTTTAATAGAAAATTTATTATATATTTAATATTAGGTTTTTTGAACTTATCTTATAAAATAAATATTAATTACATTATTATATTAATAATTAAATATAAAAACCAAATTTTCTTATTCGAAAATATATTATTACTTGTTTATTTAAATAAAAATAATTATATAATAATATATAAAATATCTTATAAACTTTTATAATATAAAATATATATAAGTAAATATTAAATATATATATTATATAAAATAAATATTATATAAATTAAATATTATAAAAATTATAGAAAAATAATATAAGAAATTCCGTAATATAAAGTTTTATTTAAATAAATACATAAAAAAATCATATATATTATATTTTTCTTTATTTATTTTTATTATTAAATAAAAAAATATAATAATTATATAAAGTTTTAAAAATTAATTAAAAAATATAAATATAATAAATAAAAAAAATTAAGTAACTTTAGAAATAATTTATTATCTTTTAACATTTAAATACTTTAAATCTTAAATTAATGATTAATTAACATTCTTTCTTAATTAATTATAATAAATATAAGTACTTATAATCGTTAATTTAAGTTAAAATTAAAATAATAAAATTATTACGTTTTAAATATTTATATTAAGTTAATTAAAAAGTAATAAAAATATATTACTTTATTATATTAATTATATTAATTAAAAAATAATTCTTTATTTTTTATAAGTTTTTAAATTTAAAATAATATTATAAATATATGATTATGTTATGTATAATAAATTAATATAATATTATTTTAAATATTTATAAAAAAAATAAATAATTACCTTACTTAAATATTATTATAATAAATATATAATTATAAAATATTTTTTATAATTAAACTTATATATTAATAATATTTTATAATACTTTATTAATAATCGCATATAAATTAATTCCTTATCATTTTATTAATTAAAACGAAGTTTTAAAAATATAAAAGATTATTATAAACTAATAATAATATTAAGAATATTTTAATATATATATCTTTATTTTAAATTAAAATTATTTAAATATTTTATATAAAGTAAAATTATAAAACCTTTCCATTTAAAATATAATTAAATAATTTTATAATAATAATACCTAATATTAAAAAATTTATTATGTAAAATATATATATGAAACATTATTACTATAATAATTAATAATATATTAAATATTTACTTAATATTAATATTATATTAATTATTAATAAACTATATATTTATATTAATATATAAATTATTTTATTAAAACTATTTATAATATTTTCTTATAAATTATACTTTATTAAGGTTTTATTTTTATTTTTTTATTATTTATTTATATAAAATAAAAAAAAAAATAAAAAATAATATTTATTATTTATTAATTATTATTAATAAAATTTATTATAAATATTTTAATATTTTAAAATTTTATTATTATGTTTTAAATAATTATTAATAAAAATAATTTTTATATTTTTATAGCTAAAAAATTAAATATTTAAGTTATTATTATATAAATAAAATATAGATAAGGATCCTTACGAGGAAATTATAATATAATTATACTAAACATTATATTTTAAAGTATGAAATAATTTAAATTTTAAACCCTTATATATAATATGGCCATTATTTTAATGTTAATATTTAATGTTTTACCGTATAAGCATTTTTAATAATCTAATTAATTTAATAAATGTTAACGATTAATTTACTTTATAAATTATTATATAATATATAAATAATTACTTTGTTTTTAATAATTTAAATAATAAGATTTTTTTATTTAATTATAATGAAAATATTATTACATATAAAAGAAGAAATTTTTATTTAAAATAAGAATAACTTTTTTAAAATAAAATAAATAAGATTAATAATAATTTTAAAAATTACTTAATTATTAATGAAAGCATAAATTAATATATATTATTAAGTATTAAAAAATAAATTATTATTATATAAAATAATTAGAATTTATTACTTTAAAAATTATTTATAAAATATTATATAGTTTATTATTATCATATGTTTAATTTAAATCTTAAGTTAATAAATTAATAAAACGATTATTAAATTAATAAATATAATTATTTAAAACTAATAAAAAAATATGTTAACTATTTTTTTTAATTAAATAATTTTAATAAACGAATTATTCTAGTTTATAAAGAATATTATTTTTATCTTTTTTAAAATAAATTTTTAAAATATATAATAATAAATTATTTTAATATAATATGCATTTATAAATACTTTATATAACTTAAAAGGCTTACTTTTCTTAAAAAATAATTAATATTAATATATATATTTTTAAGCTTTATTATAAAGTTATACCTAAAAGAAAGAGGATAGTTAATGGATGGTTTTAAAAAATTAAAAAGGTATATTATTATTTAAGAAAATAATGTTTAAGTTATTATAATTATTTTATTATATTTATTATTAAGTTTTAACGGAAATTTTTAAATATTTTAAATAAATATTATCCGTTTTTAATTATAAAATATAAGTGATTTTTTAACGATATAACATTTTATTATAACTAATGTGTTTTTATAATTAAAGGAAAATAATTTGTTTTATATAAATATTAATATTAATTTTAATATTTTATATAATTTATTTAAAGATAATATATTATTATAATTTTTTAATTAATTTATTATGTTAAATAAACGTAATAATAATATAATAAAATTTAATTATATTATAAATAAAAATTATAAAAATAATATGCCTTTTTTTAATTTATTTAGTTTTATGGTGGCATTAAATAAAGGCTTATAAATAAAAAGTTTCCTTTAATAAAAATCCTTTAACATAAAAAATAAATTAATAATTAAAAGATTTATATTTAACTTTAATTTATATAATACGATAAATATAAATAATGGTGTAAAAATTATAAAATTTATAAAAAACGTTATAAAACTTAAAAAATATAATAATATTAATTATATTAGAATATTTAATAAAATTATATTTATAAATTACTTTAATAAATAATTTTATTTATGCATTTTTTTTAATTTATTCTTATTAAAGGAAAGTAAGTATAAAAATACCTTTATTATTAATAATAGTATAAAAAATTACTTAATACTTATTAATTATAATATTTAATAATAATGTTATTTATTATAACACGGGGTAAAATTCTTAAAAAATCCTTTTTTTACATTTTTTATTATAAATAATAAAATTAAAAACATAAACATATAAATATTATAAGTAATAATAAATAAAAGAAATTAAAATAAAGTTATTTAAGTTTATTAAAATTTAATACTAAAAGACTTAAAAGTAAAAGAAAAATTTATTAAGTTTAAGAAATATTATAAGAATAATAATATAAAAATAATATTTTAATAAGTTAAAATTATTAAATATTAACAACCATACTTAAAAAAATGGAAATATAAATTATAATAAAAATTAAAATTTTTAATTATAATAAAAAGCTTGCTTAATATTTAATTTACTTTAAATTTAAATAACTAAACATTTACATTAACACTTAATTTAACATACGTAAAAGTGGAAACATATTTAAATATAATATATATTATATAATTAATATTAAACGGTAAAAAATAATTTCTTTAAATGGTTAAGATTATATATAAAAATCTTGTTATAATTATATAATTTTTTAACTTATACGTAATTATATTTTTCCAAAATATTATTAAAAATGAAACTTTTAATAAAATATTTATTTATTTTACTATTATTAAATTTAATAAATAAAGTAATTTTTATATGCATGAATTATTATAACTTGTAAGAAATATATACCATTAAGATTTAACTAATAATTTTATTTTTAATATTATTCTTAAATTTTAAACATAAATTATAAAATATTATAATTCTTTATTTTTAAAAATATATTTATATAACTTTTATATTAATAATAAGCGTAAACGTTTTTAACATACTTATATATTACTTAATTTTTTAATAAAGAAAAGGTTTTAAAAGTTAATAATATAATTACATGTATTAAAACTTTAAAAATTTTAAAGAATTTATGTATAAATATTACCGAATTAATTAATTACTTTAAAAATTAAATAACTTTATTAAATAATTATAACAATTATTATACACATATAAACTTTTATTAGAAATATAATTTTAATATAAATAATTATAAATTTAATTATTTTATAAAATAAATAAAACGAATAAGGATTAAACTTAATAATATTATTATAATACGATGAAACCATTTATAAGTTTATAAAATAAACTTAATAATTAATCTTATTTTTTAATATAACTATAATTTTACTTTATTATAAAAAAAAACATAATTTATAATTATAATTAAATATATTATAAATTATATGTTTAAGTTATAATTAAAACCTTATAACTTTGTAATTTTTTTAAAAAAAATTTTAAAAAAAATGTTATAATATAAAAATAATACGCTTAATAATTATATTATCCTTAATAATATATTTAATAAAAACATATTTAACATAAGTTATAAATTTATTTTATCGCTTGTTAATAAAATAATAACTAAGTTTAAACTTTTATTAATAAAAACTTATTTAAATATCTTAAACTTTTTTAATTATTATTTATTAATTAATTATTAAATTTTTATTAATATAAACCATTTTTATAATTACATTTTAAATATATTATTACCATTTTTAAAAAATAAAAGTTCTTAAAATAATATTATATAAATTATATTTTAAATATATAATAATTTAAATAAAAAAAAATAACAACCATTTTATATATAAACTTATAAATATTAAAAATCTTTATTATAATAATTATTTTTATATAAATATATATTATTATTTTATTTTATAAAAATATTTCGTAAAAAAATAAAAAAATAATATTATTATTTTAATAAAACATTAACATTTTTTAAGGATTAAGTCCAAGTTCTAATTAATAAAAAATAAATCTTAATATTATTTAAGAAATTAATTAATTTAATAAACGAAAATAATATATAAAAAAGTATTATATTTAAATTAACCTTATTTATTTTATAATTTTAATTAAAATAAATTAATGTAACATTATTATTAAAATTATAAGATATTAAATACTTATAAATGTTAAAAAAACTACGTTTTAAAGTTAATAATTTAAATTATTTAAAAAATTTTAAAAAAAATATTATATAAAATACTTAAAATTAAAATAATTAACATATAATAAACTTTTTATTAAAATAAGATTTAAATTTAATTAATATTAAATTAAATAATATAATTAATAAATTATAAAAAAATAACTTTTAAATTATATATATATTTAAAAAAAACATTGCGGATATTAAATAATTATTATATAAATTTAATACTATATTAAATATTATAAATAACTTAAAAAAATTAATGTTATTAATATAATTATAAAATATGGAAAAAATTAATTATTTTAGATTTATAAAAAATTAATCTTTAAAATTATTAAATATAATTATAATAAATATAAACTTTAAATTTATTTTAAATAAAAATATATTATTTAATTTTATTATTATATTAAATAAAAAAGAAATATTTAACGAATTAAAAAAACATTTAACAACTTTAAATAAACATATAATAAATTATCGAATAAAAAAAAATTAATTATTAAATAATATAAACATAAATAACATATTAAAAAATAATATATATTAAAGTTATATATATTTTTATTTAAAACATTATATATAATTTTAATCCTTTTTATAATTTCTTTAAATATTAAATATAACGTAATATAACCATTATTTTATAAATATATTAATTAAATAATAACTTGGAAATTAAATTTAAACGTAAAATAAATATAAAATGTTATATTAGTTTATCGTAAATTAAATTAAAATTATTTAACTATAATTATAAATAATAACCGCCCGTTTATAACATTAAAATATTTTAAAAGTTAAAAAAGGATTAAGAAATTAACCGTCATCCGATATATTTAAAAAATATTTCGACATATAAACTAAAAAAATAAATTATTTATTTTTACACTTATTAATATAACGGCTATAAATATTAAAAACGTAACCGTTTTTTTTAAAATAAGATTTAAAATTAACAAATTATTTAATAATATTTATAAATTAATTACATTTTAAAATAAAACCCTTATATAAATATAATAAAATAAATTAATTATTATATTAAAAAAAGTAAATATAATATTACTTGAATTATTAATTAAAATAAAAACGTCGTTATAATTAAAAAGAAATATAAATAAAAATAATAACTTTAATTAAATTTTATATATATTTTTTATAAAAAATTTCGTATAATTTCTTCCGGTGGCCGTATAATCCTTTACATATATATTATTTATATAATTAAAATTAAACTAAAATTACTACATAATATCACCATAATAAAAAGGTTTATATTTTATACAAAGTATAAAAAAAATTATTATCCTTATAAAATAAATATAAGTAAAAAGAAATAAAAAACTTTGTAATATTTTCGATCGAATTAAAAATAATAATTAAATAATCGAAAATTAATTAATTATTAATAAATAAATAATATTAATTTTTAATAATTTTAATTTTAACACAAGTATAAACATACGCTTTATAACGAAAATAAATTAAATAAAATACATAATAAACTTAAAAATAATTTAATAATTCGTTAATAAACATTTATTACTTTTTAATTTCCATATTTTCTTATTTTAACACGAATTAAAAAAAAAACATAACATAATAATATAAGAAAAATTATACTCGTTAATAAATAATAATTCGTTATTAAAAAATGGAAAGACTGAAAATTTAATATTAACATATAATTTATTTTATAAAAATTTACTTATAATAATAAATTTAAATATATTTATAAACTTTAATATTATAAATGATTTTAAATTTACGGCAAAAAGTTTTATCCCGGACTTATTTTTTAAATGTTTTTAAATATTTAAAAATATATATATTTATATAACATTATTAATATATGTTTTATTTAAAAAAAAAAACGATTACATAATATATTACTTAAATTTAAAACCCGGTATTTTACCATTTTTTCTTAAAACAAAAAAAAAAAAAATACCTGAACTAAATAAAAGCAAAATAATAATATTTTCATAAATAAACATGTTTTATATAATAAAATTATATATAATAAAATATAAAATACAAAGGAAAACATTTAAAAATATTATCTTATTTTTACATAAATTATAAAATTATTTTTAAAATTAACTTAATATATAAAGTAATTTCTTTTTTTTATACGTATAATTTTTATAATATACTTTATTAAAAAAAATTCAACTATTTAAAAATATTAACGTTAAAGCTTTTTTAATAATAAAACTACCTTTATAATATAAATTAATAATAAATAAATTAAAAGAAATAATAAAAAAAATACAAGTTATAAATTTATATTTTAAAAAAAAAAAATATAATTATTAAAAAAACATATTTTATTTATTAATATTTACATAACTTTAATATTAAGCTTTATTACCCCTCTCATTTTTATTTTCTATAATCCGTAAATAATTAATATAAATTAAAACTACATATATATATATATAAAACACCCCCTCCCTTTCATTAAAAAAACATTAATAACTTATTAAATACTTATTTAACATTATACTCCATTTAATTAAAATAAAATTATTATTTATTATATATTTACTTAATTACTATAATAATAAAAACTAACTTAAGATTATTAAAAATAATAAAGTTTTTTTATATATTAATAATAATTATTATATATTTAATACTTACTTTAAAGTAATTATTTTTTATTTTAATTATAATAATTAAAAAATTATTAAAACCATATTAAATTAATTTAATATAAAAATTTTATACTTTATATTTACTATTTAATATAATAATATTATAAAAAACTTATATCATAAATTAATTTAAAGTATAAATAAAAAAATGTAAAAAGTTTACTTAATAAACTTTAATTCTAAAATTATAAAAGTAATTATTAAAATATTATATTAATATTATTATAAATTAAATAATAAAACTAAAAAATTAAATTTTATTATTTACTAAAATTCGTACCATAGTAATATAATTAAAGTTTTAAATATATTTAATTATATTACTTAAAAACGTATTTATATATTAATATTTATAAATAATATTTATAACATTTTTCCTTATTATTCGTATTAATAATAATAAAAAAATAAATTAAATATTAAGTTTATTATTAAAAAAATAATAAAACTTAAACAAAAATTTTAAAAAATAAGATTTAATATTATTATTACTTTTATTATAAAGTTAATAATAAACGTTATTTTAAGATACGTTTTATTAATACTTAAGTATTTTAATACCATATAAAAAATATGCCATAAATACGGCGTTTTTTTTATTTTTAACGAAGTAATATATGGGATAAATTAAACAAGATACTTACACGCTTAATAAGTTAAAAATATTCCTCTAAACATTTAAATAATAATAAAAAAACTTAACGTAAAATATTAACTTATTATAATTATAATAATATTAAAAATTATTAAAAAAATAATAATTAATTTAAATATAAGGTTTATATATAATTTAATATTTTAAAACATATTAATATAAATAATTACCGCATTAAAAATATAATAAATAATTTATTAAAAAAACTTATTAAATAACGTAAAAAAGTAAGGATCTTTTTTAGGTAAAATTTTAAAAGAAATATTTGGAAATTACTTAAATATTAATAATATATAAAGTTAAAATTTACTTTAAATTTTAAAGTTTATTAAAGATAAAAAAAATAAATAACCTTTTAATTTAAAACTTAAAATAACCTAAAGAATCTTAAATTTAAAAATAATATTAAAATTTAACATAATGATATATCTAAGGATTAAGATAATAAATAATATTAAAAAAAATTATATTATTATTACGCCCCTATATATAATTATAAAATAAGATATATAATATATTATTAAAATCATTATATAAATAATTATTAAAATATTTTTTAAAATATATAATTAAGCTAAAAAGCTTATATATAATATAAACCATAAATATATTTAATATTTACATATAAATATTACTTACTTTATTTATTTATTTAATATTTATTTAAATATTTAAAAATTATATTTATACTTATTAATATTACTTAATTATATGTTCTTTTATTTTATAAAATATAAAGGTTTTATTATTTTTTTTATTAAATATTTTTATTTTATTATACCTTAATAATATTATTAAATTAAAATTTATAACCTTTATAATTTCTTATATAAACTTAAAAAATATTTAAATAAAATATATTCCATTAATAAATAATATTATATTAAAGAAAGAACTAATTTTTTCTTAAAAGTTTAAACTAATATAATTAAAATTAAAAACATTATTTATAATAATTAAAAGAAGTAAATATGTTAATAATAATAAAAAAAAAAAGATTAAAATAATAAAAAAATGGTGACTTACTTATATATAAATATAAATATTTTTACTTTAAAAAAAAATTAATATTTAAATTATTAACATTATAAAAATATATAAATATATATTATTAAATGTAATTATGTTTTAATATTTTTATGAAATGTAAATAATAAATCTTATTTAATTAAAATATAATAAAAATTTTAAATAATAAGTTTAAAATAAATTATTTAACCTAAAGATTGCTATAAAAGTTATTATAATAATATTTAAACTTAATTAAAATGATAATTAAAACAATTATAAACCTTGTTATTATTATTTTATTTATTTATATATGATTTAATATTACGGTTAACATTATATAACAATTAAAAGCTTTATTTTTTAAAGTAACACTTAATAATATTTTAAATTATATTAATTACTTTTAATTATTATTATTATTATTTTCTTAATTTAATATATATATTTTATTATCTTTATTAAATAAATATTTTTAATAATAAAATTATTATTTATATATAATAAAATAAAATAATAATATAAATAATTACCGGTGAGTTAATGCTTAAATAAATTAAATTAAATTAACGTTAAATTTATTAATTTTATTATTTATAATATTAGTTTATATATAATAAAATATTTAAACTTTTTAAAGTTATTCTAAGTAATATATACTTAATAAATATTTTATTATATTTTTTAAATTCGATTTTTATTTTTTATTAAGTTTATAATAAACCTTAAACATTAATAAATAATTAATATTTTAAACGTTATCCTAATAAATGGTAAATAAAATTAATTATTAAAAAAATTAAAAATATCTTATTAAAAATTAATATTAAATATAATTTTAATAATAAAATATTTAAATATATTTTTAATTCTTAATAAAGATTATATATATATAATTAGCTTTATACTTAATAAAGTGTTAACTTAAATATTAAGTTTAATTTTTAATAAAACCCTTAATTTAAAAATTGAAAACTTTTAAATTAAATAAAAACTTAAACACTCATTTATAACATTATAATAAAACGAGGAAAATCTTTAAAAAAAGAATTATAAAATAAAAATTAAATATATTAAAACGTTTATTAAAAATTAACTACAAAATATTAATAAACTTATAAAATATAAAAGAAAACATATTTATAAATTTTTTAAAATAAAACTTAAAAAATATATTAAAAATTAAAAAAACTAAACGTTTCTTTTAAATTAAATATAACGGTTTAAAAAAGGTTTAAAAAAAGTTAAAATTTTTAAGCTATTTTTATTTTTATTATCCACTTTATAACTTAAAATAATAAACGTAACATTAAAATAATTAAATAATTCAAACATTAAAAATAATATAATTAAATTTAAACTAAACTTTTAAATATATAATTATTAAAGAAGTTATAAATATAAAAATAAAACGGTTAATAATTTTAATAAGAAATTTATAATTTTAAAATAACGAGACAAAATAATAATATATTAAATTTTAAAAAGGTATTTAAAATATATAAAATTAAAATTATTATATTATATATATTACATTTATATATATAATAATAATTTTATAATTTTATATTTAATAATTAATGTGTAAAAATAATTAAAATTTATTTATTTTTAAAGTAATATTTATTAAAATAATAATATTACGTAATATTATAATTATTATATAATATAATTATATGGTTTAATTCTTAACATAATTTATATATAAATATATATTAAAAATAATTAATAAATAAAAAATATTAATAATTATCGTAAACCTTTTTATATAATAATAAATATTAATTAATAATTTATTAAATTATTTTTTTAATAATAAATAATTAAGTTTAATAAAAAAAGTAATTTTTTTTTATAATTTACTTAAATAAAAAAAACTTAATATAAATAAAAAAATTTAACACTTCCTTAAAAACTTTATAACATTATATATATTAATAAGTTTATATTTATTACGTATTTAATTATATATATTAACATTTAAAACTTTAAAATAAATTATTTTAATAATTTATTAAAATAAATTAATAATAATATTATTTACGTTAATAATTAAATTTATTAAAATATAAAGTTATAAAAAGTCACGTAAAATTAATTAACATTAAAAATACGTACGATTTAATAACTTAAACCCAAGCTTTTAAATAAGTTATTAAATTATTTATATTTATTATAAATAAAAAAATTTAATACGAAAAACCTTTTTATTTATAAATAATATAAATAAAACTTAAAAATAAAATTATTATAAAAAATAACCTTACTTCGCCACTTTTTAATAATATAATATTAATAAACATTTATATATAAAATAAATATTTACATATAAAAAATAAATAAATTTTTACATATAAAATAAATAAATTTAAGATTAAAATTATTACAAAGTTATTTTAAAACCCTTTACTTATAAATAAATAATTATTTACCACCGTAAACCTTTCTTTTATCCTTTTTATAACTTCTTTAATAATATAATATAAATTCTTTAAACCTTTACTTTATTTTATAATTATTTAATTTCTTTAATATTATTTTTATTAACTTTTTATTTAACTATTTAAAAAATAATAACCTAAAAACCCTTATAAAAAATAATAAAAATAATAAAAATATCTTTAATAATACGTATAAGTTTTAACATTAAAAACGTAATTATAATTATAATTTCGAATAATTCTTCGAAAGTTAAATTTTATTATAAATAAAATTTAATATATAATTAAAGTTAAGAGCTTATTTAATATATAAAGTACTAAAAAAATCTTTAATATAAAAACGCTTAAAAAAAATTAATATTAAATTATAATTTAATAAAAATAAAATATATCGAAAAATTATTAATATATTTATTATTCGTAATAACTTTTTTAACTTATTTTTAAAATATATTTTTAATATTTTTAACCGTAAATTATATAATTCGAATAAAATTAAAATATTATTTATTATAATTAAAGCTTATATTATTATTATAATATTATTAAACGTTTTTATTTTTTAATAATTTAATTTTTTACTTTAAATTATTAATATATATTTTTATAATAATAATATCTTTTATTAAGAAATTTATATTTTTTCTTAATTTAATATATTTAATAATTATAAAGTTATTTTAAATTAAATTAAGTAAATAATTAATTAATTATAAATATATTTTAATAATATAAGTTTTATTATAAGTCACGGTTTAATAATAAAAATATAACTTAATCTTAAATATATTACTTATAATTTAAATATTATATTTAATTATAATAATTTTATTATTTTAATAATAAAATTTAAGATTTAATTATAAACCGTAAAAACGTTATATAAAACTTTATTAACTGCCTTATTATAATTAATTTAAATATTTATAAACCATTTTTTCAATTATAATAACATTTAACAATCCCTTTCTAATAAAAACGGTTTATAACTTACCTTATACCACTTTTAAAATATAAAATTAAAATTATTAAATCTCGTTTAATTAATTTAATTCGATTAATTTTTAAGCTATATTCATTTAATATAATTAACCTTTTTTTTAACTTTAAAAAACTTAAATATAAAATTAATTATATTTTATAAACTTTTATAATTTTTGAAAATAAAAAATAAATACTAAGTATATATTAAATTTATAACGTTTTATTTCGTAACATACTTAATTATAATAATTATAATAAATAATTAATAATAATACATGGAAATTAAAAAACCATTTCTTTTATTTAATTTATTATAATTATTTAATTTAAAATTAAAAATATTTATTATAAAAAATAATAAATATTTTTTATTCTTTTTTTTTTTTATATAATTCTTAATTTTATTTAATTAAATTTTCACATACCTTAAGATCATTTAATTAAGTATAAAGTATAATTCTTTAAATATTTTAAATATATTAAAAAAAAATATGTTATATATTATTAAGTTTAATTATAATTATATAATATTTTTAATACTTAAATTATTATATTTTTAATTTAAAACTTTATTAATATAAGAATTTTATTTAATAATAACATACGTTTTAAATTTACACGGGATATTTTAATTTCCATTAATTTTAAATTATTTAAATAAAATCTTTTAATAATATAAAATCATTTTTTTAAACGTTAAGTTTAAATTAAATAATATGGTAAAAATAAAAGTAAAATTATTAACGTTAAATTTTAAAATTATTTTTAATATATGTTAATTATTAATTATATATTACTTTAAAGAAATTTTAGTAATAAGAATAAAATAAAAAGATTAATTTAACACGTACCATATATTAAAAAAAATAAAATAAAAAAAATAATAAAATACGTGAATTATTTATTTAAATATACTATAAAAATTTAAAAATAAAATAATTCATATTAAATAATAAAATATTAATATAAATTAAATATAATTTAATAATTATATCGTTTTAAAATAAATTATCACTTAAATACTTATTTTTTTTATAATATTAAATTAAATAATAATAAATTTAAAATGTTATATTTTACTTAACTTTTTTACTTTAATATTATAAATTATAACTTAACTATAAATATTTTTCAATCATACTTTGTTTAATATATTATTATTAAAAATAAATAAAATGGAAATTATTAATTTAATATTAAAATATATTAATAATACTTTTATTATTAATATAAAAAATAATAATAATTTTATTTATAATGTTTTTATTATTATATTCGATCGTTTTTTTATATTAAACTTATATATTATATTTATTTAAAATAATATTAAATATTCGTTCGTTATAAAATAAAATAATTAATATATTTCATTATTAATTAACCGTAATATTATTAAATACACTTATTAAATATATATTAATAACTACACTAAATAATATTTAAATAAATATATTATATTTAATATTATATATAACACATTAAATACCTTACATTAAGGATTAAATCGTTTTACGAATAATAAAATTAATAAATTTAACATTAAAATAATTTAATTTACTTATATATTAATTAAAGAAACCATACTTATAATACGTATAAAAAATAATTTTATTATTAAAATTAATAAACGTTAATGTTTATATAAATTAAATAAAAATATTAATAATAATATTAATAAAAATTAACCATTATAAAATTTTCATTATATAAAATAATAACCGTAAAATTCGTAATAACTTTAATATTAAAAAACGTTAATTAATTTATTATATAAAATGGTATAATTTTTTTAACCTTTAAAAAAAATAAAATAAAATATTATATTATTATTAATATTATTATTAATATATTTTAATTAAATAATATTTATTATATATTTAATATAACTTTTATTTTATTTTAATTATATAAATAATTATATTAATTTATACGATTATTTATTTTATAATTATTATTTACGTAAAGAATTAAATTAATATTATTTTAAAATTAAATTTTTAATTATATATATATGATTTCCTTTTTTTTTAATTAAATTCTTTCTTTACTTTTATATTATATTTCACTTCTTTTAAAATAATGTTTTTTTTATATAATAATACTTATTTATTTCTTCTTAGTTTTAATAAAGTCTTTTATTTTATCGTTAACTTTTTAACTTAAGATTAAAACCTTTTCTTTAATATTAACTCATTAAATAAAAAAAATAATTAATATCCTTTTTAATTTATAAATAAAAACAAAAATAAAAATAAAAATAAAAAAGAAAATAAAGATAAAAAATAAAAAAGTTTTTTTTTTTTTAACGTTTTCTTTACCATTTCCCCTTTTTCTTCCTTATTTATAAAAAATATTAACACTATTTAACCCGTTTACATTATTTATATAATTTTTATTATTAATAACGTATATAATAAGTATTAATATTATAAATAATTAAATATAAAAATTAAAAAATACGTTAAATATTATAATTATTATTATTATTATAACTTAATAAATATAAATTATTTAAATGTTTTTAAATTAATAAAGTAATTAAGTTTAATAATTATTATATATATTATAAATTAAAATAAAAAAATATTATTCTTTATTTTATATTCCTTTTACATTTTTTTTAATATTTAATAAAATTTAATAAAATTTAAAATTATAACTTTTAACTTAAAAAATAAGTTGCTTAAAAAAGTGCATATAAAGTTTTATTATTAAAATAATTTTATTATTAAAAAAAAGGCTTTAACTTTAAATAAGGTTTTAAATAAAACTTTTAAAAATATAATTATTATTATTAAATAATTACAAATTATCGTTAATACTTTTATAAATTATCTTACCTTATTTAATATAATATATATATAATAATTTAATTAAAATTATAAAATTATATATTATAAAATAATATATTCGTTTAAATAATTAATAATAATAATTTAAAAGAAAAGATAAAAAATATAAAATAAAATAAATAATATAAATTAAAAAAAAATATTTTTAAAATATTATAAAGTTTATAAAAAGAATTATATATAATATAACTACTTTAAAACCTTTTAATTTTCGTATAACTTAAATTAATAAAATTTATTTTTACATTTTTCGCATATATTTAATATTATTATTATTATTAAAATAATAAAGTAATATTAATAATTAAAAATAAAAATTTATTAACTAAATATTTATAAATATAAACACTTATTAATAAAATACTTTTATTATTTTATTATTATTAAACTTTAAATTTTTATATTACGTTAAAAATTAAACTATATAATAATTTAAATTAAGCTTATTTTTTCTTTTATTATTTTATATTATTTTAATTAATTAATACTTTACTTTACCTTAATATTTTAAATTTACTTTAAATATATAACGTTAGTAATATATTAATAATAATAAATATAAGAATAAAAATTAATTATTTTATTATTATATTTAAAAAAAACGATATATTTGGGATAATAAATATTTATTTTTTAATAAAAAAAGGATAACGATATATAATATAATTATATATTAAATATATAAGATATTAATAAGTACTTTTTCTTATATTTTCGTGTTTAATATTTTATTTAATATTAATATAAATATATTTTTATTTATTTTATTAAATTTTTTAATTTTAATATATTTTTTATGTTTAATTAAAATATTTTAATAAATATTAAAAACTTTAATATATATTAAATTATTAAAATTTTTATATTTACTTTAATTATTTTTAATTAAAATAATTTTAATTAATTTTTTAATATTATTTAAATTAATTATTTTATTAAAAATTTTAATTATTTTTTATTATATTTTATTAATTATATATATTAACTTGGGAATATTTATTTAATAATTTAACGCTTTATATAATTATTACATTTATTTATTATAAAAAGCTTAAAATTTTTAACATGTAAATTATTACATTGTATTTTTTTTATATATAATTTTAATAAGTATTTTAAAAGAAGGGAGGATTTAAAAAGTTAATTAAGTTTATAATAATATTAATTATAATATATATAGTTAAGGATAATAATTATATTTTTAATATCGTTTTTTATTGGTTTTTAAATAAATTTTAAAACTTATTTTTTAAAGTATGTAATATTAATAAAACTATATATATTAAAGTATATTTATTTAAATATTCCCTTATTATTTTTTATTTATTTTACCGGCTTAATAAACTTAAATTATTTGAATTTTAAATTTATTATAAGTGTTTTATAATTATTTATATTATTAATTATATTAAATTAATCGTTTATTAAATAAATTATCGTTTATTTTTATTATATAATATAAATTATTTAATTTATTTTTTTCAATGGTTTTTTTTTATGCTTCGATTTTTAAAGTTTTTTTATTATAATTTTTAATAAATTAAAATATTAATAAAAAAAAAAAGAAAATATTACGCTTTAATTTTATTTATTTTAAATTATTTAATTAAATTATTATATTAAATTTTTAAAACTATTAAAAATAATAAATATAAATCGTTTTTAAATTAAAAATTTTTAATTTAAAATTTAATAAATATTACGTATAACTTATTAATATAGGTTAAAGATTATAAATATTATATTTAAAATAACGTAATTATAAAATTAAAAAATAATTTTTAACTTTTTTTTATAAAAAGATTTTTATAATTTAATTAAATATATTATATGGTTAATATATTTTTAATAAAAGTTTTTTTTTTAATTAATTAAATCTTAAGATTTTATAAAGTATATAAATTTTTTATTCGAATAAAACTAATTTATTTTAATTTATTTAATTTTTTATTTTTTTTTAATTTTTATTAACATTTTAAATCTCATTTCTTTTATATTATATAAACATAATTTTCAATGAGATTTAACTGGCCATATCTTATATGGCATCCATTTAATACCCTCTTAAAAAATCTATTAAGGCTGCTAGGATAGTATAATGCCAGGTACCGCTGTATGTTATGGCCTTTTCCCCTTATCTCCGAGGACCCTGATTTGAATTGCTCCAATTATCGGAAGCCGACAATTGGAAGCTTTGATCAGTAATCAAAATATGAACTACCGATTAGCTGAAGCGAGCATACTTTTTTCCACAGTGTTTTAGGTAAGATCCGGAAATAGTCGGCTCTTAAAAATAACTATTTTAAAAATCTAGCTGACCAATGTTAGTCATTCTAACTATTATCTTTCAAATGACCTGAAAGACTCGACCTAACCAGCCTCGTGAGATCAAGTAGTGGGGGGGTAGCCGTCGATCCCTGCAAGCACGCTTACGCGCTAGGAGATCGCAGCAGCATACGACTACCTATGTTGGTGGGTAATCGCTGTGAAGAATTCGCTTGATTTCTCGAACATCGTTAGGTGCCTACGTAATAGAATTATAGTATTATGATATTTTAAAAGGCCAAATTGACTTCTGACACCAAGGAGGTAGGCATTTGAGTCTATCGAGAATAACGTAATACCATGTATTTTAGCTAACAACTCCTTCCTAGCGATACTTATAACCTACATATAAAATCAAGGAAGGTAGTAAATCTAAACAGCCTGCGGCTCAGTATAATAGGGCGGTATGTATCACATACGTCTCTGCCGTCATATGTATAAAAATGGGTCTCTCCGCCATGAGCACGACCCGTGGGGTAAGTTGGATGTAATAAAATGTACAGATGTATAAACTATATAGTTTAGGTGCTTACAATGAACGATTGCTTAGGTAGTATTAAATGCCAAAAACGTTTAACGAATCCGACCCGGTAGGGAATCGAGGTATAACTATCATGCAACAAAATTACTAGGTAGGTAGGTAGGTATTAAAAAACACGTCTACGCTGTACTTGCTTACCTAGTAGGTAGTAAGTACCTAGGTAATTGTTCCGATTTTTGATCAAAATGATAAAGTCTGTACTAAGAATGGAGTGTCATAAACCCAATGCTGAATCTGTTCGTCTCTCAAAAACTTCCATCAAGGGGTTGATGATGAAAAGGAATAGCTACCACCTAAATTTCTTGTTTAAAATCGAAGCTTAGTGTGGGGAAAATGTAGAGCTGTGAACCAGTCTACTGGAAACGTTAGGCATTAGCCCGATGGCTGTCATGAAGTGGTTGTCGCGTAATGTTACCAATCCAGCTATTTGTCAATAATTGATGCGCGACTAGATTCTGGTGACAGGCAGCAAATAGCCCTCTCAATCTTATTACTCGCAAAATATGCAAGTCGTAAGATAAATGACGGGGCTGAGCGGCAGGGCAGATCAGCATAGGTACCTATTCAATAGCGCTCGAAGCCAGAGCCGATTGCAAACATGCGAACATGCGAAAAGGCTATGGAATTGACGGTGCGGGCAGGTATTTGCGATCGTGCACAACAAGTCTTGCAACCCCCGTCGCAGGCGCCCTTATTTTGACGTCAAGCGTGACATCAACCCAAATTGAAGATTGAAATAGACCGCAGCGCGTTGGTAGAAGAGGCGCATACAATGGCGTGCGTTGGCACACGTTCGTACAGCTCCTCGGCATCTGACCTCACCGAGAAAAGAGAGTATATGTACCTGGTAGATATATGTATATGTAACAGTATGCCTAGACTCTAGGTTGCAGATGCCGCTATGCCGCCATGCCACGCGAGCTGACGCTGTTGTATTAGGTAAGCTTCGTTTCCGAATTTCCTGTGTCCGAAGAGGGCCTATTTCCCGAAAGAGACCCCGCCCACTCCCAAAAATTGCCGGATCTCGGATTTCCTTTCCTTCCCTGCCGCTTTGGGGAGACTGGACCTCGAGCTTTCAGGCCCCGACTTATTTACAACAGAAGAATGGACCAGTAGCCCCGTATGCGGTTAGACGGCAGCTCCGCCTGCACGTTCAGGGATGACGAGGTACTTTCGAATACATGTCGAATCGATGCATCTTTTGCAGCGCCGTATGTCGACGATACGATACTTCGACTATCCGGACTCGGCGAGCTCTTAAACAAGGATGCGTGTGAGTAGGTGAGATTTATATAGAGGTAATGCTCGGTTGATCATCGCAAATGATGCACGCAAAGCTTTCTCGGTTCCAAATCAGAGACAAACGCAAGATATATGCTACAAGGCTCCACGTCATTTCTTCTCTAATTTATTGTCTCCCCAAAGACCAAACTCAAGAAGCCTTGTTTTTCGCTTGTTGTCAGTATTATTCAGAGCGATATTCAATAGGACGAGAAAGGAGAGGAAAGAATAGAAAAAGAAGTTAGAACAACTACTGCAAAGACATGGACGAAGTCGATACAATTACTACTGGTCTCGCATCTTCCCAGAAGCCGATGTCGTACATATATGGCGATACAGATTTATATCTCGATTCTTCAAACACTTCAACAACGTCAAGTCCGATGGATTCGCCGGTACGCGGCTCATGGAAGAGCTTCTTGGAGTGGTAACTAACCATAACTCCGTAGTACGATATAACATTTCAAGGAATGTACCCTAGCTCCGAACACACAGACGGTTCAGGGGAAGCAGTACAATCCTCGCCACAGCAGTCTACCTCTAAACCTGCAGCAAAAAGGAAACGTGAGAACAGATATAAGAATGCTCCGCCATCTGTCTTATCAGTAAGCTAAACAGCTCACCTCGGAGTCGTGATTAAGTATGGAACAATCCACTAAGAAGTTGTTCATTGCAGCGTCGAAGAGCTCAGAATCGCGCGTCACAACGGGCCTATCGGGAACGGAAGGATCAGCGCATCAAAGACCTCGAGATTCTACTCGGCGAAGCCCAGAAAAAGAACGACGTCCTCAGCCAGGCCTATTCCAGCTTGCAAGCAGAGTATGTCAGGCTCAAACGCGAGCAAGAGACAGCCGATCACTACCAACAAGGCAGCCTTGTGTACGACCCAACAATCTCAACATCGGGAGATATGGATCTATTCCTCTACAACAACGGCTCCTCGAGTTACTCCATGTAAAGCGATGAGAGAGCCGGTTTATTCCAATGGAATAGGTGCACCTCAACCCTCGGGCTCGGAGCAATAAGATAACCAGCGCACTTCGCCTAGACCAACCCCCTCATCATTCTCGAATCATTCGTACCGAATAAGATGAAATTCGATTAGTGAAATAGGCGACCATCATCAGCGCCTGGTTCGCTCGAGGGTTCCTCGATGAATTCGACGGAGCAAAGACCCGATGACGATAAAGATCTAAGTGATCGATGAAAGAACCAAATATGGATCACTACCCTCCTTGAGAGCAGATGAGGAATATAAGCTGTTATTCCGCAACTTTGCGCAGCGTTGTTTATTTAAAATTGACGTTTAGGTGGCTTCGTATGTGGTTGAATCAAAGTTAAAAGCATGTTATGAGGAGCAGATGAAGAAAGGCATTGGTTGACTGATTATCCAACCGATAACGATCTCTAACTCAGATAAGGGGTAAAAGGAGAGAGTGCTGAGTTTTGTCGCTACCTACTAGGTACCTACCTGTACGTAGGAAGTCCTACTGAATAGAAACATTGCTGTTTCGGATAAGACCGTCGTGGCTTTCTTCTTTTGCGCTGCCCTGCGGTAATCGTTGCCGCCGATAGTGAATATCGAAGACTGCATTCATATCCACATATCAGGCTTTTGATGTTGTTTATTCGTCGTCGCTGTCGTCGTCGTCGGCTATCGCTATCAACTTCGTGGTTGATACACACCGCACCACACTGACCCACGACGGAGTACAGGTGTAATGCAAAGAGGCTGGTTTGAGATGTGAGAGCCACCATTTTTACGCTGGTTCTGTGGCAGTTCAGCGGTTTATTTTACGTGCCTTGTCTCCACGGCTTGCGCTTCAGGCCGCGGCAAGCATACGGCGTTTGTTACGTGGTGTGCTCCACGGCCGTGCTTCGCGTCGACGGGCGGCCTTTTTTAACGTTACATAAGGACACAACGATGCCACATTAGAAGAGCCTGACATTGGCTTGAGCCCCCGATAACGAAAGATGATGGCAATATTTTGCTCTGCTATCCACGTGCACAGATGGCTACGTAGGTAGGTGGGTGGAAGTGATATATGATCTCTCCAGTACAACTAGAGCAGGCAGATTGCTTTATATGACACTTCAAGATTTACTACTTTGTGTATGTGTGAAAATATTTATTTTAGTAATTGGGGCATTCGAGTTTTTGTGCATTATGCTTCTAGATAGTACCTACCTGTCAGGTAGTTGTGAGAGAGAGAGAGAGAGAGAGAGAGCAGTTTCCTCACATGTAGAACCTTAACCTAGGGAATGATAAACTTTAAAGTACGTCATGGGTATCGTCCATTCTTCGGTAGAATAACCATCTACTAGGTCGTCTCTTTTTGTCCCGAATCAAAACAGACCTAAACCCTAAATACCATTCAATCGTCTCGCGGGTGATTCTTACGTGTTTCTATGACGTGCTTGTATTCTCTAAAAGCTACCCCTTACATAATACGCTTTCTTAAACATTGGATATATACTAGGTAGGTATATACGTATATATAAATCATAAGGTTATCTACAGTTGAATGACCTAATGAACCAAAACCCCATACCTGATTGGTACCTAGGCAGCGACCTGTTTAATTTAGCCAAACGTTCAACCACGTATACCACGAACAATTTATATGTGATTAGCCGGAAGAGTCTTAATATATCAATGTAGTAGCGATACCACATTGCAGATGATTCCTCTTCCACGAGCTTCATGAAATCAAAGCTTTTTGGGAGAGCACCCAAAATGTGAATAGGTACCAGCATAGAATGAGCCATGCTCGTCAGATGATCTAGATAAAAAAAAACCACCGGTCAAACTTGGATAGAAATAGGTTATCGTATCAAAACTATAGGCCCTGAAAAAAAATAGGAACGAGCTGGGCTGGTATAAGAGAGGGAAACTGACTTACTCAAGTTAGAACGGCAATTGTGTAGGTATTATACCGCATTAATAGTTTCCGTACCTTGGCTATATTCATAACTATATTAGTATTGGCCCAGTTCTATGGGTTCTTAAATATGTGCTTGCCTCAATTGAATATCTACTTGGGTATTTATCTGAAATTCTTTGTTTCAACGTCGTGTTGTCGTGTCATACACCACCTACCTAATACAAGACTATCTCTCAGGAGAACTGGAAATGAAACAGCCAAATATTTCTATCTTCTTGATGCTTGGTCACCTATGGAGACTTGCTACAGCTGAATTTCAAAATGAATTCAAGGACATCACTCGTGGATCTGACCTTTTATTGAAGTGGGATCCGACCAATTCGACCGACTATCCCCTAGTGATTCACTCCCAGCTCATTAACCAAACTAGTCAATACGGTGCCAATTCGTTAGAGGTTAATATCACAAGTACGAATCCATAATATCACCATATGCAAGCTCTCATCTCACAGTGTTTTACCAGTTGGGCTTAATGCTTCCTCATTTCTCTGGGAAAATGTTCCATATCCACTACCGTATTTCGAGACGGCTAAATACGAAGTAGAAGTGTGGCCTCGTGACTGGGGACAATCGAAGACATCGGTTTCGGCTTTTGCTTCCTCTTCGTATTTCACAATCTCTAAGCCAGAAGAAGCTGGGAATGTGGGCGGTTTAGGAGGCGTAAGTCCCCAAAGTCTTCGGTTCGTGATATCCGCGTCAACTAACCCAGAGAAACAGTCCTTCAATGAGACAACAGTCATACCTTCCAAGCCCACGACCCAACCGACTTCAACAGGAGGAATCAATAATAATACCGCGATCGCAGCCGGATTGGTAGTGCCTATCGTGGTAATACTCGCAGTCTTCGGTTTTGTGTTGACGCAACAGCGGCAGAAGAGAATTCTCGAGGAAAAGAGGAAACAGAGGGAGGAGCTGTATATCGACTGAATGTAATGTGCAGCGGATAGCCTTTTTTTCACGATATGATAGATCGCCCCGTCGTTGCAGACTTCCGTTACCTGGGTAAGCACATATCTATTCCTATAAGTTGCCTAAGAAGTCTACCTGGGCGACTCTATATTTCGTAAATCTTATAATTTATTATTCCCTGGATTAAGGATGAGGTGGAAACCCACCTAGTTCCCACGAAGGGAAAAAAGGCATGATCGCGGACGTAAGAGTAGTGATGAGGCTCGCAATGTCAAGATTGGCAAAATAAATTTCAGTGGGTTAAGAGGATCACAACCTGTAACAGGAGATTTGTGGCTTAGGATAGGATGAGTATCTGCATACCTATCTAGGTACTAAGATACTAGTAAGTAGGTAAGTAGAGGTACTTAACATGTAATTTTCCCCAAAAGAGTGGCGTAGCTGATGTAAATGGAGTGCAAATCGGGATAGGAACCCTTCGACAAATAGAGAGCCAGTATTCAAATTACTAGGTACCTACCTGCTAGGTACCTGATGTTTCGAGGATTTCAATAGGTATCTCGGACTGCTCGGACCAAAGCGAGATGCAGGTAGCCGTCAAAGATCGGCAGCGGGCAGGCGGGACGAACATGTATCTCCTAGAGATCTTGATCGAGAGCTGATCCTACATATAAGTGGTTAGCGGCATCGCACAAGCACCCGCCAAATCGAGATGCTGGTCGGTCGGGTCTAGACCCTGAGAATAACATCCAGCTGAATGATCATGTTGCCCTAGCATAGGTAAATATCATGCCATTCAATCGCTTTAAGAAGGACACACAGGCAAGTAGAGGCACCGGAAACCCATAGTTTAGGATAGAATTTTCAATAGCTCGGCTTAGGTGCGGATACTAGACTCGAATGTCATTCTGAAACAGGGGTACTTCGTGCAGAGAGCTGGATACCAATATAGCGTGCCTACACGGCACCACAGATAAATTGAGTCGTAGGATTGATTGGATCTCGAATAGGTGAGTCTCCCTACACGTAAGTCAGTCTTCTAGTTATATATAATTTTTGCATCCTGCGTCGTAATGAGTAACGTCAGTAAGGATCCACTTCATTCCTTGGCTACGTAGGTGTATACTACCTCATCTACGCTGTAGATAGTATGTACCTAGATAGGTAAGTAGTCAAGAAGAGAGTGCAAAGAACTCAGGATTTGCTTACTATATGTACCCCTAGGTGCTTAGGTGTTTGAGAAAAACACGATATTCTATGCCTGTCGATCTTCTTGCGCTTCCAATTAAATATATATTTTCAAAAAAGATAAAAAACCGTAATCATTCGATGACGACCTTTTGAATGCATCGTTGGATCTACGATGTTACGAATTATCCTCCGACCTTTACTTTTCGATGGTTAACTGAAAATAGCCTCCCCCCAACCCAAAAAAACCGCCAGAACGGCGTCAGAATAAATGGAGCATGTGCGAATACCGTACTGATACTACTGTAACGCACCGTGACATATCTATCCCCTTACCACCCAGCATAAGCTTTTCATTCGCTAGAACATTTGTAAGCTACCCAAACGAGTAGTCTAAGGGATAGCTGACATTACAGTAATTTACAGTACTATTAGTACTACTTCGCACATGCTCCATTTATTTTGACGCCGTTCTGACCGCGTGGCTAGTCCCACATTGAACCCCTTTTTAACTAGACCAGGTACCTAGGGTCTTAATTATGTTATGCTTACGGAGGCTACCCCTTGTTAAGCGCGAACCGAAGGGGCTAAGCTAGTTTAATGGCCAACTTTTGGCGCCGCCGCTTCGTTTAACGATCCTATATCGTTTACTATCTTGTTTTCTACCTAGGTTCTCGTTGGCAAACCAGATTTCCTCACGACTCGGGCTTTTCCCAAGAGAGGAAATTCGTTTCCGCTATGCGCAAGTACATATCATGGCATAGAGTGATTTTGTCCAATGATAACCTCGTCTGTTAAGCGAGATGTCAGTCCACCATATATTATCGTAAGTGCGTATCAAGGAACTTACATACTACCTACCTAGCTATAAACGTAAGAACTAGTAGCAGCGCCGCTAGTTGGCAGCATCTAGGCACGATCCCATGTTTAGGAACAATTGGCTACCAGTAATCTTCACGTTTTCCTACCCAAGGGGGGAGGCTCTTGGTTGTTGGATTTTAAATATGTTACGGCCGCCGGTTTGGGTATGGAAGGTTTCCCTTCTTTGCCTACGCGGTTCTCCTATTCTTAAGATACTATCTTGAACCAGTGGGCTTGCTACCCCTTTTGACGTATCCTACGTCGTCCCTTCGTTTATCCCCCTGTCTCTCATTCATATACATATACTATAGCTATAACGATGGCTCCCTCATTCCTTAAGAGTGTTGGCGCTGTCGCCATTGTCTTCGCTGCTAATGCTGGTGCTACCCAATCTTATCAGATCTCCGAGGTTTATAATTCGACGAACTTTTTTGACAAGTTCAACTTTTACACAGTAAGTAAATAGAACAAGCTATATGGTTCATCGATTGAATTAACGTTTGCGGTATTAGAGCACCGATCCCAATGGTGGTTATGTCCAGTTCCAAAGCCAATCCGCCGCACAAGACCTCGGCCTAGTCAAATATCAAAATGGCAAGGCATACGTTGGCGTGGATACCAGCGGTGGTTATAGTTCCTCGGGAGTTGGAAGAAAGAGCGTTAGATTGGAGAGTAAGAACGAGTATAATCACGGTTTAGTCATCGCCGATTTCACCCATCTCCCCAAGCCCGTGTGCGGCTCGTGGCCCGCGTTCGTAAGTCTGCCTTCATCAAAGACCTAGTCAATGTCTTAATATAAACCCAGAATGCTCTTATGTTCTTAAGTTGCTGACTTGGTTTAGTGGTTCTTCGGTGCGCCATGGCCCACTAAGGGAGAGGTAGATCTGTACGAAAATTGGAATGACCTTACCTTTAACAGACATACCGCTCATGTCGATTCGCCAGATGTCGTTGGAGATTGTACGCTCGCAGCGGCTGATATGACCGCGACGATCGACTCATCGAACTGCTATGACTTTGCTGAGGGACAATACAACTATCAGGGTTGCTCCGCTTCGGAATATTCAAGCAACTTTGGCTCATCCTCCGGTGGTATTTACGCAATGGAGTGGACTTCGGATTACATCAAAATCTGGGACTGGTCGAGAACAGGGGCGCCATCCGACATTTTGAACGGAAAACCGTCGCCCAGCTCGCTGTGGGGCACTCCTTCATACGCTATCAAGCAGTGCGATATCGACAAGGCATTTAAGGATATGAACATGGTCTTGAATATCGATTTTTGCGGAGTTGCTGGACAGACTGACAAGTGGGGCGCAAGTTGCCAGGCTAAAACTGGATATTCTACTTGTGCCGAATATGTTGCGCAGGCGAACAGCGACTTCGCTGATGTCTACTTCCAGGTTGAAGATATCAAGATTTACCAGCTCGAGGATGTCCAAACTTCGACTTCGTCTGCGATCTCTAGTACTTCGAGCACGTTGAGTGCGTCGAGCACGTCAAGCTCTTCTGGCGTAAGCACTTCCGCCACCGTTTCTAGCAGCAACTCGGTAGCGACGACATCATCTATCACGTATAGCAATGTCTCATCGACTATCTCTTCGACTGCGTCATCCACCGCTTCGTCGACTGCCTCCGATGATGATGATGATACCTGCACCGACGACGAAGGAGAATCCTCGAGCTCCTATGTAGCATCTTCAACTGCGAGCGTGTCGGCTACAACGACGGGGTCTGCTAGCGGTTCGCTCGTGACTGGTACTGCATCTGCCACATCGGGACAGACCACGACCACTCATCCCTATGGTAACTCCTCCTACATCGGATCTAGCCCTTCATCTAAAGCGGAGGAATACACAACTTCGACGATTTATACCACTAGCGTTCACACGATCACATCGTGCGCTGCCACAGTGACAAATTGCCCTGCCCGTGGCTACGTTACGACTGAAATCATCTCTATTGGGACTACGGTATGTCCCGTAACAGCTAGTGGTTCATCCCCCGAGCCAACGACGACTGCCAGCGTCCCTGAAGGTTACACCACAAGCACCGTTGAAGTGACGAAGACCTACACGATTACATCGTGCAAGCCTACTGTTACCAACTGCCCCGTAGGCGCCGTCACTACTGAAATCACCGTCACTACAACCGTGTGCCCCATCGGCAGCTCCGGCTCTAGCCTCACCTCAGTCAAGCCTGCCGAAAGCACGGGTACAGCGAGTCAGTCCAGCGAGAGCACCAGCGTCGCAAGCCAGCCCGAGACTGGAAGCACCATTACAAGCGGAGCCTTAACTTCGTATCCCGTGGCGACCAACAACGTGGCTACACCGTCAACAACTGTTGGTAGTGGCAGCACCGGCACCGGTAGCGGAAGTGGAAGCGTCAGCAGCAGCGGCAGTGGCAGCGGTAGTGGCAGTGGCAGTGGAAGCAGCGGCAGTGGTACGGACGTTCTCGTAACAGCAACCGTTTATCCTATCTCAAGCGGCAAGGTGAATTATAACGCGACCTTGACAACGTCGGTCGCGAATTTCACAAGCGCGACGACGACGGGATACACGGGAGCGTCAACCAGCAGTATTGTTGAAGTTAGTGCTGGTGTGAAGGTGAGCGCCAGCTTTGCGCTCGCGGGTGTCGCAGCATTTTTCTTTTTCGCCATGTAGATTCAATGTTGATTAGATGCAGCGGGGTAATGTACTAGGTATTTTAGGATTGGGCTATTGTGAGATGATAGTACCTACTCTAAGTTTTATTATATATAAACAATACAATCGTATAGATTTCTTTGTCTTAAAAGAGAATTGATTGAAGTGTTTGAAGAAATGATTAATTGATTGTGAAGAAGTGAGGAAACTACCTCCTTAGCACTACGTCTCCAAATCTACCAGGTACCTAGGTACTTAATAGTATGTATCAATAGAGGTTATGTCTTTGTTAGATATGCCAAGGAGACCAAACTCCGATATTACGTCAGTACAATAGGTACCTACCTGCATACCTAAATACTTTCCCATACCTTTTATGTAGCCTGATAATTTACCATATGCGTTTCCTTAAGCAGGTACCATTGAAGTTATTTCTCTGGCTACGCGCGAAAGCCTAGACCTCACACCATGCTGCCGCGTCGTTTTATACGACCATCATGGCGCTCTTTGACGACTCGACCTTCTCCCCGGTCTATCTTAGACTCCCGCACCCCTCGTTTCATCCAACCAAACCGACCGTTCTCTCAAATTCATCCCCGAAAAAACAATTGGCCAGGGCCTCGTGAGACGCGTAATTACAACCACGATCCTCAATACCGACTCTCCCAGGCTAAGCCTCTTATAACGTCTAGCCGTCTTAGAAAGGTAGCCCGCTCGCCGAGCCTCCACACCGTCGTCGTCCTCTCCGTCCTCGGCGCAGTAGTGTTCTACTTCAGCAATATACAGACTGTACCCGTGTCCGGACGGCGGCGCTTTAATTGCTTTAGCGATGAAACTGTAGAGGCGGCGAGTAAGGCACAGGTCAAGAGGCTGATTTGGGAGGTGGAACGCTCCGGTGGCCGATTCCTGAGCGACTGGGATCCAAGAGTGATTATGGTGAAACGAGTAATGAGAAAATTAATTCCCGTCTCGGGCATGGAAGATGCAGATTGGGAGATCAGGGTGATTGATGATCCTCGTACGTGAATCTATGGATATTATCTATTCCGACGCGGGCGTACGAGACATGGTGAGGCGTATCAGTATGCTGATTGCATTTAGGTACTGTGAATGCCTTTGTCCTTCCCGGCGGAAAGGTCTTTGTCTTTAGCGGCTTAATACCTATAGCAAGGAATGAAGACGGCCTTGCCGCCGTACTAGGTCACGAGATCGCCCACAATCTCGCTGGGCACGTGGCCGAGCGTATGTCGGGACAGATTGGTGTAAATGCTCTACTCTATTCTGCCATCCTCCTTACAGGCGGATTAGCAATGTTTGGCACCCATTTTATAGGGGGTGCAATTTTAGATCTTCTATTCTCAAGACCGATGGGTCGCATGCAGGAGAGAGAGGCAGATTATATTGGTCTAATGATGATGGCGGAGGCTTGCTATGATCCGCGCGAGGCACTTGGATTTTGGAAACGTATGGAGAGGGCGCAACAGGGAGAGCCACCCGAATGGCTGAGTACCCATCCATCCGTATGTGTAACACCTTTTTCTTCTTCGAATCTTGAGTTTGCTCGACTGTAAAGCTAACAATACATAGAGTTTTAACCGAATACAGAAGATAGGAGAATGGGTTCCCAAAGCCCTAGAGAAGATGCAAGAAAGTGATTGTCGGGGATCCTCGGCGTTTGCCAACTTGTTTAGAAAAGCTATGGAGAGAGGTGTATTGATAGAGTAGGGTAAATTTATATGTACAATACTTACAGGTACTATATTAAATGCATGCAGTATGGATAGCACATAGTATGGTAAGTCGCTGTAGTAAGTTACGGTGAATAGTCCATAGGTACAAGAGGAGAGTGAAGGTGAAAGGTAAGCTACATATGTAGGTACTAATAGATTTTACTCCACCTCGGTCTGTATTAGCCCATATCATCGTTGATCCCTGACTGCAAAGGTGACACTATCCCGAAACCAGGTTAGTATTTGCAGCCTACTTGCATATGACCAATGACGCGAAGGGTAATCCAATCACCGCTAAGCACCTTATGGTCTCGTGCCGAGGTTCTTTCGAATTGGATCGACCAAGTCGCTTTTAATCGCAGCTTACATCGCCTTGCGACAAAGCCGAACTTCTTCAACCAACAGAAAGAATACGCAACATCCATTCATACACTTGATAGTTTCGCGTTGAAGTTTCATCTGACTATTTGGGTTTCACTCCTTGTGCAATAGCGTCGAATTCGATATATTTCACCATGTCGAAGACCTTTACAACGAAAGATGTCGCCGAACATAAGGACGAGCAGAATGGCATGTATATCATTGTGGATAGCGGTGTATATGACATAACAAGTAAGTATATATATTTCAATTATATATATTTCTCCTCGCTCTTACGCACTTATTACTTGGAACTAATAATTACTTTCTGTACCATATAGATTTTCTCGAGGAGCACCCGGGCGGAGCGAAAATCCTGAAACGAATGGCTGGCAAGAACGCCACGAAGCAATTTTGGAAGTATCACGGCAAGACTGTACTGGATAAATACGGCGACAAACTAAAGGTTGGCGACCTAGCAGAAACAGCAAAATTATGAGAAAGTTGGATTGTGCACGAATTAAATCAGACGGTAGAAGGGTCATTATTCCTTACCCAAACCGACGACGCGGTGACCGTATACTTACTTGGGTATAAAGATACTTATCTGTTAAGTCGGATGTCGTCCTGGCTATCCTCCGTTATACGGAATCTTTTACGGGTTTACATCGAGACATCAATTGGCTCCATTACCATACATTTGTGTCTCTACCTAACTATTTAACAAAGTTTTATAATGAGAATCAACTCCAATTCGAATCACAACTTAACACTGAGGGTTACTTCGTGGAGTGTAGCCATTACAGAAATTCTCATCTATTATTATACCCGCCCTCTCATATACAATCGTAATGGTAGGCTACTTTAACTTCCCCGAGTTAGATCATCAAATTCGTATCAACGGATGGTGTTAACCAAGAAGGTTGAAAGTTCCTGGTTAGAAATATCTATTTCCAATCTCTGCCTAGCACTTCGAGCAGATGATATTTAATATTCCAAAGGCAAAGTTGACATTCGTTTAACTAATCGCGATAGCTTAAGTCGCAATTAAGATTCCTGACTATCATAAGACTAGCGGAGCCGGTTGAAATGACGTATGTATGAGTAACAACTTAGAGTTTTGTAAGCGATGTTCTTATTTGGACGTATGCGCTCCTGCTGATGTTGCGTGTTTGCTTTTGGGGGTAGGAGACTATCAAGTTCCAATGCTGCGGATAGTTTACAACGATTACTTAACCACCTATTTGCTAGTAGGTACCTGTACAGTTTACAGAGATTTTCCATGTCGTGTGAGCAACTGATATTATAGTTTCTCGACGAAGACAGGTTCATTGACATTGGCCAAACTTACCTGGTAGGTTGTTGTTGTTGTTGTTGTTGTTGTTGTGTTGTCGAACGAATAAGTCATATCTAGGGCGCATTTCTTCTGCGGCCTGGGGGTATCATCTGCTCTTCCATATCTCATGGCAGGCATTATACCTTCAAATAGATTCGAAGTGATAGATTCCTAGCACTTGAGTTATATGAAGTAGTTATCCGCTGATTTAAAGTTGTTATTCAGCTAATTACTTAGTAGGGATGTAACAATTGTCATAATGTTTAACTCGGATTGGTGTTTATCCTAGAACGAATCAGACAGCAGTAATTATGAGAGATTAATAACCACCCGGAAGTAAAGGTCTGGACCTGGAAGCTTCAAGGTTAGAAATATCGGTGCAATTCGCGATTAAGAGATACGTATTTTCAGTACCCACTGAGCTTTTTGAGGAAAGCCGAAAGCACGATACCTCGTACTTAGGAGGTACCTAGGTACATACAGGAAATTTATGTACAATAGCTATCTAGTACATACACTAACATAACATTGAAGTAGTGCATTACAGTAATTTATACCTAGATACACCCATACACCACATAACATTGATCTTACTTCTACACGTACATACGAGGATTATTCAAAACTCGTAACTTCGATGCGCAGATGCGTTGTCCATGGCTATTTGCTCTGTCACTGAATCGTCAACACTGCAAATCTAGGTACCTATATAGGTTAGTAAGTACATATGTACATACCTTGTAAGTAAGCACCCATCGACGATTTGCGCCTTGGCTTTGCCGGGATCCAGGAACATCCATCTCGATAATTACCTAGGTAGGTACCTAGGTACCGTTATTGATCAATCTCAATGTTTTCTTATGTCAAGTGGCCGAAAATTCACTCATTTTTCTGCATTGCTCTCTCGCTCTCTCTCTTACTATATGTAGGGGCAAGTTGTAAGTCTCGGATGGTCGAAGTCACGATATGAATATTGAAATTTCTCACGGCAAAAAGAGACTCATGGGCAATTTTGACATTTTCTTAATCTCCTTCCCTCTTACATTAACCCTTGGAAGCTATCTACAAAATGTAAACAATACTTGTCTTTGATATAGCTTCTTGCGGTATGGGAAAGGTACCTCTCATTAGCGCATATTCATCACGAAAAAGGTTTAGATTGTTTTAAAACGGAGTGGGCTAGTACAGTAAAAGTCTAGTGGCACACTACGCCCGGACCGTCTGCAAGCCTGACATCACTCGCACCTGTCGCAGCTGGAGACTTGCACGAAAACAAATCCCTACCTTAGTAGCGACTCCACATCTTTCTTCGACTTTTCTCCATTTGCAATTCCAAGTTCCTATCCAGCTATCTAACTAAATCCTACGATACCTTACCGACCTATCCAGAACCCCAGCTGTCCAGCTAAAGTCTCTCGAGCAAATTCTTATACCGGGATCGATTTAAATTGTTCAGGTTTAGATACGCAGATTGCGAGTAACTTGGATGTGAGTATATCTTTCCAATTGGTCCTCCAATGTCAGATTTCATTGAGAAATACCGTCATCGCGTGCTCAATTTGGTAGGATGCTATGAAGTTCATAGACCCCTTCAACCCTCGTCGCATTCCCTCATTGCGCGCAGATCAGATGTTCGTCTGCCATCCAAAATGCGGCATTACAATAATACAGCTACCCACTTTGTGGATCCGATGACCCCGGTGCCTGTTAAACCTCCACCTACAAAATCGCGCAGAATCCAACCGCCCTGGCCTACGGTGGCTCTGAGTGGCCTAACAGTACCACTTACCGAGCTCTTCCGTGGACCTGTGCCGGAACAAGCTTTTTTGTTTCCCTCGTCTCCAGTCTAACGCCGAGTGCTCATCTTATTATTATTTCCTTTTTGACCCGAACCTTTCCCACCTTTCTTAACTTCTTTTTCTTGCTCTCTTTTCCTCAACTCACTCGTCCTTGCGAAGAAACTCTCCTCTCACGATCTCGATCCTATCCAAGGGCTTGTGTTGTTCGCACATTTAAGCTTCTCTGACCGTCAAGTAAACAGTTAAGCTCCACCATCGCGATCACTCAACCTTTTACCTTCCACCTACCAACTACAATACCCTCCTGACCGCCCGAGAGGTAAGCTATTTTTCTATCAATTGGAAGCTCAACTGGCTCGTTCGCAGCCGCATCGATTTGAATTGTATTTCAATTCTTGTATTGCTCTTAAGTCGCACGAAAGAGCTCTTTTGATGCCATTGGCCAAACTGTGACTTGAGTCACATTTGACTACGAAATGCGCCTTTTTTTCAACCTATACCTGGATCGCGACAATGGTGATTTCGGGTGGCAAGACAAGTGTTGAGTGCATCAATTGGACAAGCCAATTGGCCTCTTTGGCAGCTTGGTAGTTAGCTTGTTTCGCTAGTTCCTATACTAAACATATTTACAGACCTTCAATATGCCTGCGATCAACAAATCCATTGTCGCACGCGACACCATCGGCCACATTGTCCGCCGTGAGAACTGGGCTGTATGTGAAAGACCTTTTGCCATCTTGTGGTTGTCCCCTATTGGGAACTGGATAACCGCTGGATCAACCTAAGCAATGACTGCAATTTTGAGGATTCGCTAACAGTTAACAGCGCCAAGAAGCTGGTGTCGTTGTCGTGTTCTGCATCGTTTTCGTTGTGGCTGTCGGTCTAATTGGTTTATGGATATCCAAGTGCCTCGCGAAGCGAAAAGCCCAGAAGGCCACTGTTCACGCATAAACGACCTGAATGAGAGCGAGCGGGGATACGGGGGATGAGGTGGCCACGGACGACGAAACGAGACATCAGTGACGTGCTACCTATTTCGATTCGGCAACACGTCTATCCTTCACGGATACATTGATCAATCATGTTCATATACGAGAGGACCTAGGAACTGGGGTTGGCGGCGGTCTAAAGAATGTTATGCATGTTGCACTTCACATGTTCTAACATGCCATTTATCGACAATCTCTAGTAAAGAGATGCCAGTCTCGATGGAGCTTTAAATGCTCTAATTTTCTCTAATACCAATTACTTTTGATAATCCGTTCACGCCTAAAGAGTTCTGATGACTTTATAGTGATGTGACGCGCTTTCTCGCGTGCCTCGCCGGCTTATCGGGTATTGTGTGGCTCGATGGTCATGATTCTGCTAGTTATTCTGGATGCTACAAACGTAGATGGTGTCTAACATGATAGGTTCTAGTAGAGGTCCATCTTTTCCAAGTGAACCAACCCATTGGCTGGCTGTAATGAATATTAGCACCCATTCACCCACGAAAGAATATGTGTACTAACCGGAGAGAACTGTCTCAACTTTACACCAGCAGTTCGGAAGACTTGAGCGGTTTCTGTATCCATGCTATACCCTTGGCTATACACTACCTCGCTAATACCGACTTGGACAATCTTGATACTACACGTCAGGCAGGGACACGTATTGCAGTACAGGATGCTTCCATCACGAATCCTCTCGCGACCAGCTTCTAGCAACGCATTCTCCTCGGCATGGAGGCAGAGGCAGGTAGATAATGACACTCCGCTGCTCTCTCCTGAGTTGCACCGCGGGCATCCACCCTCTCCGCAGTTCAATAGATGCCTCGGCGTGCCGTTATAGCCCGTGCTGATGACATGATGCTTAGAGTCCACTAACACACATCCTACAGCCCGTTTCATGCAATTGCACCTATGCGCCGCCAGAGAGGCCAACGACATGAAGTAGCTATCCCAGCTAGGGCGTAGACGATCGGGGTTCGTCAGGTCCAGTTTGCCCAGCGTCGCATATAAGTGCGCCAGGTTTGAAGAAGTGTTCAGAAGCCGAATCGCGGCCTTCGACATGAGCGGCAGGACGCCGGAGGCGGCATCGTACAAATGCTGATCCGATTGGGATACAAAATCTTCGAGAGTAATGAGATCCTGTTGTTTCACGTCTTGCTGCTTGCTGGATCGCCGTTGGTAGCGCTGCCAACGTACAGTTAGCGGCGCATCCACGCTAATCAAGATGAAGAATGGTCGCCTGTTGAGAGTTTCGAGTACGGTCTCGTTATGGATATCCGTTGTTACCCATCGAGAACGCCAATATTTTGTGACGAAGTCCAGCAGCTCTGTGGTGGCTGAGAAGGTATAGGGTGTAACTGCCCGCTTCAAGTGTTGAGGGGGGGTTTTCTCGGTGGCGTCAGAAGTGGCTGCCTCTGTCTCAGATTCAGATAAGCCTGAGGAGGCATCGCTTGGAGGTGATGTTATCTTCAAGTGTAACTTCTTAAAGCCATGATGATCTATTAGGTACTGGGCGACTGTACTCTTTCCGGCACATTTTGCTAGTATTCGGTGTAAGTGAGAACTTCGTAAAAAAGGGGTATGTGTTTGTCAAGGGACTTTACCACCACAAATCCCAATAAGCATCTTTTCCCTCGGTCGACGTATGCTTTGTAGTTGTATTTTAAGTTGTGAGTAAGAACGGTAGGATTCTATTATTCCCGTATGAATTCTTACTGCATGTAGGCACTGTCTACAGATCTAGGGGCATAATCTAGTAGGTAAGTACCTCGAAAGTCTACGGTAGGTACCTAACCAGATCCTCGCGATTACGCTGTACATATTGAAGACGCGTTGTACTACGTACAATATCAAAAAAGGGAGGTATGGTTTACCGAAATATAACCGGATATTAATTTTAATACACGTTCACTCCTAGCTTACCTTACATAAACTCCATTGCAACTCCATAAAATATACAGTGCCAAGAGAAGCCTAGGAGGGGCACCTGCAGATATCCCGTCTCTCAGGTGCCCCTGGCAGGCTAACAAGCTGGAAGGTGTCACGTCAGCGGAGAGGTCGGGTGTTTCCAGCCTTAATGCGTGGGATCATGCCAGCTTCCTTTTTACATCAGTAACATCTCACTGCCTTATGGTCACGCCGTGGCTCTTAGAACTGGGGCATGTGACCTTAATAACTCATAAGATATGATACCTAATACGCACATGCACCCTATTGCTAGATACCTAGACAATGATATATAAATAGAGCGAAACCTGTGTCTTTCATCTATACTCGTCTTTTATATTATGTACCCGACCTGCCGACTTATCTCGAATACTTAGTACATGCCTAGCACCAGCATTGAAACTTAGAGTTGAACCTTGGAATTCAAAGTTGTGAATCGTCATATGTCATCCACACCCACAATCCACATCTATCCCTTTAGAAGCTCCAACCCACTCGCACCCTGCACCTTCCTTACACCTTACAATCCAAAAAGGACCGCCCCGCTCTTAGTTGACTTCACCTGCCCCTCCTCAAGCTTAAGTTCAGTCACATATTCATATATTCATAATACGTCAAACGAGCAACTCTTAAATAGTTTATTTCCTCTTCATCCTTATTTGTGTTGTATGATATACGATACTTGGTAAATCGTTCATTCGCGATAGTCCATTACTTCATAATTCCCGCAACTTAGGTTAAGTACAACTGACATCTCAATATTTGTTAACGTCAACGGTTGACCCATTTGCCGACCACTGCTTCGGCAACATGGCGGCACTCAAATTCGCACCATTCGCATCCGAGATTGAACTACCCTTTTATTCAGCCTTATTTGCGTCCAAATTAGACCATGACAAGCTCAGCGACTCTGCACGGCCAGTTCTAGGGCTCTACGAACCTCGTCCAGGCACAGCTCCAGATGACAGCGTGAGAATGCAGATCTTAGCTAGCGCACTTACTAGTAATAAGTACGATTTTATCTTATTTGAGTTGCTTTTTCATACTTAGGTGGTTCTTACTCGTCTTTCTTGACTAATCATGCCGTCTTCAGTGTGCCGTTGAATGCCGTGAGGGCGGAGGGCATCATCAGAAACACAAACACCTTGGAGGCTTTTAAGCAAGTAGACAAGGCTGAGATGATCAATAAGGCAGCACGTCAGGTTTGTCTCCCGCTCTGCCTAAATAAGTGAGATCTCCGACCTGTCTGTAGCTGACGAATGAATGGGTAGATATGGGATGCGATTAAAGATGGAACTATCTACTCAGTTCCTTCACTCCTTTCCCATTACATCATCCTCTCTTACGCAGACCTCAAGAAGTATCGAATGACCTACTGGTTTGGGTTTCCGACTCTGCATTCTGATCCACAGTGGAAACGAACAGGAGATATTCTTCATTTCACTCCGGATGAAGCAACTGCCCTAGTCGACCGTGTAGGAACCTGGCGATATACTATTGACGCCAGAGAGCATGGCTTTTTTCTTGCGAAGAAGATTCACAATAGGAAGACAACTCATGTTCAAGTCCCTCCCGAGTCTGCAGCGGATGAGATCGGGTATAAGTGGGAAGTCGGTTCTCTTCGCGAATTTGAGGCCGGTTTCTTCCGCGGCGTCCCCGAAGAAGATAAATATGTAGCATTCGTCGACCCATCGACATACGAGGAACATCCAGCGTGGCCTCTCAGAAATCTATTGGTATTGGTAAGGCAGCGATTCCACTTAACTAATGTTCGGATTCTCTGTTATCGGGACATCCAATCGCGCAGGCACGAAGCTCGCAGCATAGTTCTACCGCTTGCTATGGATCCAGTCGAGAGCCTCGAAACGGATGAGATGCCGAAAGCCACCGGTTGGGAGCGAAATCCAGCTGGAAAATTGATGGCGAGATCCGTCAGTCTAGCAGAATCTATGGACCCTACTCGATTAGCCGACCAGTCAGTAGACCTCAACCTTAAACTGATGAAGTGGCGGATTTCTCCAGATCTCAATCTTGATATAATCAAAAATACCAAATGCCTTCTTCTGGGTGCTGGTACGCTGGGTAGCTATATTTCAAGGAATCTAATGGGATGGGGTGTCCGCAAGATCACCTTTGTCGACTACGGCGCGGTATCCTTCTCGAATCCGGTGAGGCAGCCATTATTTACTTATAACGACTGTCTCAAAGGAGGTGCTCCAAAGGCGACTCGAGCAGCAGAGGTACTTAAGGAAATTTATCCGGGCGTTGATAGTGAGGGTCACGTCCTTTCGGTTCCGATGCTGGGCCATCCTATTGTAGAAAAAACCCAGGGCGATTTCGAGAAATTAAAGGCTCTAATCGACGAGCATGACGCAATCTTCCTCCTGATGGATAGCAGGGAGTCGAGATGGCTCCCTACGGTGATGGGCAAGGCAGCAGGAAAGATTGTCATGAACGCGGCCCTCGGATTCGATACCTACGTAGTCATGAGACATGGTGCGGAGCCAGCAGATGGTAGCGAAGAAACTTTAGGGTGCTATTTCTGCAACGATGTAGTAGCACCTGGAGATGTAAGTCCGCAGGTTTGTGATCGCGGTGCTTAGCTAACATTTAATTAGTCACAGAAAGACTTGACTCTCGACCAACAATGCACGGTCACGCGACCCGGCATCGCTGCGATTGCGTCAGCTCTTCTCGTCGAGCTTTTGACGAGTCTTCTACAGCATCCACTCGGCCATCACGCGCCCGCGCCCGCAACTGGTACTTCGTCGGGAACCTTTGAAAGCGACCCTAAGGATGAGTTCGCTCTTGGCATAGTACCGCACCAGATTCGCGGGTTTTTGAACAAGTTCCAGAACCTTACCATTAAAGGTCATTCATACCCATGTTGCAGCGCATGCAGCAAACCAATTATTTCAGCATACAGGACTCAGGGGTGGGATTTTGTAAAGCGAGCTCTTGAAGATAAGGAGTATGTGGCTGAGCTAAGTGGTCTAGCCGAAGTTCAAAGGAAGGCCGAAGCAATGGCTAATGAGGTAGATTGGGAGGAGGAGGATGAGGAGGGAGAGAAGGAGGGAGATGACGAAGGAGTTCTCGTATAGAACCTTCTCCTTCGCATTCACCGCGACCGCCGCAGCCGCCTGAGAAAGACACGTGCTGATCGCTTCAAGTTCTGGAAACGACCGCGGTGGTCTAAAGTCGAGTGGAATGATAAGTCAACAACACCGAGCGACTCGCAGGAGTCATCGATTCGTGTGCCACCCCACATAATTCTACGCGATACGTCCGAGGAGGTGGAAATCTTCAGCCCAAGGCAAATGCGTTGGCATACAAGCTCGGATGGAACGGTAGACACAATCATATCCATCGGAGAGATTTTAAAGGAAGGGCCGCCTTCGATTTTATGAAAGGTGCCACGTTTAAATTCGCTGAAAAAAAAAGAACTTTTGGTAACTTATGATTCTGCTTAGTCTTAGAGAAACAGGGTAAACAAGATTCGAAAGGCCGGAGTTAAGGATAGGAAAGAATCGAAGCAATTCAAGTTAGGTTAGGTTAGGGACCTTTATTAAACTAGCTGGAAGTTTTATACAGTTTCATGAAAACACGTGGACTTCGATTGAAAGTGTGGTCGTTGGTTTGGGTGGTACAGTGATAGTACCATAAGAGAAAGCGTTAGATTAATTCGATAAATACTCTCACCAAGCAAAAACCCTTCTGGTCGTTTCAATGCTATTAGATCGAAAGTAGAATGCGCGAAATTATTGATGCCTGAAGATAAGTTCCGAAGAGCGAGATTAGTATATGAAATCTACATATACCATGAAGGTTGAAAGGGGGGTTTAATAGTCTTAGTATATGACTCGGCTAATGGATCAGTTAGACTGACGCTAAATATTTGAGTAAGCATCTATGGATCGGCAAGAGTTTCCTTAGGGGTTGATTTTGTTGAGATTCTAGGCCATAGAGTTTAGTCCGCTCGATGGGAGTTTCTGGGGAACCCCCGTAAATCATTCCAAATATTCCTTGAGTACTCGAACAAGCTACCTAGGTATTCTACATGGATAGCTTCAATTGTAGAGAACGGAAAAGTAAATACTTAATATTAAACTATGCGAGGTGTTACTCTAACTACCATATGAAGTAGGATAGAGACTGATACTTTGTTCGTTGGATCGTCACCTTAGAAACCTCTCATACGGGGATTTCATATACGATAATCCGGCTACAAGTATCCAGCTACTACCCAGTGAATAGGTACCCATCCATCTCATTGTCAGGGATGTAAGCTACCTATTCGGCCACCCCGTAACCCCAGAGAAAGCAAAGCTTTTGTTATTTATAATCAAAACCGGAACCAGCTTGTCTAGACCTTTTGCAAGCTCTCACAGCAACTTCGCTGGCGTTTGTTGCTCACTCGAGTCATTAGAGCTCCTAGGATAAGTAAGATAAGGCATGCGGTCGAGAACCCGCGCCGCAGACAGGAAACTTAAACGGTGTGGCGGAGATGACACATGTAGCGCCAATAACTACCGTAAATCGATCTACAGCCTATAGTCCCGCTATCCGCCGCTACTTCTTCTCCGGAGGATACCCTAGAGTTTCACATCTATGTACCGTCGCGACTTGCTACCCTCGTTCTCTTTTAGGGGGGTTAGCTTAGGAATTTCAAACTACCTAGTCGCGATGTTGTGGAGTATTAGGATAACTTGCGAGTCGTAAAGCTTCGATACTCCTTGCTCGAAGAGCACGTTTGGGATCGATTCTATGATTCCTAACAAACAACTCCTTCATCTAGTATGCATTTCCCGAACTACGGGGTGATCTTCAGTAGAGTAACCAGAGTTGTATAAAGTAGTGGATGATCTCGCTTCGATGAGATCGTCAAGACATCATCAGCACTTCACCAGTGCTAACTTTATTCTCCCCCCTTATCCACTATACGCCGTCTCGATCTTCCTTTGACTCGTATTTCATCGACATTCGGGCTTTCGTCGCGAATTCTCGCCCAAAGTCTTACATCCTCACCTTCTCCCATCAAGGTTCCGCTAGTAAACACATATATTAGCAACATGGCTCGATTTCAGGAACTTGAACGAGCTGCATGTGACGTTATTCAAAACGTGAAGGAAATCCAAGATCTCAGACATGCGAGACTCTCAGTCATCGGGGGCTTGGCCCTATGGCATTACCTTCCTGAGTATCGCTCAACAGATGTGAGGCTGCCCATCCAAGAACTTTATTGAACGTAAGCTAATCTCACATTCGAAGAACATCAACTTCATCACGAACATATCGACGTCGCCTAGTTCGCTGAAGAAACGTTTGCTTGAACGACCGGATTCACCTTTCTTTCAACGTTCACAAGCGCTCTTCTATAAGTGTCCTAATGGAGAAGATGTCCGTATTGATATTAGCCCCGAATGGCTTGTAAGTATTGCATATTACAATATCAATTGTTTATGGTGAACTGACGAGCGAAGTCTCCTTACCTACCAGAGTCTGCTGTGAAGGTGCAGGATATATCGCAAGACGAGATTCCGTACATCTCCCTCACCGATCTCATCGTATTCAAACTCGACTCAAGCGGGTTGAGGTCGAACCCCGCTAAGAAAGAGCGTGACGCGTGTGATGCAGCGGCGCTAGTCGACCTAGCATGCTCACGCAGAGGCTCTATAGACCTGTCAAAGAAGCAAGAGCAAGTTGTCGAAGAAGCGCTTTGCGATGTCGCAAAATGTGGAACGAAAGAAAAATGCTGGTGGGAGAAGCATATGGGCTTAGAAAGCAAGACCCTTGAAGTTCCAGGCGGCAGATCTCAACAGCGACAGGGCCGCCCCCACTCCAAGTCGGATCCTTCGCCGTCTCGGACGCCGGTGAACAATGATCCCAACGCGGCTTGGCATTACGAGAAGCTCGACCGGGCGCACATACGGCAATTCAAATCGATGCATAGTAGCCGGGCGAGCGGGAGGCCCGGGATGATGCGGTCGGCTTCGCATCGGATGATCAGAGACACAGGGTTGATATTGACGCAGCCAAAGACGACGCACGCGAGTCTCCAGAATGAAATAAAGCGTTCCGGGTTAAGTAACGAGATTGGCGCCGAGTCTCCATACTCGGACGAACACGACGAGCAATATTACACGCTCGAACCGAAGGGGAGCCCGCTTCAGGGGAGCCCGATAAAGAGCGGGAGAGGATATTTCGAACTCCCGCGCACGCCTTTAGGCGGCCTGGGGACGGTGACGGAACACGCGGCCGTGGGAGTTAGGAGGACTTCCAAGGCAGGATACTTCGACTTGAGTCCCGCGGACACACCTAGCACGGTGGTGCAACCGAGGAGGCGCCCGGGGCTGGATAAGAGGAGTGTTACCTTCCTCTTGTAGGACGAATTGGGGGAGTTGGTGTGCTGCTACTTGGTAAGGTCGTCGGCTATATTTCATAGGTTTACGTGATACCATATCCCAGTGTGAACGGGAGTTTCTGTATGTATTTCTTTTATGAACATCGATTCCTCTCGGTGTTGGATTTGTGAACGGTGGATAGGTAGTTCCTGTATAATGTTGACAAAATTTACCTACATTTCTACGAATTCATATTGACGGATCCTTTTTTAATGTATAATGATGGAAACTGGGTCAGAAAACACGCTCGTTTGATGTTGGTAAGTGAATTCCGTTAGTTTAGCGCGTTTGGGTAGAAGTTACCCGCGTGGGGTAGGGGCGTTGGTTCTTCCTGGGCGGGGAAATAGGGGGTTTAGTGCTTGGCAAAGTTGGAAATGACCTGTAATATTGTTCGGCTCGGATGCTCGTGGCCTGTGGCGCAGGGGAATAACGATCATCTGTCTGTAACTTTTGAAAAAACCTGTGATGTTTTACTTAAACATGTTTCGCTTCTTTTAAGACATGAAAGTTCATCGAACCCGAAATTATAACTTACAATTACAGAGACAATTATCACATTTTTCTTCTCCTTCTCTATCCTATCTGCTTCTTCAATGTTTCTTGCGGCATGTAATACTTCGTCGGAACAAAGGGAAACGAAGAGGTGAAAAGCAAGAATTCCGGGTAGTCGGAGCAAAAGAAACAGGGATTCATTTCCCTTTGGAGAAAACCAGCATCCGCCCTCGTTCCTGTCTTGCGCCATCTCAGCCATCATCCATTACCCATCACGTGGCTTTGTAAGACAATCTTGAACTTGGAGACTTTTTTTTTTTTCTATTTTGCTTTTGAGAACTTGGAGATTTAAGTTTTCATTCCACGGGATTCATCAATTGCAATAATAACAATCCTGTAGAAGGCCTTGTCGGTCTTTCAAATTGAATGAATGGGGTCATAGCGTTGTTCAACGTCCGTACTTCCGCCCTATCCCCTCCATCATGAGGTTTCCCTTTCGAGTCCACAGGCGCCAAGAGTCCGTCCACGACTACATCGGCGTTCTAGTCCCACTCGAGGAGGCGCACTTACATAGCCATTCCGCTAGGTCCGGAAGAAGCGAATTCGAAGAGGTGAGGACCAGCTCCGACGACCCGATTATCGACGACGATGAGACCGAGTCCGGCCTACCTAAAGATGGCGACGGCGAGCAAACTGGCATGTTGCAGATGTGTGCTGCTGAATACACCATCGAGGGTCTCAGGAGAGAGGTTCGTCGAGGTGAAAGACGGCACCAATGGACCGAGTATGAATGTAAGTTTAATCTTCTGTTTACTTAAATTTGTAGGGGATTATATCACTAATGAATAATTATAGTAAAATCTAAACTTATTAATAAGGCTATTCAGGACATAGGTATGGGTCGGTATAATTGGCAGCTCTTCGTTTTATGCGGTTTTGGTTGGTTTGCAGACAAGTGAGTGCCTTTGCTTCAAAAGAGTATTAATCATTTTTGCTAACTTGGATGGTACCTAGTTTATGGATGCAAGTAAGTAAATCATGCATACCGGGCTTCTCCAATATTGAGTTGATATCACTAACCTACACGTGTGAAGGGTGTCTCATTAACCCTCCCATCTCTGTCTGGAGAGTTTGGCGTTTCGGAAAAGCAGGTCAGATACACAACAAGTTCTCTCTTCCTCGGCCTCTGCTTTGGAAGTTTTTTCTGGGGGCTCGGGGCCGATGTCATGGGTAGACGCATCGCCTTCAACGTGACCCTACTAATCACAAGTATCTTTGGCATCTGGGCGGCGTATGCATCAAGTTGGGTTTGGGTTTGTATTCTGTTTGCTTGCATGGGCACCGGAGTTGGAGGAAATCTGCCGGTAGATGGAGCACTCTTCCTCGAGTTTCTGCCCGATTCCTCGAGCGCATTATTGACCCTCTTATCTGTGTGGTGGCCAGTTGGTCAGCTTGTCTCATCGATATTTGCCTGGTACTTCATCACAAAATGGCCTGTCGAACAGGGATGGCGCTATTTCGTCAGGACGATCGGACTAATAACATTTATCATGTTCCTCATCCGATTCGCTGTCTTCCGCTTATTCGAGTCCCCTAAATACCTATTATCCCAGGGGCGGCAATCTGAAGCTGTTGCTGTTGTTCATGGCATTGCTTATCGAAACGGGAAGATGACCTGGTTAACCGAGGAAATATTGGACGCTGTCGCTGACATGGAAGGTGCTGAGCGGACGCCGGGGAGAGTTTCCACCACAAATATTATCAAGGATAACCTCACGTCTTTCTCATTCGGTCGCATACGGCCGCTTTTCCAAAATCGCAAGCTCGGCACAGCAACCCTCTTGATTTGGTTTTGCTGGAGTACTATAGGTCTAGGTTATCCATTGTTCAACGCATTTCTTCCTCAATACCTCTCGCACGGCGGCTCTAGTGCTCCAGTAAACGAGGAGAGCATAATGGCATATGATGCCGCCACATCAGAAACATACCGCAACTATGCTATAATATCTGTAGTTGGTGTGCCGGGAAGTCTACTCGCGGCGTATACCGTCGATCATAAGTCACCATTCCTCGGGCGAAAGGGAACCCTCGCCATTTCCACGTTGGTGTCTGCCATATTCCTATTCTTCTTCGTCAAGTTCGGCACAACACCCAACTCGCAACTCTTCTTCACCTGCGTCGAGGCTTTCTGCCAGAATATTATGTATGGCGTCCTATATGCTTTTTCGGGTATGTATACAGACACGCCAGGTTGAAATCTAGTCTACTTTTCGAGCCTTTTGTATTCAAGTTTCCTTGATGAAGATGAGAGCTAACATTATGGCAGTGAGTGAAACAATTCCGTATCCATGTAACCAAACATATGGATACAATATTCGGTATGTTTTAGAAATAAAATATAGGAATACTAACATTATTTCATTGCCCTAGCCCGAGATCTTCCCTGCACCCGTCCGAGGAGCCGGAACAGGCGTGGCTAGCTTCTTAAATCGTTCGTTGGGACTAGTCGCCCCGATCATTGCGGCTAATATACCCGGCGACGGTACCACAGCCCCTATTTATATGTCTGCGGTTCTAATATTGGCGGCCTTTGTTGGAATGGTGTTGATACCTATTGAGACAAGAGGCAGGCAAAGACTTTAAGTATCGAACTCCGGGCGTACTGCTAAGCAGGAACACTACCCCTACCTGTATCAATAGTACTTGTACAAGGATAACATGTCCGCCTGAATGGTTAATAATTCCATCATGGCTTAAATCACTAGCTTAGGTACAATAACATGAGAATGGCAGTAAATCAATCGTGTAGATTCTTGTACACAATCGCTAATTAAGTGAATACTTTATTCGTGGTTTATCATCTGTTGCCTTTTGCTCCAGCAGGCGCGTCTACTCTTCGCTTCTGAAACGATCGCCCCAAAGCGTCCTTCACCATTGGATCAGCCCGGATCGTGTTCTGAACAAGCCATTCCTTGAGCTTCATCCGCATGGTGCTTATCACTTCGGGGTCGCCCGTGAAAGGCGCCATCTCCAGTTCCATAAGCCGCGTCGCATCAACGTCCATGCTGCGCGCCGTGTGCTCGAGCCTATCTATATTCTGTAATAGCTGCTTCTCTGACGCCTCGCCCGGCTTCTTCCCTCGCTGGTCTGGGGGTTGTAATAAAGGACCTATCTGCGAAAAGGCTATGTATAACGTAATGCTCAACTTGCGCGCGAGGGAAATAACTTGGAAGGGTAGATACGGCGGGTGGGTGGTAAAGCGCGTTAGGATCGGGTTCACAAGGTTATCGAGGAAGCGTGGGAAAGACGGGCGCGTGACGGTATGTAGCTCGAAGACACACAGCACGACCAACGTCAGCCATCGCCAGTATCGTCCCCAGTCGAGATAGCCCAAGAGCCCCAGCACGTACATAGCGACAGCGGCGAAGCCATAGTAAGGTATCAGAACTTGAGCACCACGGACGACGTAGTCGTGCACGGTAACGCAATGCTTCCAGCTTACAACGTCGGGGCCGAAGCGTTCGTAGGCAAAACGTCGAGCAGGGTCGACGAGGGTATCCGAAGCCGTCTTGAGATGCATGAAGAAATCGGCTTCAGTGCCATCAGCGGCCCCAGAACTCATCAGCTTATCGGGATGGTGGAGGGCGGCAAGACGACGGAAACGGCTTTTGATATCGCGCTCGGAGGCAGAGAAGGGAACACCAAGGTCGGCATAGTAGTCTGAGGCGCGGCGCATCTCGTAATCGGCCTCGTAGATGGTGTAGAGTAGATATAACGACACGACAAGGATGTGGATGCGGCGACGGTGCTCAGCATAGCGGGGTGTGCCGGGCGTGGGCTTGCGGTCGCCGGCGCGAATAGTTACGCCATAATAGATGGACTGTACCCAACCTGTCACAAGCTATGTTGCGTTAGTACTAGCACGAGACATCTTACAGGAGAACGAGAATGCGGAAGAAGAAGGGGAGAAGGAAAAGGTAGGACGCACATTCGGGAGAAATGACCACCCCAATAGAGAGAGGACGTTGTTGCTGGCCATAATGGCAGTTGTACCAATAATTTTTGTGGGTAATGCAGGCTATATCATGGCTAAGAAATAGTATAATTACTCCAATAACTTGAACGAATGGGTAAACGAGTAAATGCTCTATAGAAAAAGAGGTTGTAGTACCTACTAGGTATGTAACGAATGATGTATAAAGGTTCAATGTTCTTTGAAGCTTACCTGGAATAAAGTACATTATGTAGCACGTACCGCACATTACCTAATGCACCCGACGCGCTACTGAACAGGTGTGCATTCCCTGAGTTTAAAGCAGATAGGTACCTATTTTTACGTACCTACATGACAGTCACAGGTACCCTCCTATCGTCCTCTTAGTAACATCCATTGTAGTCGTACAGAATTCACTCTTCATTGCTCTGAAGTCTATTGTATTTTCTCTTTAATTCACATCTCGTTCCCTTCTCTTCCTCCAAGTCATTTACTAGTTTTGCTAGACACAATTACATCTTTCCAAAGTTGTCAACATTAAACCATTGAGTCGAATAGCTAAATGTCGAATGCTAATTAGGTACGCTTCTAAATTCATTATTATATTTAGGGAGATATTCTCCCCTACTCGCACCTCGGCTATCAACAATAATCTTCATATTCGCGCTGATCTCTTTAGGCGATGCATGCACTGTAAGCTTCTACACCAACAAAGTCTAGCAGACTCAGCTGGCGATGCCCAGTGTTTTGGGCTTCAACGCCGCGTGACATCATCATCATCATGCTTCTCTTCCGACCGTCGCTCATTCGGCACCGAAAGCATTCATCCTTCATGATAATTTTCAACCCCGAGCCTTAATCTTACAATCATCAACCCAATCATAACATTCATCCACCACCAACGGGTTCAACACCACAAAATCCGATGATTGCGCATGACTTGTCAGGCAACGCAATAATATATAAAGTGGCGCGCGAAGAAGCGGTGAGTTATATGCCTCTATCACCCGGTGCGAGTGCTTTGCCCACTTGACTGGTTTCTTTTTTGTTCTCGTTCGAATTGCTAAAACGGGTGAGTTGGTTGCTTCAAGATGCCAGCTGAAAGCTGAAAGGCTTTGGAGAACGTACAGCAGTCCGTTTAGCTTCTCTCATGGAAGATCGAACGTAACTATCATATGACTTAGTCAATGCGTCACATTGAATGACCAGGATTTACGTCGCAAATATGCGCAACGATACATACACAAATAAGACGCAAGCCATCGTAAAGGCTGCTGCAGGCGCCATGATCGTCTTTACCCATCAATCAGATTCAAAAATTAGCTCATGGCTATTGTAAAATAAAGTGAGATGAGGATGAATCACGTACCCGTGGTGTGATATTTCCTCGAGTAGCCATGATTGATCTTTATCAGGGCCAGTCCAATCTCATCGGTTAACGAGGAAACGAAAAATAATTGAGTAAGTCGAGAAATCGTTTGTATTAGATGGCCGATCACAGCTCGTCGCATACAGTAAGTATTCTTAGGCATGTAGTTGTAATTGAAGACTAAAATGGTAAGTGAAATTATCCTATTGCCAGTTGTCTGCCAGTGCTAGTGATTAATACATCATACGATTATAGAATCAATTGGGTTAAAAGGAGACATGGCCGTGAACATCTCCATTCTTAGCTTCATTTTACATGTTTGCCCATAACCTTAATTATGTTTCACCCAATTAGTCTAATAAGTGCATATGTCAGGTACACAGATAGCTCCTAATAGTATATGAAGTAAGATGGGCAAAGTACGGAAACAAATAAATCTAGCAGATGCTACTCAGGGAGAAAAAACATATTCGTATGTGCTGAATATCTAGATAATTATGAGGTAATTGAAACTTATTTGATACGAAGGTTTTTTTTTTTTCAAAAACTACCTAAGATCACCACTTATTTACTTATGTCTAAGTGATGAACTAAGGTAGGTATGCTCCCCTAGGTTTAATACCATGTCAGGGTCGGTTGTACAATTCAGGGGTTTATGAGAAAGGCCCATAGATAGATCACTCATAAAAGCAAACCTGCCTAGGTAGGTATGGACTTACTTTAGTCATTTCAATAACATACCATCTACCAGAATTTCCCACAAGATTCATGTAAGATAGGTAAATAAGTATGCTAGTATATAGAAAGTTATCCGAGATGTTGATTTGGGGATCCGGCGGGACTTGAAATATGGACAAGTCTCAGGTTCAAAAATATTAACCAAGGAGACACCATGACGCTCAGAATACCTACCCACGAAAATTATCGTGCTTTGATCCGAATATCTGCAACTTACTCCATTGGAGCTCATATCGGTCCTTGACCAACAATTGGTATCAGTTCCAAGACCCGAGGCTCCCGCTAACGTCCCTAATTGGAGGCGTCTTCATCGACTGCGCTTTGGTTGGACGGGAACGACCTAGATAGGCCTGATACCATCAAATCAGGGGATCTGAATGTAGTGACCAATATATCAATGTACCACACACTCTCCGCAAAGACCAGGTTCTTGTTGATCTGGATTCAGCCTCGCTATGCAAGTATACCCGAATCATGTGGTATATGATGATCTGCTTTCTCCCTTGTGACTAGCAGTGGAACCTTCACATGCGGGAACTCGACATCGGTATCCATTTCAGTGATGTGCGTGTCAGGGTTACTTCCTTGGCTTTAGACGAAGTCTCGATCTTCCCGCCATTACACAACTCGGCAAACTCATTGGGTATGATACCGATACCCAATGACTGAAGGCAATATCTTGACTTCATTTCTGCTCTCTCTAAGCGCTGACTCATCCTAGCATTAGCTAGATTCCGTGATAGTGCTGACGTATGTGGATCTATACGGAAAACCGGGCCTAAAAGGCCTATGAACAAAGTAGAATTTGTCTGTTAGGGTCGGTCAGTACATAAGTAAGCTACACAGGATTCACTTAATGGGCTAGTAATAATAAGTGCGATGACTCCCTAGGCCTCGAACGTGGCCGACGAGCACTTACTAATAGTATCAACCCTGCGATATTCCGAAACATATATATAGGGTCATGCTTTGTGATACTATAAGATTAATAGAGGACATATGATGCGACATGAATACCTCTAGGCGAGACTAGACTTCATAAGCATTGTAAACTTAGTATGGTCAGATTCTCACCGCAGAAGTGGCAACTCCAGCCCGAGAAAGAATCTGGCGACCACATGTCGCGATCTTGTTGAATATTCCAAAGATATTTAGCTCGGATGCGCTTGGTTTCTTGAGGAAGGTCTTACAACCTAGGTGTCGCCCCTACAGCCACTGTAGGGTCGTAGCCGAAGTGTCCCAGAATTACATACCTAGGTATGTATACATTCGTTCACCCAGACACAGTCTTCGTAAGAATAATTGGCACCATTGATAATATGCCGTGTAGGTGCTACTGAACCGCACATGGCAAATTCACCTGACCATTAGAGATGATGAACTTGAGATAATGGTTGGGTTGAATTTGCTCCGTTGCTTATACAGCATCTGCAGCCACATATGGATTGAGCCCTAGCATCCGTCAGCCAGTATGTCATCGCGGAACGGGGTAAAGCGGATAGAAAGATATAGGAGCAATCAGGCGGTTAAGATTAATGTGATCTGCCTACATGTTGGGTCTGTTGAATGGCCCAGAATCGTGACGAGACGAGAGATTGGCTTCGCGATGTATGTTTTTGCTTACTATTTATACACCATAGGATATCGGACTCCAGTTGTAAGACGCTGGGGCCAAGCCTCATCGGCTCTTACGTGACATTGAAGCTCGTGGAATCGCTTTTTTCGTAACGACGTCGAAAACTCATGTCTCATTAGGTATGGCTTCCCGATGAGTAGGTGTATCGAAAATTGAAGGATGTGTCCAACCTACTCAGGTCCTCTTGCGATATAAGGAGTTCTATCCGTGGGCCTCTAGCGTACCTAAAATAATATTTTATTAGATAGATAATTGGCTGATACGCAGAGCCACGCGGAAGGCACGTTAAGTTCTCAGCCAAGATATACCAGCGGAGGAAAAGTAGTAATACCCGACGAGGCTAGGAGATGGTAGTATTAAATGACAGCGCCACAAACGCAATAGGTCGCGAGTTCGTAAACGAGGGTGCCATATAAGATGTTGAGTTCCCAGGTTATGTCACTCTCGGTTAGAAATCTGGGTAACATGTGTGTAAGCGAGGTTTTTCGCAAATCGCCCCCAATCCAACTATATAGTCGTAATAATGAATCGTTGGCTGTATTCGCACACGGAGATCCATACGGATTTGGTTGAAAAATACTCCGAGGTCCTGTGATAAGGTTATAGGTATCATCGAATTAGGAAGGGTGTGAAAAGCCGTAAAACATTTGGGCGTCCGCATGAATTACACCACCGAATTAGCCATGCCATTTCATATCTTCCAGCCACCGATCGGCACAGTCTTCCACTCCATAGCCATTTCCATCTGTTTTGGCCGATATACGGAATAGAATGGCTCTGGTCTGTAAGTTATTGGATTGAAAGAAGCTCACTTCAGGCATTCTACCCTTCCCCGGCACATGCATAATCACGGCCTGAACAAGCCCTTGTTCAACTAACTCGAATGTTCCTCGAATAATAGAGCGGGAGATAATCCACCCATATCTCTGTGGAAATCTTCTTGCGGCCCTAACAATTTGCATGCAGATGCGTCCATAGATTGTCGCGAGACCGGTGGGTGTCATTTCCTTACGTGGTTGGGAGGGGTCGAGAATTTCCTGTCATGTCTATATTATAAGTTAATGTAGGTAGGCACTTTTGCCCAAGTCGATCCGAAGTAATACAGCCTTACCTACTATCAAATCTCTCTGGGGGAGAGGATACCGAGTAACTGGGCAAGTTCATAGAAAAATATGAAATGAATGGGAAATATGAGTTGGGGTCCAAAAGCAGGTGTACCTAAGGATATATATAGATATATAGAGCCAACCTACAGAAGAAAAATGCAGCATTCCTCCCCATTCTCATTTAACCATTGCCGCCACCAAGGAAACGAATATAACAAACCTATCGGAAATTGCGCAGACAATGCAAGTTAAAGTAAAGGACCCGATATATTGAGACTAGCGATTGAATCGGCGGCCGATCTAGGTAGGTAGGACCCGCGAAGTCGCATGCATTATTATATGCGCCTAACCTGAGAACCTTGGAAAGGATTGGGATTCTAGATAGGTATTCGGAGGCTGAATAGAAGAAAAGGTGGTTAGGAATTGGAAACGCACGTGTGGGATCGTGCCTGAACCTTGAAAATTGAGGCTCTGCTCCGTGTTGCGATCAATATCCGGACTAAAAGGATCCAGGTTCCACTAGGGCTACATTAAATCCATGGAGGTCTAGTGGGTCAGTGGTATCCATCCTAGTTACATGGCAGCATGGGTACCTCATAGTGGGACAATTTCGGAGATCCCCAGTGCCTTGGAGTAGGTACCTAATCACTGCAGGTACATGTACCTACCCAAGTATGGATCATGGATGTAGCTAGTATCTTCAGCCGGCAGAAAGAGTAGTACACAATAATTTCCACCTTCCAAGCCGTTCCCGGGACTCGAAAGATATTTCAATATCTTCCGAGGTCTTGAACACATCCATGATCACTCCTTTTTATCACCTACTACCTAGTAGTACATGTACATACCTATTAGGTACCTAAGTACCTATATTAGCTGGTAGGCTATCCCGGCTTTATACGGACGGTTAACATTGAACTAGCTTCATCTGGACATTCCTGCGTAGTCTCTCGAGAGCCTCATTCTTTCTCTTGAACTCTACACACAATTCAGTTCTGCTGCCCAAAATTTGACCCGCCTTTCACTCCCACGAGATCTTCGGCAATAATGGAACTATACTTAGCTGAACAAGGCTGTTCGTGTAGCATCCCTACACAGCCTACATGGTACTTACTTACACAAGTACCCGTACCATGCTGAAGCCAGATACTATGCGTACCTAGGTAAGGTTTGAAACTCTTCGAGAGCCTTATTAATACTAGCTACCCAGCCCCCGGAATATCATAGCACTACGTGGATCTCTATCTGAAAGAGATGGCAATGCGGCTCAATTTGAATCAGCCAATAAGTATCTATTCAGGTTCCCAAGGGTATTGACATAAGTCGTCCGTCTGATTCTCGGTCTGAACATCCTTCTTTAAAGCACGTATATTATGTCCAATCAGTGGCCAAACCCTCACCACGTCCAATCTAGCTCCTTACGTTGAATCGATAAGATTCATGCATTGGCTTAACCGAGATCGATGTTGGCATCGAAGAGCATAGTGGTAATACCGCAAAGGATATCAGGGCTACAGCGGTTACCCTATGAAATCATAGCGTATATTGTGAAGTACCTAGACATCGATGATATCTTTATTTTATCATTATGCAGTCGCCACTTTCAGTACTTAATAAGAGAAGAGAGGTTTTGTAAAACCCTCATGAATGTAAGTAGTTAACCTAACTCTCAATCTGAAGTTTTAGCCGACTAGCTTGGTCAAGCTACTTAGTTACCTAGAACATACTCTTACTAACAAGCCCGAATAGATCAAAGCTTCCCATACAATTGAGGCGGATGAGGCACGGAGGAGTGGTCAGTACGCACGAGCTTTACGGCGGGTCGCGAAGAGACGTCAAGCTCTCGCCCAAGCATCTCCGTACGTTGTAGGGATCGTAGGTTTCGCCGACTCTTATGAATATATTCACGGAATACTTTGCTATATAATCGAGGCCCGGCCTCATCGATGGCTGCGAATTCTTGACCTTCACCGTTCGGCTAGTAACGAGATTGTCGTAGATATTCAAGCTCTAATTCGTGAGGCCGTGCCGAGGTCAGCAAAAAGCCGTAAATATAAGTTTCGCGTCCTATATCATTCGGATGGTATTACATCGTGTTTATTTTCATTCGCGTTACCAACCACGGAAAATTGGCTATTAATATTCCAAGCCGAGGAAAAGAAGATCGTGGCCCAAATCCCACTCGAGTCTACGGCTAAGATATTTGTGCGAAACAATAAGGATTTTCTATATTTTGGGACGCACTCGGAAGAAGGCGCAGATGGGTTTAAATATTGGGTCCTCACCGGGTTCCGTATTGAGGATCGCTTCTTGTTTCCTCGGAGAATGCACTTGACAAGTGTGGTCGGGTACGACATCGGCACTACGGTCTGCTTCGAAATCATAGATAATTATTTTTATGTGCTGTCGAATCAGACAACCTTCGAACTCAGGGAGACTGATTGGATTTCCTATTACCATTGCTTCCGCTTCCCCCTGCATGATCCAGATCGCAAGAATACGCAAACCATGCATAAGGACGACAGCTGGAGAAGAAAGCATGCCGAAGGTCCTATAGACGACCGTTGGGGATTTCTTAAGCTAGAAAAAGATGAGGCTTCTGGCACGATCAATATCATCGAATCCAGGAAGGAATGGCTCACAGGAAAGAGTGGTAGTCGAAGAACTTATTACACGACCGAGGTTTTTTTCAGCGAAAATCTGGAGCTGGCCGGTGAGGATAACCCCCCAGCTGCCCTGCCGCCAGCCACCATAATTAATGGGAGATCCGTCAGACCTATTAGGGTTGCGAACCGTGCAGTTGACTCGGATGTACCGGATCGAGAACCCGAAAATGTTCACCCAGGAGACGATAGTTCTACGACACCAATGTTCACGCGCAGCCAGACTCACTTACGGTCTTACCAACGATGTTCTAGTACCTACTTGGATTTAGTTAATGATACTTCCGGCGGATCAACGAGTCGACATCTACGTCTAAGAACCGGTCATAGAAAACTGAGACCGAGAGCCACTCAATCATTCGGAACGCTACTAGTCTCGGGTGGAAATGAATATTCTAACGAAAATAAAGATTTAGACGAAAAATTGAAGGAGTACTATTACCCCAACGAAATTCATTTTTGGCCTCCAGAACAAGATCAAAATCAGGAATTATTAAATAAACTTTACGAAGTATTGAATCCACCCGGTTATCTGGGTAGCATCACCGCCTTTAGCGATGAACGTTCGATAATCTACGCTCCTGGGGAGGACACAGAGGGAGTCAAGGCTTTAGTCTATGTCAGTTTCGATCCGGCGGCCAGGCTAGCCGGCATGTTGCGTGAGGGGTACATGCCGGGGGAGAAGACACCAAGCCAATATAATGAGACTGCCAGTCAAAGATCTCACGGGCTGGGAGCAGAAATCGGTGGAACTGTGGAACATTTGGAGAATATCATAGCCGAAGGCAAAGGTAAAGGCAAGGACGGGACCATGGATGGCCTATCTCGCGGTCCTTTGCCCTCCTATATTTTAAATCCTCCGGCCCCGGAGACAGTGAGCGACGACTGCAAGCCATGGGCTTGGCTCGAAAAAGCCATGCATCAAAATTACGCAGGGAAGTTTGCCTTTGCACACTAAAAAGTAGAGTACGATGCAAGTCAGACGGCGTCTTTTCCATATTGTTGTCGCCGTGGGTTGCATTCTTCTACAGTTAGGATACTTCCATGCAGGTAGGCAATGCAAAGCGAAAGGGGTTATAAATTGTCGAGAACCATGTCCAGGCTGGCAGCTTGACCTATTCATCCCTTTATATATTCGGAGGTCCTATAGCAGCTTGCTAGTTAGTATTTAGCATCCCTCAAGTGTGTCAACAATCCTTCAAAACTCTTTGATGTTACTGAGGCTATCATTGCTATGGGTGTCTTGTCGTACACCGTCCTCTATTGTACTACGCGACTACTAGATTACATAGCATTCTCGATGTGCATTAATGTTGGGGGCCGCAGCATGCTCTTATTGGCAATTATTAGACACACCCTTGTATGTAGTTCGCCCTGCTTCAGTCTGCCTTGACAATTTCGGCAATGTCATCCTGTTCCGACCCCATTCCAACCCCATCAATTTGTAGCTACGCATGCTCTGATAGGACCGCGAGTCAGTCGATCTGCTTACCTAGGTAACTCAGCAGCATGTGCCTATCGCATAGAGTCTTAGCCACCTGACACCGATGTGCGACTCAATATGAATATGACCAGTCGTTATCACAGCCATATGGACATAGAGCGGTCTCACCGGGGTTTCATTAAAGAGGTACGTACGTACATATTCGTTACGTTGAATGTCGTCAATGGCCACCGCATCCCCCGCCCCTATCTAGACCTCAGAGACAGTGGGCGTAGATGCCGGGCAGATTATCTTTACTCTCTGAATCTTTCTATCTAAGATGCAGCCGGGTACTCCCGAGTTTTCCAAGTGAGACGAGATCGGATATCACATCCGACTAGCTTACTGTAAACCATAGAGTACATCAAGCCTCACCTTCCACTAGGTATTTCATCAGGCATACAAGACTTTCCGAGCATGTAGTTATTCTCTAATCTCACCATTGGGGCATTGATCAATATATCTAGAACTGGATTATATGTCAAGAAGGATTGTATGCATGTAACATGTCTTTCTCTTGCGTTGTTATAAAGATACAATGATATAAAAAGGTACCAATAAGCTATGGATGTTTTCCTTTTCATTACCACTCATGAGAGGGCCACAAAGATGAATAGAGGCACTAATGATACATTAAACACCGTATTAGAAAGCCTCAAGAAAATATGTTGTATAAGTGCATAACATAGGTAATATATCATGTATTATTCACATCATTTACTTGTTTACTCACTCCGTTTTGATATTTAAAGAAAAGTTATCTCAACTAGATAATTATTTTCCTTTCCCTAGGTACCAGTTTACAGTTATATAAAGACCATAAACTGCTATACCACGGAGTTGGGCCATTACGGCGGCTGTATCTCGTTCAAACCTGTAAGGCCCGTAGGTAATTATGAAAACTAACATAAAACCAAGTGAATATTATGAAATATAGGCTTATTTGCTCGAAAAAGTATGACTCTTTATGAGTACCCTTAATTACCTGAGGACTTAAGTAGGTGGCTTTGATGGAAGAACGTCAGCCACTTTCTTGAGAATACGTCATACATACGGCACTAATATATACATCTACCTGGTACTCTGTTCAGAGATTTTGAACTAGGATTGATTTCCATGAGTGGCAAATAAACAGAGATGGTATCTAAAGTGCCTGCAGGCTGTAGATACCCGCGGGGGGGGTCAGAACGAGGTCGAAAGAGGCGTCAAACGAAATGAAAATCCCCCCACGGATGCCCCCACAAACTTAAGACTGTACGACTTATATAATTCTGTCTAACAGATCATCCGTCAATTGGTGTTTTAACGTCCGCGGAAGTGAGATGATGCCTTGCATATGCGGTTCGGAAAAGTACTTATACCAAGTTTTAAGTACCTAGTATTTCCCGTTCTTCCCTCATGTACTCAACAGCATATGTCGAGTGAAACAGCCGAGCAGGTCAACTTGAGAGCAATATTAACTTTAGTTCTCCTTTTTGTTCTTATATACGTAGGTAAGTACCTACCAAAGTATTAGCCCAAGTTTCAGTCGAACCGTATATAAAATAGAGTAAAATGAATAGGTATTTAAAGGCGTGATAGACTATCGAATATGAAATGTTAAAGATTGCGTTTTATAAAAGGGGGTGACTGAACCACTATCAATTGACAACATGGATGTAGCAAATTGATACATACTCTACTGTATTAAGACTTACGGTCGACCAGTTTCTTGGCAGGGGGTTGGTAAATGTAGATAATCGTTCTATGATCACGTGGATAGATATTCATGTATAAATCTATCCATCCCGCCAATACATCTACACGCCCGGCAGCAGCTGCATAGGTAGATATTAATGATACTGCTGGTGTATTGGTACCTATGAAGCTAAGTAAGGTAACACAGAGTTATCCCGCGGGCGCCGCAGAGAGTGGGAAGGTGGGGTGACGACATTCGACCATCCGCACCTGTGGTCCCAACGTTGAGGATGATTGGACGAGGATCGTCAATCGAAGACCCCTAAAAGTAGCTTAATTAGTCCTTTTTAGGCTTAAGTACTAGATTTACTCACGCGTACTGCTCGTACCACATAACTCAACTACTGCAAACCAAGACAGGGGAAACATCTTCACCGCAAATATGGAGACACGCTTGTTCAATCTCTATCCCCTTTCAAATTTTCATACCTATGCCACCGTGAAAGACCTACCATATTGATTTCTTTTTTTCCTTTTTTCCCCCTTCCCTATTTAGTTTTCATCTTCGAAGGGAGGTGGTTAAAAGAAGGGCTTAAAAAGGAATTGGGGGGAAAATGGCACGCTCATCGGCTTCAACCACGACCAGCATCCCCAAAGCATCTAAGCTGCAAACGATCCGTCTGAACGGTAAAGGCGGGGAGCATGTCCCGCAAGATGGAACCTCAGACCAACAGCAAGATCCGATCGAGGTCAAGTATCGTGACTTCTTTTGGACTTACACCGAAGAGCCGCATCGGACGAGACGCTTGGCCATTATCAAGGCGCACCCCGAAGTAACCAAACTTTGCGGCCCCGAGCCCCTCACCAAATACGTCGTGCTCGGTGTCGTAGCTCTGCAGATTTTATGCGCCTACGTCCTCCGCAACACTCCCTTCTTCTCGGCTCCTTTCTGGCTACTTGCCTACGTTGTAGGTGCTACCGCCAACCAAAACTTGTTCCTGGCCATCCACGAGATCAGTCACAATCTAGCCTTCCGATCCCCCACCGCAAACCGCCTCTTCGCTATCGTCGCCAACTTACCTATCGGCATTCCCTACAGCGCCTCATTCCGTCCATACCATCTGACGCATCACAAGTCGCTGGGTGTTGATGGCCTTGATACCGACCTGCCTACCGCCCTCGAGGCCGTCTTCCTCGACTCTATCCTAGGCAAGGCCTTCTTCTGTACTTTCCAGATCCTCTTCTACGCCGTCCGTCCTATGTGCGTCTACAGCGTGCCCTTCACCTGGGTCTCCGCCACCAACGTAGTCGTACAACTCACCTTCGACGCTGTCATTCTCAAGACTCTCGGTACCCAGGCCATGCTGTACTTCATATTATCGTCCTTCCTAGCAGGTAGTCTGCACCCGCTAGCCGGCCATTTCATAGCCGAACATTACGTATATGAGACCGTCACGCCCGCCCAGGCGAACCCGGACAACAAGATGGCCGTCCCGGAGACATATTCGTACTATGGACCGCTGAACTTTTTGACATACAACGTCGGCCTCCACAACGAGCATCACGACTTCCCAGCTGTGCCCTGGACGCGTTTGCCGAAGCTAAACCAGATCGCCAATGAATTTTATGCCGATCTTCCATATCACCGCAGCTGGACCTACGTCATCTGGCGCTTTATCTTCGATGAGAACGTGGGTATCCGGTGTAGGGTGAAGCGTAAGGAAGGCGGAAGACTCGTTGGTCAGAAGGCAGATTGGAAACAGAATGAAATCGAGGCCTAGGGAACGGTACGGGCTACATATGAAGTCATATGCTAGGAATAATAATAAGTAGCACTTTATCTAATGTGGAAATAGTATATATTTACTCCTCATGGTGCTTCTTATCTAGGTATGGCTTGGCGTTTGGTAAATGGAGGCAAAGATAGAATCTACCTCCTGAAATAATAGTACATGATTCTCTCCAATAGATTATCCACTATCTCTATATGTAATCTGGACCCCTTATCATAAGGAGTAACCAAGTAATGATCAAGGATACACCCTGGATAGGCATTACGCATTAGTCACTAAGGTTATATGCCGAGAGCATGGGATAAACCATGATCATATCTGGCTTAGGATTTCACGGCGATCATATGAGGATCGCATCAATTTCATGCAAAGTATATATCAGAATGCTCGTACCTCTCGACAACCAACGGGGGAACAAAGGGAATACATGCTAAAGTACAATGTGTTTACCATGACGAAGGCCGGTGTAGATCCTCCGTTCCACTTACAAAAGTCCGACCAAGAGTGCCCAACTTCCAGAACCTCAAATTACTTCTGCTTCACCTACCCAAGTAGGTACGACCTCCATGCCTCACGCCTTCATCTAGAAGATTCGCCTGTTTACCTCTCGGTCGTAACGAGTATCCCCCTTCACGTTTGTAATAGTCAAATCTCGAAGAAAGCCCTAATCTCCGATACCACCTAGAAGAAGAGGTAGGCAAGCATAAAGCTTAGGAAGCACAGAAGCGCCGTAATTTGGACAGACACGCCTTCAGAGCCAGAATGTACCTGCTGGGCTAATTCCGCGGGCTTAGAGCCGGAGCCACCATCTGCATTCGTCGCCTTTCGCTGTCGTAGACCTTCCTTATCTTGCTTCAGTTGCGCAATCAATTTCTCGGCCTGGACGAGCTGTTGCTTCAGTTCTTCGGGGCTAGCATCACTCTTCTTGGCCGATACAGTTGCCGCAGCTGCGAGAGCCGGGACATCTTCACGCTTAGTATCCTTCTCTTCTACCGACTTCTGGTCTGCATGACTACCTGAGTATTCGCCGGGGGAGGAATATGCGGGAGGAGCGACATCGGGTGTAGCCTGGGTCTAGGTAGGAACATTGAATGTTAGCTCGAGGGGGATATAATCGTCTACCAGAATGGTTTAATAATATGAGTAAACTTACACCGTTGGCTGCTGAAGATTTGCTAGGTGTCTCGAGGTGAGCGGCTCCGGCAGTACCCTTAGGAGGCAGAAACACCACGCGAATCTTCTTCTCTTGTATGGAGGACTTCTCGATACCATCCCACTTTTGTATCGGTTAGCCGGACGACTGAAGTAGGAATAGGGGGTGAAGTGGTAACGTGTTGCTTACGATAGATGCGAGGTTCGCGAATTCCTTGTCGCCTGTAATTGGGACAGATTGGACTAAGAACTTATCGCGACATTTGGCATCCACGGGAGGCTCCTGTTTCATGGCCTGGAGGATGACTATGGTGTGTTAGTAAGCAAGTAAAATTGATGACTCGCGGTAATGCGCACCTGAAACTTCGACCTCTTTTCCAGGCTCAACTCGACCAGAGTTAGGTCGGACACAGTATCTTGAACAGAGACCATTTATCAGCATTATAATTCCAAAGTACTAGGTATGGGATATCGCATATCGCTACGGTGGGTGGGACGAGGTGGCATACTGCTTGGGTGCGGTGGTTTTGACCTAGGATTCGTTAGTCGGGGATCACGACAGCCTGCGCGGAAGTTCGTAAATCATGGATCATACCTTGAAGGCAACAGGGTGGGTATTCGGGTTCTTGATGCGTAGAGTTTCCGTGATCTCCGCCGCGAAAGGGCCTAAAAATCCATGAGTATACACGATACCAAGGACACGATAGCAGGATTATGTTATGACGTACGGTGGAAGCCGAGTTCCTGGGGATCGATATCGACGGACATGTTTGCGGGAGAAATGTCGTGTATATACGCTTTAAATAAAGTGAAGTCAGGAAGTCGGTTTCGTGTGGTAGAAGGCTGCTTTTAGAGCAGTTGGGAGGGCGCCGAGGTAGTTTGGGGCGTGATCGCAAGCTCGGCTTTTGGACACGAGGGTACGTAGAAAAGCGTGGAGGTAGAAGGGAAATAAAATTATCGAATAAAAAAGGGAGAATTAACGGTGGATTCAATAATTATGGGAATGGCATGTACAGCCTAAGCGTTTAGAAGAATGAGAAAAGTTACTTTGTGAAAAATGGGAGAACGGCGACGAGGGAATGTGAAGACAGAAATCTGGCCGGGATGGAATAAAAAAGCACAGGCGACGGTGGTGTTGTTCGTTGTGTTACGACATCCATGGATCGGGTTCACCTGCAAATACACTAACATTACGGGCTACAGCACATACCTAGGTACCTGATAGCCACTAACCATTAAGCGTAAAAGGGACCACGGGTATTGAAGTTATTGAGGTAAGCTGGCAGGCTGGCCAGTCCGGCGCTCTGGGAGCCCTGGCCCTTCCAAAGTACTAGGTATAATACCTAATAAATTTAATCATACAGGTACTTACTAGGGGTGGTGGGGATTTAATGTTGCAATTTTGGCTTAGTGCCAATTAGTAATTACATATGCGCCTATCAAATGGAAAAGAACGCACGGGCCACTTGACGTTCACTGTTCGAAATTCAAAGCTATTCCCATGGGTACGTGCCTAGGCAAGTCTAGTAAGTACCAGATATCTTTGAACCACAATAAGATAAGTGCGAAGCAGCGAAAGGGTACATTCTGGAAATGTATCTCCTTGCACATCCTTACACCCCATACATACATCCATATGCATCGTTTGAGGCAACATTCAGAATGACGTGCCACTAAAGGAAAACGTAAAGTCACTCTCAATCGTATCTGCAACTTCCAGTCTTCCGTGGATTCTTTCACTTTCTGAACAGCATCTTAAACCTCATATCTGTACACGAATACCGAACACATGAAACAAACACCAAGTTAGGTACCTAGTAGATCAATGATATAACTTGGAACCATCTTCGGCCCATTCTTTTCCACCAAGCAACTCACAACACATCCTCACTCAAGCCCAATCTTCCGGGTGACCTCTAATCACGTACAATCAAGTAGCCCAAGATGTCACAATCACTACTTGAGCAGCTCCTAGAGATGGGCTTTGAGAAACAGCGTGCTGAGCTGGCCGTGAAAAAGTCTGACGGGTGTAAGTACCTTCATTTAATAACTCCTATATATGTATCTAAATATACTACTGGCCGTGGTCAATAACTGATGAACTGTCCTAGTGCCCGATGCCATGGACTGGTTGGAGAAAACTCAGGACACGCCCATAGATGAGCTCCTCGAGGAAGAAAACTCCGGTGCCAACGTTGCAAAGGTCGATGATGGCGCAGTAGCAATGTCACTCGTTTGTAATGAGTGTGGCAAGAAATTTCGTACTCCAACCGAGGCTGAGTTCCACGCCAATAAGTCGTGAGTATAACCGCATGATTGTTTTCATTGGCAAATCGGTCATCGTCAAACTGATTTGAATTTTCAGAGGTCATACCGATTTCGCCGAGTCCACCGAGGAGATTGCCCCTCTCACCGAAGAGGAAAAGAAGAAGAGACTTGAAGAGCTTCGGGAGCGTGTCAAAGCCAAGAGAGCTGGCCAAGCTGAAGTGGATAAGGAAGAGCACAAGCGAAATGAGGTATATCCAGCCCTGGAGGTCAAGAAGGTTTGTTTGGCTTTTACGTATCAACTAACATTTGCGCAGAAAATCCGCCAGAAGGCAACGAAGGAGACCCACGAATTAAAGGAGGAACTTCAGCGCAAGGAGCAAATGAAGGAAGCAGCCAAGAAGCGACAAGAGAAGCTCGACGATATCGAAGCTAAGAAGCGCATCAAGGCCAAGATCGAGGCTGACAAAGAGGAACGTCGTCGTAAGGCAGAGGAGGCGAAAGCCGCGAGAGAGGGCAGATCCGTTCCTGTCCCCGCTGCTGCCCCGGCACCTGCCCCGACTGCTAACCGCCCTGCTGCTACTCATAATGAAGCCCGCCTGAGACTACAAACCTCTGGCGGTAATGTTATGAAGACATTCCCGGCAGACACTACCCTTTTCGAGGTTGCACAGTCACTGGAGTCCGAGAACGGACTTACCGTCACCAAGTTCATCCAGAATTTTCCCAGAAAGGTTTTCGAAGGAAATCTTGACCTCGGCAAGACATTGAAGGAAGCTGGTTTAGTTCCTAGCGCTGCTCTTATCGTACAATAAGCTAGCTGCTCGGACTGGTTTCATGATTCTCATGAATGCATGACATGGCGTTTAGGTTTGGCTTAGGAGGTGAAAGGGGAGAGTATGTGGAACCAATAGTCAGTTTACAGGCAGGCACGCTTCACCGTGAGTAGCATGTAAGTCCTACAAAATATCGTGCTTGGATCCTATAGCTTAGATCTAAGCTATTGCCGCATTTCGGCTTTTGCTGCATAATGAACACGTTGCGGCGTAATGGACTCATAAAAATTTGGTCTTAAACGGCTTCATCTGTAGAGCGCATCGTCATATTAACCTATGACTGAGTGAACTTTGCCCATGGCAACCTGATATTGCCTCCTTCACGCCACACCAATGGTGTATGGAACCCCGGAACCATGCAGTGAAAGTACAAAAGGAAGGTGAGTTTTCGTTGTCGTGGAACATTTTTAGTCGAAAAGACCGAAGCCCATGTCCTCGTCTGACTCTTCCTTCTCTATTTCGGGTGTTAGCAAGGTCCTGCGATAAACAAGGTTGCGCTTGTGTGTAGATATTAAACGTACCCTCTTCCTTCTCTTCCTCCTTGGCCTCCTCGGCAGCAGCACCAGCACCACCGGCGGCCGCACCCGGGCCAGCAGCGGCAGCACCGCCACCAGAGCCGACGTTTGACAATAGTTCCTTTACGTCCTTGCCCTCGAGAGCCTAAGTATGTGTCAGCGAATAGGGCCTTTTTCTTTCCTCCAAAACTCGGCTATCGTCGTACCTTAGCGATGAGTTGCGTCCAGATGGGCTCGACATCGACGATCTTGGCAGCCTTTAGGATGGTCTGGAGCTTGTCGGCCTATGTTGTTGATGTCAAATTAGCACCTCTGCTCCGCGTTCCGCATCGTATCTCCCGAAGTCGAAATTATACGAAATTATTGGAGGGGTATTTGTCGGCGGCTTACAGTGATCTCAACACCATCGTCGGCGAGGATGAGCGCCGCGTACGACGAAGCAAGTTCGGCAGTAGACATTTTCGTAGATTTGTCTGGAGTGGTAGGTGTGAAGTGGGTGCGTTGAGTTGATCTGAAGGACACCTCGAAAATGAAGATTGATGTTGGATTTGCGCTCGTGGATTATTACTAAAAGTCACTTTCAATTGACAATGCGAAATTTTTGGTGGGAGGAAGGTAGGGCTAGCACGGAAGGAAAATAGAGGATCCGTGCCTGAGATTCGGGATTGATGCTGATTGGTTTGAGTTCTAAAGAATTCTAGAGCCAATCATGGTCCTAGATCTTTTGCCCCGCAAGATCACCCGAGAAAACACTTGCAGTTTCCTTAACTTCCGGTTATGATGAGCGATGAGCACACGACCCCACCTGCCCGCTTTAGCCTTTCAGCCCACTTTGCCTGCTTCGCACCTTGTCTCGCTGCCTCTTCTTCCTTTCCGGAAGTACCGTAGCACTCCTGTTCTTTACTTACGTAGGACGTACCTGAAGAATACCAATCAGAATCATTCTGGAAACCGTGGACTTTGGAGCATGTGCTCCCAGAACAGTTTTAAAAATATCCCTCTGGCTAACGACCTGAGACCTCCCCTGCGCAAGCAGATTGTTTCCCGCAAGAACGAAACGTCATTGGTTCTTTGGGCACCACCTGCATTTCTAGTATCACGCATGTGTTTCTCATATATTCAGCCATTATACAAAATTTCAATTTGAGGAACATTATTCTTAAGTGATCGAGAGGTTGCCGACCAGGTATTTAACAGCCACATACATACCTAGATATCATCGAACAAAGAAGGTAGTAAGAGAAGAAGAGGTTCCCTCTACTTCTTTGACCTTTATCCTTTCTTTTTTTTCCTCAGGGAAATAATCTACAGCCTGAGAGAAGCTATTTCGAGCTTACAATCAAAAAATTTCCCAGCTGCCTTGAAATCATTGATATGGAGACGCCAAAGATACCCGGTCCAAAGGATGAACGGGAAAAGGATGTCCTCGAGAAATTGATAGCTATCCGCGACCAATTGCAGCTACGTAAACTGGATCGAACCACTTATGTCCGAACTCAAGATGTTATGGTCCTATACGATCAGACCGTCGAGCAAGTCAGAATCCTGAATGAGACCAGAGGTGGGAAATCAACTGAGGAGAATCGAGGTACTGTAGCATTATATTATTATCAAACCGTTACCGACTGTTTGATTACATTTCCTGAGATCGTTTCGAGCTATTAATGGCTGACTCGCATAATAGTGGACAGAGTCGTAGATAGCTGTTTCCAGCTCTTGTCACTATTCTTCATGACAATCGGCCGAAACAATGAAGCTCCCGCCGCATATGCGCTGACGTCGACTATCAGACGACTCCTAGATCATCTGGCCGAAGCTAACTTATTCTGCGCCCAAGACCTCGAGAGCATGTCCCAAACGCTCGAGCATCTGTCAGGAATTGTACATAATTCTGCCAGCACGAAGCCCGCCCCGTTCCTCGAAACCCTGATTGCGCAACGGATAGATCGATGTCGAGCATCCTTGGCGGTTCTAAAAAAGAAAACGGACGAAATTGCCGAACCACTACGGCCGACAGCGGACAAACTCGTCTCCATATTGAGACAAATGGCTGTGATCAATACTAAGTCTAAGGTATATTATTCGTTCGTCCTTGTCGGACGATACCCGTTAATGCTAATAATCTCGCTCAGTTCACACCGTCAGAGATACATAAGCGCGAAGCAGAATTGAAAGAGATCGGAGAGAAGCGGAAGAATGGGCAATTCGTTGACGCTGATGGCAATGTTTTAAAGGGAAGCGAAAACATCTCGGCGCTTCTAGACAGATGCTTACAATATACGAAAATCGTTCTTGAAAGGTACGTTTCGAAAAGTTGTATAATCAGTTATATTCACTAATACCTAGACAGAAACGGTCAATTTCCGGAGAAGTGGAAGCCAACCTATGACGTACTTGTTGGTATTAGGAATGAGCTTGACAAACTATCTTTGACCCAAGCATGGTCACTGCGAGAAACTGATTTATATGATTACCAACGGCAACTTGACAGGATTGACGAGAGTAGGGTTGACGGTAATTGGGTGGACGACAAAGGACAACCAGCCGAACTATACGTTCAACGGGTATGTTCTCAGCCAATACTCTTATTAAGAACAAATAGAATATTTCTGCTGACAATATTTCAGACTCTTCTTTACCTAATTAGAAGAAGCTATGGCTACATCTACCATCTTATGATATCATCAGAACCCGTCTCCGAGGCTCTCCTACCGATATACAATCAACTCCAAACCCTTAAGCGCTGTCTCGTCGAGGTGAAAAATAGTGGAGGAGTAACCTCGGTTAGGGAACTTTACCCTTATAGCATGAAATTACATTCGATTGACAACATGAGAGTTGACGGTAAATTCATGGTTGGGGAAGATATCCCGGAAGGGCAAGGCAGCGTGGCTGAGTTGCTTGCTGAATGCTTCGATCTGAACTACGAGCTTCGGGTAGCTGCGGAAGCAGCAACGGAATCGCCGACGCCAGAGCCGCAAACAAATTCGGAGTCATAGACATAAACATGTGTTTATCATGTCTAGGAGCTTACTAGTTCATTACGAGGTTAACTTGTCTAGGTTGGGCCGGGTTGTGAACGAAATCGAGCTTGTATAATTTAGTCTAGCTTTCAAGGGGAGCACTAATGTTGTATATTCTACAGCGGACGGGGCGCACCTAAAATGCGGCGAGGGGTGAGTGGCTTGGAGTAGCTGCGAGCATTAAATATCCATGAATGTATAAGTTATTATTGCTATGAACTGAATATACCAAGATCATTATTCCTCGTAGAGGACATCTAGTCTAATTATTCGTAAGAACATTGAATCGTCCCAACAAGCCAGAGCTTGTTACGGTAATTAGGGGTATCTGAATGCAAACTTGGCCTAGAGACATTTTCGATTAGTAGTGCCATGGTGATCATAGGTAACGCCTGTGCTTACCGCTAAGATGAGAGCCTAAGATTAAGCAATTGTTAGTGACGTTCTACTGTGATAACAAACAGGAGGTGATTCACATTATCAGTATCCCAAACTCCAGATTTAGTATAAATATCTTTCTCGATAATGGCCTTAACTTCTTCCTTGGATTCGGCAACAACTACTATTGTGCTACCGTACCAGTCCCAGGTAGAGGGGTCGTCGCTTTCGGGCTTGTCCTTCAGGACGGCACCTTCATAATGCTTAAGCAAGGTACTTCGATACCCATACCGGGCGAAGGGAGAACCCGAAAAGGATGATGGTTAATAAGTGGTCGTACCTCCTGTCTTAAACTGCTGAGATTCGACATACGGCTTTAAGCCTGCGAAGTGTTGACTGGTCGACAGGGTGGTACGTGTAAGCTAAGACTCATGTTCTAACTGCTAATGGGATGTGAATGTTGCGGCTTATTCGCCCGACTCACGCGCGCACTTCAATCCTCTTCTGCTGGGTACCCGGCTTGTCGGGGATGACGACAAGCCACTCGAACTTGCCGGGAGGTGGGGTCGAGATAGTCGCCATTTGCGTCTTGATAGGATTCCGGATAGAATTTCGAGTGAATCTAACGGTATTGGGTTGAACTCTGGCGGATACTGGTTGGAAGAGTCGACGAACTATCTTGAAGCAAGAAGCCATGAGAGAACACCCAAGAGGTTTACAGGCTGATCACGGACTATATGTACGTCTTCGATCCGACTAATGTCGTGCTGTTTTATATTTGCCGGTGCTTTTGACCCCGAGGCACGATCGATCTAAGGCAATTGAAAGGCGTGCGTACATGCACTACATGCACTACATTTAGGTGTGGAGTAAAAGGGCGTATAATGGATGTACTTGGATGTATCCACTATAGAAGCGGCTTTTCCAAGTCCTACCCGACATCATTGAGGCTATCGAAGATACACTATGTAGGTACGGATGTATGTATAGAGCTACTGAGATTATGGTTGTGTACAAAGAAGGTACTACGGAATCTGCATAATAATAGTGTAACTTGCGTATATATGTATATCTCCCCTCACCCCTCCTTCTCGTCAATATTCCCCGCATCTCTCAATTATGCATCCAATAATGCAATCAATTGGAATTTACATACGGAGTAACCTTGGAACCTTGAACATTGAACATTGAAATGCCACACCTCTTCCCCCAATTTCATCATCCTGATCATCATCTTCTTCTTCGTCTTCTTCTTTTCCAACCAATTGGAAAATTCAGAAGGATTCTGGATTACGACGATAAGAGCCTCCCTACTACCTTGCATCTCGTGTGTACTTTCCCCATTCTCTCACATGTCACGGCACAAGATGCGACACTTTTCCGTGCTCTCTTCATCAACCCCTTGGCTTTCCGGGCGTCTTCCGCTCTACCTCTTCGCCTTCGCTCTTAGCTCGGAAACAATAAATATCGTCCGAGTTCTGGCGAAGCCGCCTCACTTTTCATATACTACACATGTAGAAAGGTTAGTATCATACTAGTATTTAGATATCATTATCCACGGCTCCTACGGCTCCGGGTGGGCGGTTATTGTGGATGTCACTATTGGTCTGGGCATTTGCTTTTTTATTGACTCTGTGGTCCTATCATTGATGCACATACCTTCCTAGTACCTTGTACTATGTATGTACGGGATGTCATGCGGGTGTCAGAGAGGTCAGATAGAAGGAAGACCTGAGGGCTATCATCGGCGTTTGTGTTGCACCTCTGTCGTCATCGTCCGATCCCATAGCCACCTTGGACCCTGAAAATGTGATATTGCCATGTTGCCGAGCTTCGGCGGTCTAGACAGCTAGCTACATCTAGCTACCTCTAACTGTGACCAGGTGCATCCCCCAAATTCTCCAAGCCTGGTGTATCATGACTATTCATTAATAAGGCTTGGTGGAAGCCTCGGCGCGAGAATGAGTTATTTTGTTTCTGGACTTTTAAACGTGACCTGTTCCAGCATTCCCACTCAAAGACAAAGACAATAATAGACCTCCTTCACTAGCCGTCTACTTGAGTATATTACCTGCTTCGTATACCTGACACTTCCAAGGTTACTTATACTCAAACACATACACACATATCTACATCCACGTAAACTCTACACTTACCATTTTAGAGCCAATTCTCAAGCGGCCATACTTTTACGTCACAAACTCACTTGCTACGACACATAGCTCAATAGCATCCACAATGCTATCCACCTATCTCCAAAACGAGTCGCGAAGGTGGGCAGCTCAACACCACCGCCAGAGCTACCCCGCTTCCGCATCGCCCTCCCAAAACGAGTCTAGCAGCCTCTCGAACTACGAGGACAGCGATTGCGATTCCGTCTTCTCTCGAACCAGCAGCCGATCCAGGAGGTCCTCGATCTCGAGCATAGCGTCCGAGGACGAGGTAGCCCCGGTCGCATTCGACCAGCCGCGAGACGTGAACGGTGCCCCCATCACCATGTACGCATCGCTCGACCAGGCCGTAGCCCAGAGCACGCAGATGCTCGAGGCGGAAGGCCCGCGGCGGCTGGTCACGCCGGGGAAGCTATACGAGAACGAGGAAGACGACGACGAGATCGTCGAGGACGATGGGATGGTGCAGAAAAACAACGATAACATAACGACTCAGCACTACTCAGGCGGCCTCACCCGCACCATTGCCTCTAGCGTGGCTGCCGGAGGCTGAGTACGGGGGATGAGAGGCGAAAGGAGAAAAAAAATTAATCGAAAATAAAAAATGCGCCAAGCTGGACATTGTTCTACCAAGTTAATTGCATTGCGACAACGTACGCCTTGGCATAATCTTGGGACTTTTGGAATTCAGGTGGTTTGATTCTCTTGTATACGAGCCAAGAGAACATTGAAAGCCTTGGGAAATTTGGCGTTCGGGGAATATGTAGCGATGATGGGATGGGAAAGGGCGGGCAATTGTGGCGTTGTATAAGTTTCGGAAGGGGCCGATGCCAGTGTTAATGTTTTTTTTTTCTAATGTGAGGGCAACTGCGCATGTGACGGCTCCAGGAGCATACCAAGATACCCAAAAATATGATAACGACGCCATCTCATCTCTATCGGAATTGATTTATATTGTCTCATGTCTTACAAAATAGTGAAATCTAGGCATTATCTAGGTAGTTTATACAACTTGGCATACCCGCTTCAACTCTTACCCGCACATCTAGCCGATGTATGACTTCGTACATGATGCCGCGGATTTTATAGTATCTATATATCTAAGAATGCATCCTCTATTGTTGATATGTAATGCAGTAATTGAAAATGTTCTCTAAAGTTTCGCTTTAGGCGATTCTTGTTTTTGCATCGTCTCTGCCACGATGCGCCTCTGGATCTTTCCCGTTGCAGTCTTAGGCATAATCTCGGTGAAGTAAACCTATTATAATGATTAGCTTCCTACCCCTTACCGTAAGAAATTTAAGACATTCACAACTCACCTTCTTGGGTACCTTAAACTTAGCCAGCTTCTCATTGACCCACGCCTTCAATTCGTCCTGATCTAGCTTGGCTCCGCTCTTTAACACAACGGCAACGCCGATGTCTTGGCCATAGAGGTCGTCGGGAATGGCGAAGCTCACGGCTTCCGAGACAGACGGATGCCTCGTGAGCACGTTATCTAGCTCGATCGGGCTGATCTTTTCGCCACCCTTGTTGATAAGTTCCTTGATTCGACCCGTGATAATAATGTAGCCATCCTCATCCTTCTTGCCCTGGTCGCCGGTGCGGAAGAAGCCGCCTTTGGTGAAGGCCGACGCGTTGGCAGTTGGATTGTTGAGGTAACCCTTGGTTACGTTCTCACCCAAGATACAGATTTCGCCTTCGCTGCCCTGCGGCACCTCGTCACCAGCATCGTTGAGAATTTTGACTTCTACGCCTTGGCCAAGACCGACTGTGCCGGGCTTTCTCTTTGCTGGAGGCAAGGGGTTGGACGTCATTTGGTGTGCTGCCTCGGTCATGGCGTAAGCTTCTAGCACGGGCGCCTTGAATTTCTCTTCCAGTTGGTGGAATACTGTCGGGGATAGCGGCGAGGAGCAGGACCGTATGAAACGAATCTTCGGCAAGGGGCTTGGAGTCGGGTTCTTTAGGAGGATTTGATGTATAGTCGGTACGGCAGTGTACCAATTCGCTCCATGGGCAGCGAAGTCCTGCCAGAAATCCGATGCCGAGAATTTAGTCGGTACGATCATGGAGCCGCCAGAATACAGAGGGGCCAGAAGAGCACAAAGAAGGCCGTGTACGTGGAAGAGCGGCATTACCAACATTGTCCGATCTTGTGCGGTAAGCTGATACGTGGATCGGATATTCCCTACATTGATAATTAGTGTTATAACACTCAGTATACGAGACGACAATTTGGTAACATACTCATCGTCCTTGTTAAGTTGCGATGTGTTAAGGGAACCTAGTTAACTAATTAGAAAGAAGCAATTGATAATGCGCCGGGTTGTCTACAACGTACAACTTTAGGCCTCGATGTCGTGCCACTGGATTTATTCAAGTCAGACCTTATACATGCGAAGTTGGATTCTCAATATTCTTGACTTCAACGCTTACCTTGTGTGCAAGACCAACGCGACATCGTCTGGCTGTGGTTGGAGTACGTTCTCCTTAGCTCGCCCTTTAAGCTGCCCGAGGTCTTTGACATCTAGAACCACCTCTTTCCTCACAGTATCCCAGTAGCACTCAGCAATTGCAGCCTTGAACTTGCGCGCTGCCTTAACAGACGGCGCATTGGCTTGGTATGCTCCTTTTGGCACAAGCACAATAGCAGACTTAATATCTTCGATGTAAAACTCGAATTCCTCCTGCTTATAAGCTGGGTTTAGAGGGGCCGCAATACCGCGCTGCCATGAGGTAGCTAGGAACGAGACGATGAATTCGTACGAGTTTACCGTCGCGATCGAGACAGGAGAGCGGTGAGTAATGCCGATGGCAGCGAGCTTGCGCTGGAAAGAGGAGCATTCGGCTACTAAATCTAGGTAGGTCGCCTTCAAAGGAGTCGGCTTGGAGGGTACTATGACAGCGACGGAGGAGGCTACGCCATTAATCGAGTCCTTGAGGGTGGACATTTCGAATTTTGGGGGCTTCTAAGTGAGGTCTAAATTCTAATATTCAAGTTTTATATGCACTTGGTTAAGACAGTTGTGTACAAAGAGAAATCAAACTAAAGACGAAATATAAACAGAGGAGACACAATATACAAAATCAATTCGCAATGGAAAAACGGAAAAAAAGATTTCTATGTACGAAACGTATGATAAGTTAGATCTATGGATCTGCGACTCCGGTAATATCTGTGCAAGTTTGAGGATGTTGCCGTTACGTACATACATGTACATAACCGTTGGTACAGCAATGCGGACAATCCCCGAGCTTACCCGATTACCTGACACTGGGAAAGCACGCACCTGATAGCTCCAAAACTACACTAGCCAATTAGTGCTGATGACCCAAAAATTAGTGGGCATGGCGATATGGAACCCCTGTAATTACAGAGCTTCTAGCGCAAGCTTCGCCTAAACTAAATCTTGAACTTCAGCCTTCTCGTTAGCCTTGTTAAGAAGGACAGCTAATTGTCTGGCTTGCTGTCAAACGACTTTTATTGTTTAGATAACAGTGATTCCATAAGACAGCCCAATTTCCAAGAGGTATTTTTATTCTCTGAAGCATGGCTGCTCAGCAGCCGCCGCGGACAGGTCTGTCCCTGTACGCCAACCTTCTTGAGCCAGAAGGTGATTCGGCTGCTTCCATATCCCGCGGCCCGGTTGTATCGCAAGAAGCTCTCGACGCGGTAAAAGAGCAGGAAGCCTCTAAAAAGCCTATAGATTCCGCTCTACGCTTCCAACCACACCCTCAGATCCGACGGCCACAGCAGAAGACCCAAAAACCCAAAGCGAGTTTCCCCAAAGTGCCTCCTGCTCCGCCTACCGCCCCAGATGTCGCCGGCTCTGGAATAGCTCAGGCTCCGTCGAAAAGCCGGCTGGCCGACTGGGCGCCTACCGAGGAGGACGAGTACATGTATGGATTAGGCGAGAAGAGGGCACGTGGCGGGCGCAAGAAGAAAAAGAAGAAGGAAAGAGAAGTACCCGTTGAAACGGACTGGGACGAGATTTACGACCCCTCGAGACCTACGAACGTAGTTGAGTATTTACGAAGCGATGAACGGATCTGCGAGGTACGAGAATGGAAAGACTTGCTCTACAAACACAGGCGACGCGACGACGATAGCGAGAGACGAGGAAGCTGGAGTAGCGAGGAGGAGGATTCTAGACCAGCACAAAGTGAGTTGAACAATAAAAAAGACATTACTAAGGGATGTAGCATCTTGCTAACGTATATGACTTTTGATAGATCAATTTGCGCCTCCCGATTCCTACTCCTTCGCACCGCCACCACTTTCACCTCCGCGAGTCCCGCCACCAGACGACAAGACCGGCGACGACGCCTACGCACGCCGTCTAGCCCTGTCCCAAGGCAACGCCCCTCCGCCGCCACGATCGCCATCATCACCCCCGCCTCCTCCCCCAGCGGCTCCTCCCGAACCAGAAGCTTCGACAATATCCCGTGCGCCAGTGCGCTACACACAACCAGAGCCGCCGTCCGAGCCCCGCGGGCCGCCTGACCCAGATGCCATGGACGAAGATGAGGACGAGTACGTGCCCCCGGAACCCGACGCCCAAGAGACGGCCGAATCGCGCACCAACCGGCCAGGCCAGAAAGGCTTCGCAGCACGTCTCATGGCCAAATATGGCTGGGCGAAAGGACAGGGTTTGGGTGCCGAATCCGGCGGGATACTACAGCCATTGCGCGTGCAGGTTGAGAAGCGAAAGAAGAAACCGGATTCAGAAGGCGGCGGGTGGGCAGGGCCCGGTGGAAAGGGGCGGATCATCGGGTCCAAGACAGGCTCGGGGACCCAGTCTGAGAGCAGCGGTGGCAAGTTCGGGTCTATGAGCAACGTCGTCGTGCTACGGAACATGCTGGACGGTATGGAGGACTTGCAGGCTGAGATGGAGTCTGGGCTGGGGCAAGAGATCGGCGAGGAGTGCGGTGACAAGTACGGTCGTGTCGAGAGGTTGTACATTGATATCGAGGGCCGTCGGGTGTACATCAAGTTCACCGACCAAGTTTCGGCTTTGAGGGTAAGTCTTGCTTTTGCGATCATTCTGAATACTCGCCCTTATTCCCTTACTCTTTATATGACAATTCACCAGGGAAAGACTGGATTAAGTTATGCTAACGGTTGCGACTACGATATAGGCAGTAAATGCGCTAGACGGCCGCATATTTGCAGGCAACACTATCGAACCACAATTTTACGATGTTGACAAATTCGAAAATAGGGTCTATGAGTAGATAGAGCCAGTACTAGAACACAAACAACTGGCTTACCCAGAAAGACACCGGGGAGGTAATGGGCAGCTTTAAGGTCTACTATATCTAATCATAAGGAAACCATGATTTTGCGTAGCAAGCTTATTTCATTGCTACCTTCAGCTTGCTTTCCCTCTAGTAAGGATAACAGTGACAGCTAGAGCAGGTAGGAAGGTAGTTGTGTCGACTAGAATTTGAACAAGCTACCTATACAAAACAATTCTACCTATGTGAGTATACATACCTCTCATAGCTAAGGTTACTTTACTATATCTATGGAGTTATACATAGGGACGAACACCTACAAATTGTCGAATACATTACAGAGCAATCAACATAACACTCACTAAGCATTCGGGCGAGCTTGAAGTGCTTAGCCTCGATTTTTTTGCGGCTTTTCTACGACTTATGCCAGATCACGATCACTTCCAATTAGTATCCTCTGCACTATGAAGACTTCTGTGAAGTCTTCTAATTATACAGGAGAGCAAAGTAGTACAAATTGACCCGGTACGTAAACGCCTATCAAAAGAATCACGCCAGAACTGTGAAAGTCATGTTCCAAGTAGCACATGCATCAATATTAAGTCTAGCGGTTCCTTATACGTAGCCCTAGTCGCAAACCGCGACCAATGAAATGACAACAGGTTTTATGACACTGGAAAAGGGAATGTCGAGAAACGCCACCATCTTCTCCCATCATATTCTTCCACCATGCTCCAACACCCAAAAGTCACAACCTATTACAAGAGAGCGGCAACGAAAGAGCCGAGGGCAACCAAGGTGTAAAGAGTAGGCATGCTGCTTCCAGTGCCAGGAGCGGCGTTCTTCTTGTCGTCGGTGCCGTTCGAGCTGGAGCCATCGCTGGAAGCGTCAGAGGTGTCGTCGTTGGCATTAGCATCCTTGCCTCTGCAGTCGTAGTCACCCTGGACAACACCACCCTTGTAGCTACCCAAGGTGGTGCAAGAGCTGGAGATATCCTCAGTACTGACAACCTCGAAAGCACCCTTGACATCCTTCAAACCAGGAAGCTGAACATCAGTGAAAGAACCTCGGACCTTGACAGCACCACCAATCTCGTTAAGGGATCCGAAACCATCTAGCTTCTCCAGGCCAGTGTTGTTGGCAATGGTGAACCCACCACCAATGCTCTCGAGGTTGGGGATCGAGATGTTGGTGACTTCGGGGTTGCTAACGAAAGACAAGTCACCGGTCTGAATCTGAGTTAAGTTGGCGGCAGTGAAGGTCGTGAAGTAGTTGGAGTCGAAACGCATGGAGCCGTTAACCGTGTGCAGGGAGGGGACCGAGAAGGAGGTGACATTGGCGATAGTCATGTTCGCAATCCACTCCAGGTTGGGCATCTCCATGCTAAGGTTGAGACCGTTAGCTTGCACGTACAGGGTGTTAGACAAGCTCTTGATGCTGGTAGAGAACTTGGTCAATCGGCGGTTGTTGTTGATATTCATATCAGTAAGAGACTCAACGTTGATGCCGTCGATGCTCTCAATGAAGGTATCGGCGATGGTGACACTCTTCGCCTTGGTGATACCGGGGTTACCGAAGGTGGGCTCGGGAAGAGCGTTCAAGGTGGCCCAGTCAATGGAGCCAACCTCGCCGAGAGTAGGGAAGTTGAGGGTAGAGAGCTTGGTAACGTTCTTAAGAGCGAATGTGCCACCAATGGTGGTGAGAGAAGTACTCTTCAAGCTGTTCAACAGACCGTTGTTCTCAGCTGTCAAATCACCACCAATGGACTCGAGGCTTCCGCTGAGGTCGATGTCAGGGCCAGCGGTGGTGTCGATTAAGACGCTACCCTTGATGGAGTCGCAGTTGGCGACTTGGGTGGCATCAGCTGCGGACTTGATGGTAGCGGTCGCATCGTTGCATCCAACACCGAACACACCTAAAATCGTTTGTCAGGACATCGATAAACGGAATACGACAGGATAAACTCACCAGACGCCATGCTGAGCGCCGTAGCGGCAGTCAGAATCTGCTTGCTGTACATATTGCCTAATTGTCTGAGGAATGGTCAGTTATGTCTGGCTGCTTTGACGATTTTTAAAAAGTTGGAATAGAAATAAGTATTTGTCCACTGTGGGCCAGCGGGTTGAATGCTCCAGTAGGCCTAGATGAGATGAACGAAGAGCTCAACCAATGTCCTCTTGCGTTAAATCCCGAATCCCCCCAACCTTCATAGCTCGCAATTGTCAATTGATCTGGTCAAGTGACGAGACTATGGTATGGAGGAAGTCGCGGAATGTGGTGGTTAGGAAGTGACACGCCCAGTCATGGCATGACTGTAATCGACGGTGGTAGGACCTGTCGCCATCGTTCATGTACACCGGGTAGACCTGGCTCGTTGATATCCGTGTTTGTGTTCCCGTCACCGCCTGCAATTACTTCGCTTGAATCCCGATTCCACCACTTTAACTTGTAGTGAAGTTGGCAGATACGACGCGTAATCCTTCCCATGCGTATCATACATCACAACGCCAATGCACCCCGGACAACGAGCCGATGCCCGAAGGGACGGTAGGATTTGTAGTCGCTGTGAGTATGCCGTGTCCAGTCATATGCGGGTCAGGTAATCCAAAGCCCGATTGGAAGGGGATGAGGCTAGAATCGACGCAATACAAACTTCCGGGATTCTACGCTTTCGAGGTATCGAGGACTCCGACTCCAAGCTGCAAACATTACGAAGTAGAAAAATATAAAGAAATGTGACTAACCTGCTGGTACTCTTAAGAATCGATTTTCAGAAACCCAAGATTTTAATTAATATCCCCCCAAGCACCTTTCGACGCGAGTGTAGGATTATGTTTGAACGTTGCTTGTTGTGTTGCTTTGTTGATCGGTTTCCGAAGTTGTGAGTGAAAGTGGTGTTTTGTTATTGGTTACGAGGGAAAAACGGAGATGAACTCTGATGCGAGCTGTAAGTATTAAAGGTAGGAGGAAGTTATTGAGCGAGTGCTCTTCCTCTTTTACTGGGAATATGGACAAACGAATGAATCCGAACAAGAAGGAGGAGGAAGGTTGAGAAAAAGTGAGTTGGAGGGAAAGTCAGGGCAAGAAAAGGCCGAAACGTTTTGGAATTCTACTTTTGATGGATGGCGTGGCTTCCCTGGTAGTAGGGGGGGTGCGAACAGGAAGGGGGAAGGGGGGATCAAGTGGATTCGTTAAGGGGTAAAACCGTACAGTGCGCATACGATCAGAAGGTGCGATTATCGAACCAGACTTGCAAGACCCAATTATAAGTTGATAAGGGCCGGAGACACAGACCAGAGGATCTTCATCAATTTCAAGCAAGCAATCAGTCTTGGCAATAATAAAAGAGGAAGAGAGGGAAAAATAGAGAGCAACATCCGGAGCTAAAGTACCTTTAGCAGCTTCAGAGACTTGAGCAACCTTCCTAAACTTTTCTCTTTTTTCTTTTAGAATAAGAATTGTCTTTGTATCCCGACATATTCGACAGCCGGAGACACGGCAAATACGGCAAATTCCTTATGTATGAATAACGCAGGTCTTCGTATTTCTAGTCGTCACCAAATGCACAAGGTCGTTTTCTCACCTTATCATCACACCTATCTTTCATGCCATTGGAAGAACGGGCAAGACTTCTCCAAACCTTTGCAAGCCAGACATGCCGGACCTACGTACATAGGTACAGAACCGACCTACACAATTGATCCATGGATCGTACAGGTGTCCAAGAGTTGTCCAAGAGGTGTCCAAAGACGACTATTGTAGCAAGGATAATACCGTATGGTAGAGAAACACAGTGTCGCAGTTTTCATATCTTAGCAGCTAAGTCGTCCAATTGGCGAGATTGGATCCTCATTTTCGAAGGCTTAGTTTGGTAAAAGCAGGGAATCGCTGCAAGGTTTTGCAGCAGCAGTCCATTCTCTCACGAATCCACCTCGGAACATCCATAACATTAAAAATATACATAGTACATGCCTTACGTATTCATATGCGCCACCAGGATGTATGTACGGGATGTATGGATGTATGAATGTATCGAGCTATGTATCTGGGTATTACCGCTGGGGCTGATCCGTAACTCAAGTATTATGTTCTCATAATTAATGCCTTGCTCGAAGAACCCATAATCCACCTTTTGACCTTGGTATGATTCTAGAATTGTTTCTGCATAGTTTCACGTAACACTCTTCCAAGTTTATAAGATCTGGGCAAGCTGCAGAAACGACGCAAACTTGACAGCTCCAGCTTCAGCTCGTGACTTTGTAGCTTTATGGTTATAACTTACAACATGTAACCTGTAACTTGAGCTTGTGATGTTATGTAATATGCCGAGCTGCTTCTTCTTGCAGCTTCTCAGAGCAAGCTTGCAATGGTAGCACGAGAGACGGTGACGGCATACCAATAGTTACGATGCTAATCTTGTACATACAGGCTGGATTGATGCATACCCGCTGTTGTGTCAATCTCCGGTGCGCGGTGCGCGGTGTAAGTTAACAGGCTTTAGCTCACACCAGAGATTACCGAACACCCACAAACCCCATACAGTATTTGTCCAATCTTGCCAATGTTGGCAGCAGCTCACATGTGAGCTCGTAAGTGAATGTTACCTTATTTTGCCTATCTACATATGTACATATGTATGTATATACCTAGGTATGTATGTGAGTTAGGAATACGGTTGGTTCGGTCAAGATCTGTGGCTTGTTAGATATATAGTGATGGATGGTTCAAAGTCCGGGAGCACGGCATTCAAATTCGTCTAAAATTGCTTTGTATCTGTCATTTTTATAGTATCAGTTACTTAGTTACTACTAATAACGACTTAAGTTTCTAATCGTATCAACTGATCGACTTCGGCTTTGAAAGTCTTTTTTTCACGAAGTCTGTGGCGGGCTTTAAACTAACGATTGGTTACCGTCCCTTCCCATCCAAAGAGAAATCTCGATTTAACAGTCAAAAAGCTTGACCAAGCTTCAGGGAAGATCCATCTTTTATTCCAGCCAACGGCGCGGCCGCGGGTGTATTGGATCTGCATCCACCCAATACCATCCAATACCATTCGATACCACCCAATCATTTCCCGCTATCTCAGGTACGCCGGTACGTACGATATATATCCCTTGATAAAATGTAATCAATGCACCCCCACCCCTCTTTTTTTTAGGCCGTGGATGCATCAATTAAAATGGGACGGCCTTATTTTGGTACCTGGTAAGCAATGCAGGATGCGATGATGCATCGTGTATCGTGTATCGGCAATGTTAGCTAAGAAGCCTGGAAGCTTCATCTCTTTACCCTAAACTAAACTGCATTAAGAAGAATATTGAAGGCCCTATTTATCATAATAATAAACCTATTTCCCACTTGACTATCAATCTTCGAGAACCGGGGCGTCAGAGCGTCTCCTCTCATTGACGACTGGAGTAACGCAATCGAAGGGAAAATTCGTGGCAAAGAAGACCAATTACGGCCTATATTCAGCTCCCCTCAGTGGCCACGCTGACGCGTCATTTAGAGCTACAGCTAGATCTTGGTGTTAGTCGAAAAAGTCGAACACGAGAAAACATCATGATTCCTTTTCGTATTGATGAGCAGCCAAAACTCCTTCTCTCAGCAATCCCGCATCACAGCAACATGTCAACATGACAATCGTCAACCGACGGAATGAGTAGACATTTGCTCCAGTCGCTCCTATTTGCTGCTTGCACGCGCCTCTGTTGCTCATCATCCAAATTCCACGTTCTGCGACAAAATCGTCGACTAGCGGCCTCTTCTCCTGGTCGGAACTGCGTCATTGACTAGCATCCCAAACCCGATCTCTGTTGATCTACAACGGCAATTTCACTAGCGTGAATACGTCTACACAACCGGATTCGACGATATATTTTTACCTGTGATAAATCTGCAGTATGCTAAGGTTTCAAAGCGGCAATAGCTCGGGCTATTAAATATTTAAAGCTACTAGTTGTTTTTTTACCTCTCATTTCCAGCTGAGAGGAACCACACGACAATTTTTTATTGTCTAAGTAAGGGATGACATGCCAATCACACAATTTGTTTTCACGGGTTATTACGTCCGCAACACATCTCTCCGTACGGGTACACGCATTACCACGACGCTCTGACCTGACTTGGAACTAGGTAGGCTTCCGACGACATGACATATATTAACGTTGCTTCGCTCTCCATATATCATTTGTGGAAGATCTCAGTGCATTGAATCCGCTTCATATCTACGGTGCTGGATCTACAGAATTCGGTCACTAGCCTAATTTACCTAAACGCCATTGTTACACGCCAAACAATGCTCGTATTTAACTAAGTAATTACCTAGCTTTGTGGCGTATTTGATGAGTTGCCTCCGAGAGCGTTGAAGCTACAGTCCCAGTGGGCTGCCTCTGATATTGAGAGTGATATACAACTCGTCAATCTTCACATTCAATGTCAAGTTCCAAAGCATCAAATTGAATACTTATCAGGTTATATTTTTGAATCCTCATATAACATCTAAGAACCTTCGCCATTATAGTTGTCAGCTTTGTGATACCAGTCTAGCATGGTTCGCCCATCAGGCTTTAATAAGTGTTAGACTGGTCATATATTTTATAGAAGTTCAATTCATTCGATATCCAGAGGCCGAATAGAATATACAATTAGTATAATTTTATTTTAACATATTACTTCGAATGGACTGAAACCCAAATGCTCTTTGAACAAATCATTCATTGACTGTAAAATTACATCTCAGGAGCATTATCTATATACTCGAATAGAGGATTAGTCAAATCCTCGTATCTGAAGTCTTACTCCAGTGTAGCCACGTCGGTATCCGAGGCTCTCCACATGTACCACATGAAGACGCTTCTATACGGCGCAAACCTGTCCGATATCTCCTTCATCTCACCCTCCGTCATATACTTCCACTTGCCGCCCTTCTTCTTCAGCTTGGACACATCCCGTCCGACGAACGCGGCCATCCCTCTCTGTACGCCTAGGTCGCCGAGGGAAAAGACATCCATCCTCTTCAGAGCGAAGCACGCAAACATCTCAACGGACCACTTTCCCAGTCCCCTCACCGCGATCAACTTCTCTAGGATGACATCGTAAGACGCGTCCGCCAGGATCTGCGCGCTCAACTCGCCGGTGGTGAACTTCTCCGCGAGTCCTTGCACGTATTCGGCCTTGCGCTGTGAGAGGCCCGCCGTGCGTAGCCGCTCAATGGTACACACCGCGACTTGGGACGGATGCGGGAACTTGCCGTCGTTGTCGGAGAAGAGATCAATGAACTTCTGTTTGATAGACCTCGCTGCCGCCCCGGAAACCTGCTGCGAGATGATGCCGCTGCAGAGAGCCTCGAAGGGATCGACCTTCTCGTTCAGGCCCTCGGCGGAGAAGAGCGAGCAGTGATGCTTCTCGATTAGCGGTCTCATACGAGCGTCGACGTTGATGAGGTGCTTGCAAGCTTCTTCGAGGATGTTGGTCGTTGTGGTCTTATCCGCTGACGGGGGGAACACCCTGGTTATGACGCGGGATGTCTCTGGTGAGAGAAGCGTTGCGTTGGTGGCGTTGGGATCTGCTAGACGCCTCACAGCTGCGGCTTTTGGTTTCGGGGTCTCGTGAATTGTGACGGGCTCACTAATCAGCTTTGCGTTACTTGGCGTGGGCGTTGCCGGAGGTTCAATTGGTTTCCGGATACGACGCCTCTTGGGAGTCGTGGGTGCTTCCGGGGCTGGATTTTCCTCTAGAATCTCCTTTGAGTCTTCTTGCTCTGATGTATCTGGCGCCGCTTTCCTTTTCCGTCCCTTTGGCGCTTTGGCAGCCGGAACAGCAGGAGGGGCAACCGTGGTATCTAGTGTTGCCGATGCCGCTGCTACCCGAGCTGATCTACGTGTAGCCATAGTTGCTATCTGGTGACTATTGGATGAGATAAACGTCGAGCGAGGAGGATGATAACCCTGTAGGGATATATGTGAGTGTCCCTTGAGTCTACTACTGCATGAGTCCCGAAGCCTCTGTGCTATGGAATAGGAAATTATTTGATCTTTTCTGCCAATTAAGTAGCCAACATGAGATTGAGCTTTCGATATCTGGTTTCTATTACTTCGAAGAAACATGCGGAGTTTATGAGCAAGTAGGCTGGTTGTGAAATCCGTGTGTCGTTTAGATATTAGTTGTTTTAGGTGAGGATTATTCCAAGTTGATTAATAATTGCTACAAATAAGCATAACCAGCAAGACACACCTTCCGTATGAAATGAGTTAGCTACAAGAAGACGCAATTGAGATATAGCAGACTGTAGTAAATCATATTAAGAACCGTTTCATAGTTGTATATAATTACTAAGTACATAAGATGAAGAATGCCGCATTTTATCTATTCAACCCGCGCCTTTGCTTTGTCATCTGGTTAGGGGGATCTGGGAGCGAGTGAGCCAATGAGACAATCCGTGTCTGACTCACGTAGCTTATGTAAAGAAGATATACATACTAAATTTCTACATAAAGGTTGCTGCCTAACTGCTTAAGATGTTCATGTAGAATAAAATATCTATCACGAAACCCATCGAAGTTTAAGTGTCGAGGTTCGTATCTAATATTGTCAAATGCAATATTAAGATTATGGTTTTGTGGCTGGCAACAATTGGGTTTTTGTCTTAACATGAATGAATGAATGGTCAATGTTCAGATACTCGTGCCGGCTACAATCACTTTCGCCCTGGCACCCTAAGGGGTGCCGCGCTATGACTAGCGAAATGGGCAAGAGATGCAAATATATCCGAAGATTATCCTATACCTTATAGATGAATAGAATCTAGATTATTAAAGCACCTTTTAATCGTATTATAGGGCTTATATTTATCAATTACCTTTTAAACAAATAGTATATGTATTTAAAAATATTATGCACCAAATATGAAATACTTATGTTTTATATGCAAAGCTCACTCTATCGGAAGTACCTCAAATAGATTTGCATCTCTTGCCCATTTCGCTAGTCATAGCGCGGCACCCCTTAGGGTGCCAGGGCGAAAGTGATTGTAGCCGGCACGAGTAAAAAACGTCTTTTCTCTGATCTCGAGTCCATCTCCACACTTTATGACTTTATGGTAATCAAGATGTTTACAAAAGTGTAACGGCATCTGATCTCATACCCGTCGTACCGGTTCTTCAATCATATCCATCAGGCTAATGATTGGCATGTCTACTACCTACATGTAAGCTGTCGAAATAATAATGGATCGATGTAAGTAAAGTTGATGTTACATGGAGTACAGACCATACTGGCGTACTGGCGTACGGGCGGAGTCCTAGCACTGGGGCATAAATGGGATTTTCCCATGCGGTATGGCGTTTTCCATCTTGGCTACCTGTAATACTGTATCCAACTGCCATACTCAGATCATCTAATATCCTATCATCTCCCTACAATTATGTGCTTTGAGATTAGGTATAATTATAAAAGTATATAAAAATTGGTTAAATTATGGTCGCATCATGCAACCCCATGATTTAGTTCGTCTGCTTTATCTACCTAGTAGAATACAATTGCTCGATTGAGGACATCAGTGATCGAGCTCCCCTTTTCATTTTTCTCGGCATGCAAGTGTACTACATCTGCTATGATATTCCCCATCACCCCCCTAGAATTTCGATATAGGCGTCTAAGCTAAGCACACGTATAACAAAAAGGCTGAAGGAACATGTACACATGTATTACTACTTGTAGATTTTTAAGATTAGTTACTTCTAAGCTTAACAGGCACATGAAATTGCGCAGCCTTAGAAGGCACTTGGTTTACTAACATTAAACGCGATATGACCGTGCTAAAATAAGTTGGATCTTGGATTTGTCGCGTCAGTGCACTAAGTACCCAGTTACTATTTTTATACTTCGCTTGCAATTTTTGCTCCGGACAGCATTGGCCACTCCTTGTTAGCATGTTAGCACCAACCGTTCCCCCCTTCGTGAACTCATAAGGTTCACAAGGGTTAGGTACCTCAAAGTTACTCCACCCCTAAAACAACCAGCCCCGTGGACCCTTTCTAAGTGCTAAGGTGCTAAATCCAGTGGTGTCCCAGCGAATCTCAAGGCGCTAGGTTACTAGGTTTAGTGTTACTAAACAGCCCAGGCCAGCTTTCGTGTCGTCCAGCCCATTTTGACTTTTGACTTTTGACCTTTTTGAAATTTCACCACAACTGGTTCGTCCAATTTGACTCCGTCCGCGCCAATTCATCCGTCAATCCCTGGTGCCTTTTTTTTCTATTCTCACAATTCAGGGACAACCGCGATAGAGGAAAACCGTCGAATTTTCTCCTTCATCTGCGCATCTGACCGGCTTGATAACCACACTCGCTAACTTGGTAGATTTTTTTTTAATTCTCGCTCATCTACTTCGCCTTTTGAAACTTCGTATTATCGTATTATTCCTTATTCAAACCACGATAACTCGAACGAGGTTGGCCTAGAAACGAACGAGAGGCTACCTATCAATCGTCCTGGAACTTTAAGCTTCCCTTTCGTTTGCTTGTTACTGCGCATCGTTAGGGTGGTGTCGAGGGCCACCCGAAAAGCTCGCCCACCATGCTTCTACCTAAAGGTGGCATCACCTGGAAATCTGCCAAGGCACAACTTCCTCCTACCAGAGCAATATGGGTCTTCTTAACAAGAACAAGAGTTCTCCTATCTATCGCTGTCGCTGGTATTATCTTATTACTATGGCGCGGCATCAGATCATCGGCTAGTGAGATGCAAAGGTATATTATCACTTTCAATAACCATCCTAAAGCGGATCTCGCTGACCTTAGTCTTTCTAATAGCTTCTACTGCTGGGGTCCCTCTAAACCGCCAATGGATATGACCCTCAACGAGCAACAGGCATGGAATGCTCATTTACAGACCCCTGTCATCTTCAACCACCACGCTCCGATCACGATCAACGAGACCTCGATATCGCATGTTAATCTCAACGGTATCAAATCAACGCGCCAGGCTATCGACAACGAGGAACGAGTTCTCCTTCTTACCCCCCTGAAGGATGCTGCGCCGTATTTGTCCAAGTACTTCGAACTCATTGCCGAGCTGACTTATCCTCATCGCCTCATCGACCTCGCATTCCTAGTTGGTGATTCCACAGACGACACTATGGGCGTGTTGGCCATGGAACTGGATCGCATTCAGAAGCGCCCGGATAACATCCCGTTCAACAACGTCCTGGTTGTAGAAAAGGATTTCGGTAGCCATCTCAGCCAGTCTGTCGAGGATCGACATAGCTTTGAGGCTCAAGGACCGCGACGGAAGGCTATGGGTCGCGCTAGGAATTATCTGCTATCTGCCTCGTTGAAGCCGGAGCACTCCTGGGTTTACTGGCGCGATGTCGACATCGTGGATAGCCCTAAGAAGATCCTTGAGGATTTCATCGCACATGACCGAGATATTCTCGTTCCTAGTATGGCTTACACCCCTAAAAATAATTAAGGCATTCTGCTAATGAGCCTAGATATTTGGTTCCACCGCTACGAGGGTTATGGCGACAACAAGATCGATATCGAAGGCAGATGTAAGCCTTTCCCTTGGCTTCAAATCTAGCATATCATGGATGTAATTAACGTTGCTTATTTAGTCGACTATAACTCCTGGGTCGAGTCCGAGAAGGCTCTGAAGTTAACCTCTAAACTAGACAAGAACATAGTTCTAGCGGAAGGTATGCAAATTACCTAGTATTCTCTAACGGATCAAGGCTAGTTACTAATACGTCGCGATACAGGTTACAAGCAATATGACACCGGCAGAACATATATGGCACGAATGGGCGACTGGCGAAATGACCCCGACGAGGAAATCGAACTGGACGGTATTGGTGGCGTCAACATCCTAGTTAAAGCCGACGTTCACCGATCAGGTATGTTCCACACGCTGTTCGAGGACTTGAAATCCCAGTAACTGATCGTAATTCCCGCAGGTATCAACTTCCCATGCTATGCGTTCGAGAACCAGGCCGAGACGGAAGGTTTCGCAAAAATGGCCAAGAGAGCGGGCTACGAGGTCATCGGCCTGCCCAATTATGTCGTTTGGCATATCGATACAGAAGAAAAGCCAGGGAACGCATAAAGTAGTGTTACCCAACTTTTTGAAAGTCATGCACATTTTCTTGTCTAAAATATCTGCATTCCGTCGGCCATTTGATGTCCGGATGGGACAGGGGACATAATACTTCTACGAGGAACTCACGACACGCATACAACAGCTGCATCAAAAATACCAAAATCGTCAGACATGTTGGGCAAAGAGGCGTTGGGGGACGGGTAGGACATTAATTCTCACGCCATTGGCCTCGTTTTCTTTTTACTTTTCTCTGGCATAGCGTTCGAAGGGGGAATGGAAGTCCGGCTACTCACACCAGCACATCTACCTCATCCCTGAGAATCTCCACCACAAGCCTCCCTCGAAATCAAATCTACCGTCTCGTCACTTCTTACGTCGATGTTCTTCGCACCTTACATATTCATTGGTTGGTTGGTTGAGCTGGATGGACTTCTATCTGGTCGTGCTTGGGAAAGGGCACGATGGCGATGTTATGATCGGGGCGTTGTGAACTTCTGCTATAATAGAATTTGGCTATTCATGATGTCCTGCATGGAATTGGAGGCAAACGAAGGCGTGCAGTTGTGCGTGCCCGTTTAGTCGTACTGTATGGAGTTTTGTTGGTCAACTGCCGTTGTGACATGTCACCGGCAATATAGCTTGTACAGAGTTGGGATAGCCGCAATGGACTTGCAGTCTTGAAAGAGTCCATGGGAGATCAGAACGGCCATTGTGGACACCAGGGCAAAATTAATACATACAATCTATTGCATAACCCATCATTCTTTATGTTTGTGTCGGATTATATATGGCCTTCCTAGTACACATCCAATTGAACGAATTTAAGTATTATTGTAGCTAATGAGCATACTAAGTACCCAGTAGTTTTATATAGGAATCTATACATAACAATGCTAGGCCCAAGTGGTTCTTTTAATCACTACTAGTGGTTGCTGAATACGAAACACAGATTTCCCAAAGCATGATCTTATAGGTACGTTTATTGGTGTAGTAGTTACGGTATAATCCACCACGCCAAGCGCTGAGTATGGATCAATGCGAACCTTGGAACCGTTAATGTCCAGTTCAACATCGTACAGCTGGAGTGGAGGGCGAAAAGGTCCAGGTAGGTATATACAGACACAACGTGGAGTTCTGTGACGTTTGAATTATTGCTACACCTGGACTCTCTGCTACTGTCGAGCCTGTCCAACCATTCTATTCCTCTCTTAAACGCAAGTCTTATGATACAAGTTTTCTTTTATGCTTGTCTGGTATGATTGGCGCACAGTCGGTTTAATGGCTTCGAATAACGGTCATGGAATCCAATGCGTTCTTCTCCTTCTCCTCTGCGTGGATCTGGTCGATTAATGGCTGTAGATAAGGAACGTCCTATATCGCCCGTTGTGTCAGTATCAGATCGTTCCGTATATTGTCCGAGTAAAAGTTGGGTTGACTGACCTCACTCTCCTTCGTCCATTCCTCCTTGGGTAACAGCTTGTGAGTGGTGCTGCATTGGAATGCACGTCGAAGTCGGTAGACACGATCGTAGGCCACCTTCGGCGGCAGGCGCTTCAATGCCTTGATGACAGTCTCGTTCTCCTCACAGATCAGGTCATCGGCTCTGTAAATGAGCTCATTAGCAAATTTAAACCATCCATTGCCCTCTCGGGGCTCTCAATTGAGGGGATCGAAATCGGCATACAGGAGACCAAGCTGACGGTAGCCGGCAGCTTTAGAGTACCAACTTGCGACGGGCGTTAGCAATTTCGTCAGCCATGGTCGCTTTAGGATGAAAGGCGCAAGACTCGGGTAGCTGGCCATTTTGACAGTTGGCACTTGTTCGACGGTAGGGAAAAGTTGTCGTGAGTCGTAATATCGATTGTACGATTGGTACGAATTTAGAAGAATTGAAGTTCCAAAATGGCTCTTCGGGTTTCGTCACGTCACGTGATTGAAACCGCGCTCGCCCTGTTCTCCCGTACTCCGGGAATTTGGGGCTTGGGAGTTTGGGGCTCGAGCTTCCTCCACTTGGATCGTAAGGATCGCTGTATTAATCGTTGTACCAGACTCTAGAAGTGACATCAAAACGCAGCGTATTCATTTGAGGAATTTCGATGATTTTTGATGTCATTGTCACACTACAATTTTATTTTTTACATGGTATTTATAAATCAATTCAAGGCAATCTGACTCGAATTTGGCCGTCGTGCAACTTCGATATAATTATACTATTCAGGTTTTAATAATTTAGTGTCTCTTAATTGTTCCTAAGTGTGATACTTTCGAAGTGGACTTATTCAGGAAGTGACCTCGTGCCTCAGATGCGCGATCGCATACCTAGGTACCTACAAAAGGAAAGCGCGCTGTTGGTACAGGGTACAAGAAGATAGTTAAGGCAATAACATTGCATGCAATTAAGTAAAATACGTCAGAGTTGGGGAAACCGGAACCTCAATTCCTGCTGACCGTGATGATGGAATATATGTACATCTCATACCCGTGGATTCCTCTTTCTTACTGTAGACCTAGGCAGGAGGCGCTATAAGTTGTTCTAAGTGTTCTGACTTGTTCCTTGTGGTACTTTCAAATTCAACAAAGCCAAAGCCATATTAAGCCATATTTTGACTAGAGTTTAAGCTATAATTACCGCAATTTTCTTCTACTCTTCTACAGCATCTTTCTAAGCTCTAGTCTTTTTAGTCTTCTCCCCCCTTCTTTTTTTGTCTGGATATAAGCAGCAATAAAATTGTCTGCCCACTTCGATCTCGCAATCGTGAGCACGCCAGACAAACGCTAAGCTGGTACCGTTCCATCTATCTATCGTATGTAGATTCTATCTGTCGATTGATCCATATCTAATCCCAATCACGTTTGACGATTAGAGGTGACCCGCTTAGCCTCGCTCCAGTTTAAGCAAAAGTCCGATCGATATCCTGCTTCGGACTTCATACAACGACTCGACCGCACAACTACCATTCTCACCACCACCATCTTTTCGCATCTCTCATTTTTTTACTCCTGGCAACAAGACTTCACACTCGCCCAGTCGACACCCTTATTCCACTCGCTCGACGGGCGCTTTTTCGGATGCCAATGGCATGTGACAAACGGTAGCTGCTGGGTCGACGGGACGGTGGATTTGCGAGGGTGCATTCCCCGCACACCGCACGCCATCACCATCACGACTCCTTCTAAGCCGGTTTCAACCCGAGCAGACCTCTCGCTTCATATTTACACATATACCCACTGCCATTTCAATAGCACGCGACACCCGTATTAGCCACGTTTTTGCTCTACGGGGCCTCTGATCAATACCAGAGGCCCCGAAATCATATTCTGTCCTCCCTGGACTCAAACAACGAACAAGGGCATGTCTCACGACCAAGCCCAGAGCCCTCCGACAGGACGGTCATCACACGATCCCGCAGAATATGGGGTATTCTCCCATCGCTCCTCTCCCACAGTTTCTTCCACCGCATCGCCGGCGAACATCCCTCACCAAAACAATCAAAGCACATTGGCTTCTGCGGTGACAGCCATGGAATTACATGACCCTCGAGGTCTTACTCCGTTGCAGAGGTGGGCTGCAGATGCGTCCGACTCTCAATTTAACGCGCTGTCGGGAGCCGTAGGCGGCTTCACATCCGGCATCGTCACATGTCCTCTAGATGTTATCAAAACGAAGTTACAGGCCCAGGGAGGATTTACGGCTATAAATAAAGGAAGATATGTTGGTCATCACAAAGTATATTCAGGCCTGGTAGGCACGGCGAGAGTTATATGGAAGGAAGAAGGGTTGCGCGGCATGTATAGAGGTCTAGGTCCTATCATTCTTGGTTATCTGCCGACCTGGGCTGTCTGGTTCACTGTTTACAATAAGAGCAAGGTCTTTATGGCTGAGAAGAAACGTAAGTCGTCCCACACAGCTTCACTTAATCCAAAGCAGATGACTGATCGAAGAAATTCGCTGTACAGTGCAGAAGAACCAATTCTTCATCAATTTCTGGTCTTCAATCGTAGCCGGAGCTAGCAGCACAATAGTGACGAATCCAATATGGGTAATCAAGACACGGCTTATGTCACAATCGGCGACGGGGTATAACAGACAAATGTCAATGTTCCCACGATCTGGCAATACCCCAACCTCTAGACCAACTATTGATTCGCCATGGCATTATCGGTCAACTCTAGATGCCGCACGTAAAATGTACTCTTCCGAGGGTATCTTGTCCTTCTATTCTGGACTTACTCCAGCTCTTCTAGGCTTGACTCATGTTGCTGTACAATTTCCGGCGTACGAATTCCTCAGGATGAAGTTCACTGGTCAGGCCATGGGCGAGATGACTGGCGATGACAAGGAAAGCCACTGGCTCGGTGTGCTTTCCGCTTCGATAATGTCGAAGATCATGGCTAGTTCAGCCACATACCCTCACGAAGTAATCCGAACAAGATTACAGACACAACGACGGCCGACCCCCGGAAGTGAATATCTACAAGGACTGGGTGTCTCCGAATCTACACCAGGAAGTCAGAGTCACGTTCCAAACAGCGAACGGAACATCAGTCTTCAGCCTAAATACCGAGGTGTTGTTATGACATTCCGCACCATCTTACGAGAGGAAGGCTGGAGAGCGTTTTATGCGGGCATGGGTGTGAATATGATGCGAGCTGTTCCAGCAGCAACAGTGACGATGATGACATACGAGCTCGTTATGAAAAATCTACACCGAGCACAGTCCGAAGGTCGGCAGAGGAGGAATCTAGTTGAGACGGCGATACACGAACCATAAAACGATATCGATGTTCAAATGATACAATTCTGTCAGCAATTGCACGTGTCAGTAGCGCAAATCCTTGCGTTGTAAATGTGAAATTAGAAGAGGCGATCCCCGTCGTTGAAAACGAGAAGAAAAATAGCCAGGCAAGAATTGGCTTCATGGACCCGGGTGGATTGGGCTTGGTCCAGGTACGATACCCTTCATTGTAGGTATAGACACAACTAGGTCACGATTGCAAATAGTAAATCAAGTACTATGCACCGAGGTTCATTCTGACCCAGCTTCTTTTTAACTAACTAATAGGAAATGACTCATTTTCTCGCGTTCAATGATTGTCTTTGGATTGGATTCAAGATTGATAAATATATCCCTCTCCTTAAACGACACTTACTCGAAACTCTCATTGGTAGAATGAAATCCCGCACGGGTTGATTCTATTATTCCACTTCCATGATTCTCGGCCAAATCTGACTTCTCACCGTACACAACGTCGCCTAATATTCATCCTTCTCTACAACATCCCCCTTATACACGTCAAGCCCTTTCGGTAACCTTTACCCACATGTCCTTCTGAAAGAACATGTTTATATTCACAGTCTTCATTGGGTTCTTAGGGTCAACGAGCTGGAAATCAAAGTTCCGCAACAACTTGAATGAGAACGCCGTCTGTTAGCGTGTATCTCACGATGGACAAACTCGGAGGGTTATAAATAGTCGCTTACCTCGACATATACTTTATTCATCTCCATGAATGCAACATTCTTTCCGCTGCAACCAAACCGACCGTAGCCGAAGACAAGCTCAGTTGTGTTTGTCATCTCACGACGTTTCTCGGGATCGATGTTAAGCCAACGTTCGGGTCGAAATAAATCCGCGTCAGGACCGTAGATTGCAGTTGATCGCTGTATGGATAGGAAACTATGGGCAATGCGAGTTCCCCCAGGGATGAATTTCCCATCAACTATGAAGAATCCGATGTTAATTACTGACATCTTAGAGAGGACCGAAACATGCCTAGTTTTCCATTGCAGATCATGGCTTACCCCACAAGTCCGGGATTCCACGACCGGTCAGGAATAGGGGTGCTACGTGCTCTACATGGGGGAAACCGAGGCGGAGGAAATACTAGGACATTATACTTACTCGTGTCTCCTTCGGGTGGGACTTGCTTCATTGTAAGACCAGAGAATGGAATGTTCATTCGAAGGCCTTCATAAATGACAGCCTTGGCGATTTGTCGTTAGTATGAAAGACAACATATACTTATATTAACAGGGCCGGCACGTACCTGTAGGTAATCCAGGTTCTTTGCCTCATCTAACTGTATAGGTGATGAGATCTTGCCTTCCGCGATCGCGTTATCGATCTCCTCGCGCAGCTTAAAGTAAGAAAACGGCGACGCCAGCAGATTTAGCATAGTTCCGCGGATGGCGGTCGCCGTGGTATCGCTGCCAGCTATGATCTGAAAAATGATTTCAGACTCGCAGCGGCGGCGTGATACGCCGTGTCTTACAAAGGATCCCTGTTAACTATATCAGCACAATTCGTGTCATCGAATGGCAAGACGAAAAGGGGGGTTATCCTTACCAACATATCTCGATGATCCTTAGCTTCAGGCCCAAAACGTTCGCCAGCGACTTCTTGGGCAACGCTTGTAAGGAGTTAGAAAGATGCCACACCCCCAGAGATCAAGGTTACGTCGACTTACGCCATCATTTTACCGATACCTTTCTTGTCCGTAGGCTTTGGGCCAACCAATCCAAGTACGGGCCCTGTGAAGAACACCCGCTCTAGCCAAGGGATATCAGCCAACGCTACCATCCTGGGTACTGCGATTTCGGCGGTTTCGATATAGTTGTACACATCGCTGTCAGTAGTCAAGTAGCCGAAAGCACGTCCGTATGCAATCTTCGTGATAGTATCCAGCGTGAAGAACTGGATCCGGTACGCGAAGTCCATCGGGCGTAATTGATGATCATCGGATAAGTACTTGCGCCGAATGAGTGCCATAAGGTTGGCTAGCTGCTCATCGATGTCGGACTCGATGGTCGGGTTCTCTTTGCCCCCATACCCGAAAGATAACTGAGCCTTCAGCTTGTCGTGGTCGTCCGTATCTACGATGCTAAAAAGCGAGGGTAGGTACGGATCCATACGCATTGCGTTGTACCATGACGACCGCTGGTATTTGGAGCGAGCTCCATTCATTCGCCGGATGATCTCAGGGTCGTCCGTTAGAAGATCATTGGGTCCAATCCGGACGAGAGAGCCATACTTCTGGTTGAGTCCCCGATAAGTGATAGATTGCTTGCCTGAATATGTCACCCAGCTCATGTAAAGGTAGGAAAAAGAGCTAAGCCATGGCCCGTCGATGTGTCGAAGCCTATACCATGCCAAGGTACGGGAGTATATAAAATATCCGAGCAACAAGCCAGCTAGAGAAGGAAGTAGGACGGGAACAGAAGGGATCGGTATTAGTTCTAACGCCATTTTGAGTAGCGGACAACCTTCAAGTGAATCAAATACAGTTTTACTAGAGGTTGGCCTTCCATCTTTCTACCTAATATAGCCGGGCTTGGGTAGGTAGGTCTCAGATATCATATCGATAATTACGTAGGTAGAACACAGGTACATAGTACCGGGTTGATGACTACATAGGTGGAATTCAAACTTCCATGATACACTCTATTCCCATCAGTAATCAAGATGACTTACCCACAGAATCTGCAATGAAACACAATCTCCACTAGACCGGTGTGAAAGGCAGCCTGAAAACCAATCGAATACGAATAGACTTCACCATCATTGATAATTGATCTCGCGCATTGTATCCTCTTGAGAAAGGCTGGCATATAGACCACATACACAAACATCTGGGATAGAGATATAAAGGAGGCAACGTTGGATATTATTGCTTTCTTTCAATGATTTCGAGCATCCATAGCCTATGAGCTTCTACTTAAATTTACTTTTTTCCACGATAACTGCGGATAAATTTACTTGACAAATTTTCATTATCCACTGAGCTATCTTCAATTTCCAGCCACCTCCAACGGCAGCTCATCTAGCTCGATAGACACCTCCAACTAATCAGACATCGGAATTTGCGGGTGTTACCACACTCTTTTATAGGTTGATATGTATTCATGGGGACTCATGGATATAAGCTAATCGAGCGGATATATAGCAATGTTGCGTTGTGGGAAATGTGGTTATACCTAAGTAAGCAAGCGTCTTATGTCACAAGCGCCCTTTGAGCTTAATAACGATCTTACTCACAAGTCTATAAATATAGATGTATAGATAACTGTCGCGCGCATCTGCATCCATTTCATGCGGTGCAATCATCGATGCTATATATGATTGGATGTCGATGTACGACGTCTTAGGAAATGAGCTACCGGTCTGCTTCGGGGTGTCTAGATCTATGGTTGCATATGATCTAAAGTCAAGGTAAGCGAAAGCTCTTGGATACTCCTTTCGGATCTATCGTGCATAAGTGCGGCGAGATATCATTGGCTGACATTCGTGGAAGTTCCATCCATTGTCTGTATGCTTGGAGTTAAAGAACGGCCTTAGCAGTTCAGTACAAGGTTTGGAATGAACTTTGCATTTTGACATCACTTTTCACCTATCGTGGAACTGTCGACGTCGTAGGATCTCCCTCAAACTCCAGGCACCAGGAATACAGACGAGATGTTGCCAAAAATGGGCGTGCGAAGAATCCAGTCCAACGTCAAATATAAAAGGGGGATGAGCTCAATGCTTTTCTCTGGCATTTTAAGGATAGAGATGACCATAGCATATTCAGTCTTATAAAGTATCTATCTTCAGTGTAAGCAGCGAAACCTACCCAAATCTGAATGCAGGCGCAGATAGAAGAATTTAGCTAACTATGCAGATAAAGATTCAACATCTTCCGTCATGGCAATGGTATCACAGAATCCCTTTCAACTCACTGGGCGCTACGCCGAACGCAACAAGTGGGAAGTGATCAATGGCCCAGGGGACTCCCGCCCAACAGGGCTGCAAATTGTCGAAGACGAAAGCCTTGTCGGAGCTATGAGCGACAATGTCGTCCTAATCACAGGGGTGTCTTCAGGCATGGGCCCGGAAACTGTTCGTGCTTTAGCGTCAACAGGAGCTACCATCTTCGCAACAGCCCGGAACCTTGACAAGGCGCGGGAAGCTCTCGGCAATACTCTCCTCGAGACTGGCCGCGTGCACCTTCTATTGATGGACCAGACGGATCTTTCGAGCGTTCGCGCGTGCGCCGACGAGTTTCGACAGAAGAGTGGTGGAAAGCTCAATATTCTGATTAATAACGCCGGTGTCATGAAAACCCCTGAGGGTCGTACTAAGGATGGGTTTGAGCTGCAGTTCGGGACAAACCACCTATCTCACTTCCTTCTTTTCTACCTATTGGAGGGCCTCCTGTTGGCTAGCTCAACACCCGAGTTCCATTCAAGGGTCGTCAATGTTTCGTCTGTAGGCCACCGTGATGGCCCGGTACGCTTCGATAATCTGAATTTCGAGGGCGAATATGATGGCTGGGCAGCATGTAAGCGAGCATAACTCGTCTATCGAGGTTGTTCTACTTTAAATTCAGATGACTGACAACTTCTCCTGCAGACGGGCAATCGAAAACTGCTAATATCTACAGTAAGCTTGAATGATTCCTAAAACACTCCTTCCTTCACATCCTCATAGATGTGCTAATCCCTGAAATAGTGGCAACCCAAATTGAACGGCTCTATGGCGCTCAGGGCCTTCACGGACTCAGCCTGAGCCCGGGCAGCTTCGCCAGTCCCAATTTGCAGAAATTCTGCCAGGATGAGATGGATGCAGCTCAGATGGATAAGCGGATGGCGAAATACTTCACCAACGTGCAACAGGGGTGCGCGACGAGTGTCTACGCGGCTGTGTCGAAGGACCTGGAAGGCAAAGGAGGTTTGTACCTCGAGGGGGCATCGATAGCTGGACCGGTTCTTGGCGACTATGATAGGGTTGAGTACGGGTATGGTGCGTGGGCGTTTGATCATGGGAAGGAGGAGAGGTTGTGGGAGATTAGTAAGAAGTTGGTTGGTGTTGAGTGAAGGCACTAGAATGTGAATGCGTGTCTCATAAGCATAAACTTGTTAGTATCCATATAGAGTATATAGAATGTAGCTCGAAGCAAATAGACCACCACACTCCTTACATCCTTAGGCCCATATATATCTTGCTCCGATTGCCAAGCGGCTTACTTTGCCCACGTGGGGGTCGTAGCTTGTGCAACTAGGTATGAAAATGGAAGATATGTTTAGTATACTACTAATTCATGTAGTATATATACTGGATGAATGCTTACATATATCAGCTGGGGTCCTGGGTGAATTGGGTCTTTCGGTAGCGTTATATGGATAGTGTATACGTAAACTCAGATGGAATAGCATACGATAGTGATCCCTTTTACTATGCGACTCGACGACGATGTCGTCTTCTGGGTTTTATTTGCGTATCCTAGGATAGGTACGTTCTGGTCCATATGAAATGGGCTAATCTCGCTCTCACAAACATGAACAACAAACATAGAAGGATTTCATTAAATCACAATATCGAACCGGTCCGAAGCACTTCCAGAACCGCGCGCTCGATGTCATATTTCAGACAAGAGCTCGAATCAAGCCATTGAAAAAACAGGCCTCCTCGCTTTCGCTTCCCTTTTCTTTACCCAATTTAATTCCGTGACGATCATTAATGGGCGACCGGCGACGTGTTAAAGAGCAACATTGGTTTTACTTCTACTACCTAATACGTCGTCGACGAGGCCCTTCCAGATATCCGTGAGCGTGCCCTGATCTTGTTCCGCTGCTGTCTCCTCGTGCACGAACTTGAGCTCGATGCCGTCCATGCCCATGCCTTCTACCTCGGTGAGGGCGGACGGGGAGACGAGCTCCGGGTTCGCGGCAACGATGCTGATCTGAGCTGGGGCAATTGGTCCATCAGCGACTTCGGGAGTGTGATGCGTCGCGAAGTTGTCGGGGAGTAAGGGGACACGGAGATGTGCGAATGGGTCATCGCGGGATCCTTCGAGGGAGGCGGAACCCGGGAAGATGATGTTGTCCATAGTGGTGGTGTTGGCTAGAGCGGCTTGAGGTGCACTTGAGGTAAAGGTCTGCATCAAGCGCATCGTGCGAGGTGGGGGATGCGGGCGGTTGGACGATCGGGTGTAGAGGTGACGGGGGTGCTAATAGCCGTTTGTTAGTTATTAGTTACACCCATATAGCTCCAGTTGACCGTCTTTTTTCAAACCCATCACAAAGCTAAGGTAAAGTTGATTTTTGGTATATATTAAAAAAAACATACATCAGGATCTATATTCCTCTCCTTGAGGAGCTCTGCATATTTCCTCGACAGGGGAGTTGTTGTGCTCTTGGTGCTTGTGAGAAGTGTATTAGACTGGGAAGCCGTAGCTGTGGTAGTAATAGAGCGGGCGAGCTTGGTAGCTGGACCTGTAAGGCGGGGACCGGCAGTCATGTTGGAAATACGAATAGAACTTCGTATGTGATACAACCAAAGGTGATATGACGATGATAGACTTTCTTGAAGGTTCAATGGCTTGATACAAGTAATACAAGTAGAGACAAGAACAAGAATAAAGGGAGTGAGGGGATTATGGGATGATAGAAGGGTAGATATGGTACTATGTAGGTACCGTATTGTTGAGGAGGGATCGGACGTCCGGGGTGAGGTGAGGTGAGCTGACAAGGGACTGATTTAGGACCTGGTTTGTTTGCTGTCGTATGTACGTATGTAGCCATGCAAAGCTATGCAAGCTCCTTGAGGGGGGGATGGGTTAGATAGGCAGGATGGGTTGATCTACTACTTTATCTAGACCTTGATTCGTTCGGCGCGACGCCTCCAACACGGAATCCAGCATTGGTGACTCCAAACGAGCGAGTCGGATATAAAGAGCCAAGAGCGGCAGATGGTTGCTTCGCCTTTCCCCTTTCAAGGAAGCTTGCGTGGAGCTATAGTAAATCCATAATCCATACTTACCAGTGACCTACATAGTTGATGCTAGGGATTGGTGTTGATCAGACGACCTCTTGTCACCTCTTGTCTACTAGAACTCTACACGTGTATCCCTCTAGTGTAGTAAGTAGGCGTTGGCGTACAATACAGGTACTCCAGGTACCGTACTTACATGGATGCACGATGTCTAATATTAGAGCAATTGGTCGTGTGCCAAGGTTCATAGCTGTGGACTATCGCAATAGTGTCTAAAACGGCCAAGATACGAATACCAAGTCGAACAAGTTACAGCTCATAATCTTGGAAGTGACTCAAAGAGTTCGTACTCATGCTAACGCTCAATGCTAATGCTACGAGTTTAGCATCTGCATCAGGATGGGACAGGATGGATAGAATGGAGAAAGATTCATGTAGGGAAATCAGGGTAGCGGATGATGGATGACCAGCATTTGGCAGATCGTTCAAGCGTCACATCCGACCTTGTCGCGGGAGATCATGGATGATGAGAAGCCAATAGGGTTCTAGAATCGGCTGCCTCACCGACAAATCAATCGATTCGTTCTATTCCTACCCCTTGTCCACTCATCCGTTGAGGAGCGGAGCTACAGTGGAACTCAGTGGACATTGCGAACATTACCGAGCAAAACATTAATACAGCATTACCCCAGACACGATCCGTACCATCCCCGAGGATCGTCTAGCCATAACAGGTTTAGCGGTATGGCCAACAAAACTCCAGAGCGAATCATCCTTCTCCTATTTGAGTAATTCTGGACCTTGTCCACATGGCTATCTGCTTGGCTTTGATTCCCGAAAACCGATAGAACAGTGTCCCTGAAGAAGACGAGAAAAGGGGTCCTATCGATTTCTACCAGCCTTACATGCCTTTTCTGGTAGACAAAGATGGCAATGCCATTCTGTTGATTTCCAAGAACGGGTATTGGAAAAGGGGCTTATAAATAGGGTTATGAGATAAGGCGTGCTTTGTACCTGTTCGTCCCAGTGCAATGGTCGGAGTTTCTAGCAGCTCATTTAGATTATCCAATAAGACTGCCATCACCTACACCCGACAAGTGAGCTCGGTGATAGGCTTGCATCCTTAGGATTCTCGGACTTGCGCATGCTTATCCTTCTACATGATTCTAATTGCGCGGCGTCGTAAACCTACTGTAAGCTAGGTCATCCAGGTCATCCTAAAAGATCAAGCTAAACTTCAACTTTGGCCTCGGGAATAAGTGCTTATGACTCACGTATCATTGCGTCGATGTCCGATCGCGCTTCTATCTAGATGCTAAGTAATTACTATGTGGTTTAATTAAGCTATATCGGATTATAAAATCCGAGGACAACTATCCCTTTTCCCTAAGTAGTTGTACATTGAAGCTCATTGGCGCTGTCGGCATATTCTCTTCGATACATGTGGCGCCTTGACTTACTCCGAGTAATTAAGCCCAGCGGCAGACGGTAGCCAAGGAATCTTGTTCACTATAATTAAAAGACGGCTAGCAGCCTACGTTGTCTGAAGGTGTTAGCTTAATACTACGTACCTCTGCTAGGAGATGTGCCTGGATATCATTCATGCAGAGGATATAATGATTCACTTTAGTAGCGCCACGCAATCATATCAGTAAGCAGATGTCTTACTAATGAACATTGTTAAGGGGGGTGTGATTTGCATTTCTGGGGGCTAGATCTGAAAGAGATTGATATTGGTTGGAATCAAGTGATCTATTAATGAATCTAGAACTGTGAAGTATTAAGACTTGCTAGAGAAGTTGACCTGCCTACAGCCTTGAAGGATGCAAGGGCGACCACCTAAAATGAGGGTGACCTATAAAGCTACTAGGTAACCGGTGTTAAGATGCAGCTATTGTGAGTAGTACTGTGGCGTACTTAGCGTGTAAGATACGGGAAATTCTACCGTATTAGTTCTTAACGCTTACCTACCTATACATCCAAGACTGGTCACCTAGCCTACGGTAACCAGTATCTAACTTGAGGGCGCGTTGCTTTACGAAGCAATATATAAACCGCCTTAATCGCACCTAGCCTTTGTGGTACGCGCAGGATATGGTCACATCGAGCACCAGTCAGAGGTAGTAAAAACATCATAACTCATAAGATGCCTAAGTGCAATCTAACCTATCTTCTCTATCAGAGAATAATGAGCAATGCCTAGAACCATGCCGTCTACCGCTATCTTCATGCTGTCATAAATCGTAATCTGCCGTACCATGGTATCACTATCCCTAGCCCAATCGTCATTATAAAACAAACGTATCGAGTATTAGAGCTTCATTAATGCTTCCGATCATGTATTTTAGTATTATGTTTGACCTCCTTGGTCTTATTATACGCGCTCTGCATGTTATTCGTCCAATTCTTGTCGACCAATAGATAGACGAAGAAACTGATAGGCACAGCCACGCAGAAATACTAGTATTATGTTAGCTAAGGCCTCACTGGATTTGATACTCTAATATGGGTACTTACTACCCAGATGGTCTGGGTTAGCCCCGAGAGGTCGGTTGACATGCTGAAGAAGCTCGACACGAAACTGAGGGGGGCAAAGATTACCGCTAGATAGGTGAGTCTTCCCAGAGTCTTGTTCTGTTCAATGGCACGTCGGCTCTCCTCGATTGCTGTCACGGCCGTGGCGACGGCGGCAATGCGCTCTGTCCGCGACAATAGGTCATCGATATGCCCGGCCACAATCTCATAGTCTCTCTTTAGATCGGCGATGCAGTCTCGGCGGTTGGAGCCGGATGCATGGCTTGGGAAGATTTTAGCGTGGGTGTCGGCCACCATGGACTTGTAGATGGGGAGGCGACGGCGCCATGTGTGGAGCTTTTTAAGTGACGTGTTAAAGTTCATGGACTCTTGCTGGAGGTCTACTCTCTTGACCTGAAATCGCTCCGGGCTCTCGATCTCCCACTCGATTTGACCAAGTCGTGCGGTGATATAGCGACTTAGAGTTAGCCACTAAAGCATACGAAGTTAGTAACTCTTATTTGTGCATAATTTGACCAAGTACAAGTTCTTAGCCGTCCTAAAAGCAGCCGCTTTCACGAGCAAAGGATTGAAAGCCTGATACTAGGGTAGCTAAGAGAGAAGTAAATAGCTTCGTGAGTTACTCACCTCTGCACATATGATTTCCAAGATTCGGAAAGCCATGGCGTTGGGATTGTGCTCTATAGCGTCTATATCCTTCTGTGACGTCTGTCGAATCCAGAAAATCAAGTCATCATAAAGACTGGTCCGAGGCGGCACCTCAAAAGGCGTCTTATTCGAGGGGGTAGGCGAATTTCTGAAAGGCCGGTATCCTCTCCAAAGAGGGAATCCCTCTGTTATCGAGGGGTCGATGAGTAATACCCCTATAACGATGAGCGACACATACGCGCGTATTTATGGCCTGAGACTGAGAGATTACTCACCGATAGCCTGCTGGGTATTGCTAGATCGCCTGATCCATAACGACGCCTTGCATCTAACAAGGGCGACCGTTGCTGATTTATCATCGAATAAGGACTCGTGTTCGTTGTCTTCGTCAAGCCGCCTGAGAACGTTGAATCGACCAGCCTGCTTTAGGGCCCTCTCGAAGCTATCCCGGGTCGTAAAGTACCGGGGCTGCATGTACATCAGGCGAAAGTACGACCGAGATCGCGAAACGATATCAAGATCGGGAAGTTCTACCCATGGATCTCGCGTGTTATACCAGGTATAGTCATTGATATGCTCTCGAAAGAAGAGGGGATCGATGTCAAGTTTGGAGCCCAAAAGCTCAATGACATCGCGTGAGAGATCCTCGACGACGTACAGTCGAGAAGCACCTGGAGCCGCAGGCTCTTCTAGACATGTCGCTAAACCTTTGGGGTCGTCAATCTGTTTCATAGTTGGAGCTGACTGGCCAGAAATAAAGTCGATCGCCTTGATCTTGGTCCGACTGGCTCTCTCCGCCCGAATCTCTTTTAGATTATCCATATCCTTGATAAGTTGCCACTTGGTAGGCGAGGTCGTCACATCCATCCACTCCGCAAGGTAGCGGAGATGAGGCCACTTTATCTACAAGTATCAGTAATCGTTTCTTCAGGTAAATGAACGGGAATAAAGACATGGCTAGAGAGCGACATTTTCAACTGGCTCGTCCAGGTAAATTAGGAGGTCTTAAGTGCCAAAAATGGGTGGAAAGGGACCCTTCATTACATACACCCGTAGATAATGACTTTATATGCATGAGATATGGCATATCAATTCTTCGGACTGGTCAGCTATCAATCTGCTGAACTGCCGCATGCGTAAGGGGGTACATACGAGCTGGTAGTCTCCGGGGTTTCCCAATCCTGCACATGTTTGCCGGGCGGTTCGTAAATATCCCCATTAAAATAATCATCATATCCTTTCCCAAGCTTTCTATCTGGAATTAACAAATTGGGATCCCTGTCACCAGGGTCGTAGAGAGAAGAAATTCTCTTCTCATCACCATTGACCGAACTTATATCCCGCCTAAACCAATGCATGATATTGGACTACAGTTGATGCAAATAACACCCGCAAACTCGCGGACGTGGATAATCTATACAATGGAAATTGAAGAGGATATATGAACAGAGAAAAGCACGCTGGACGAGGGGAAGGAAAAAGAAAAAAAATATTGAAGTGGGAGAAATTACTTGAATATCTTTTTGTCGCAGAGCCTGCCGTTATATTTGCTAAGCGGGTCTCTATCTGCAAGACCTGCAAATCTGCGCCACATCATGGACGAGGCTCTCGACGTTACATTGCATGCGATAGGCGCTGTTAGTATGATCGCGGCTGAGTTTTTTACAGGAGGGGGGGCTGGGGACTCCAAGGCACACTAGATATTTACCTATAGACGACCTAATTCATGAGGGGTAGGTATTATGGCTTGAATGACTTAAGGAGAGAGGTGGCTGGGAAGTCCACCTATGCAGTGCAGCAATGAGACAATTTTTTTTCTTGTGATGGGACATGTCATATTTTTCCCTAAATGGGCTACTCTCCCCCCAGCAGGCAATCTGGTCACCTTACTCCATAAATGCCTAGATTGCATGTAAAACTCCCCGCAGATGCACAGTACGCCTGGCTTGGTAAGGCGTAGGTGCTGCGTCGTTGCAACAAATAAAAACACGGTCGAATTCAATGGAATGGTATACTGTCCCCAATGCCCCTTAACGCCAAGTGCTGTAAACCTTCGTTTCCTAAGCCGACGACCTTCCATGCCCAATGCTGCTGCCAACAATCAATCACGACAATTATCGACAAACGTCGGAATATATGCGACACTCCTCCTAAAGAAGTATTCGTCGCCTGTCGTTCCAGATCTGCGTCATGCCACAGGCAAAAAGAAAAAAATCCCATCCCTTTTGACCTGCTTAGACAGATGACGGATCTCGCCTAGTCGGCTTTTAGATGCTCGTTGCCAATACGTAGCTCGTTAGCATACAGAATCATCGTAGCAGCAACATTAACCCAACGCCAAGTGTTGCCTCCTGCATCGCCATGTCGGAGCGTCCAGCCTTCATCGCCGCCGCTAGCAGAAAAGTGCTGCAGCAGAAGGCTTGTGTAGACGGCAATCAGTATTGAAGGCGAGAACCAGGAGAGGAAACCTAATAGGCGGTTTGCATCGTCCGCGTCATCGAAAGAAGGCTCATTTATAAGAGCCGCAATGCCTGATTCACGCACTGCTGGAATGATACGAGTTGCACAATAGAACACGATCAATCGATAAACTAGAGAGATCATGACAGAAGGTGCGATAGTTTGGAATGCCGCGTAGAGGAAACTCAATGAGGAGTACACGGCTGAAGGTAAGAAGTTGAATAGGTGAAGAAGAGTCGAGTAGCTTGCCATAATAATGGGCGGAAGGGGTGGGAATTCCGGTTGGTTGGCAGCTTGCTCCGCAGCGGCGGCTTGAGCCTCCGGCGATTGGACATAGTCCGTAAATATCTGGTATACGCATAGAACAACGTAGGCGAACAGTAGAGATGATTCGACAGGATTTCCACGACCGGTGCTAATTCCTATGGCCCCTAGGAAAATTGCAGATGTGACAGTTACGCCGATGAGTATCGCATCGACATTGTTGATAGAGGGGAACAGTGCGACCCGCCACAAGAAGTAGACGGAACTGGCAATGATGGAAGCCGACAAGATTAGGAGAATAAGCTAGGAATAAGTCAGCATCGGGCAAAAGAAGGGTTATATAGCGACAGATAAAAATATACTCACGACCCAGGTATCGCTTCTTCCTCTATTCACAAGCTCCCGTGAGATCCAGCCAGCTGCCTGGATGACCAACAGCGTACAGAATCCTTCGGCAAGCTGGAAGACGGGGCTAGAGTAGCGTAGAGTCTTATCCCAACCGCCGAGGGAAACAGATTCCACCAGTCCACCATTGCCGAAAAACCAGTCAGTCCAAGTACTGTGTTTCTGAGTGCCGAAGCCGCCGATTGTTCTCGACACCCAGTCCGTGCTGTTGGCATCAACGGCAAAGTTGTGGAGGGACCAAATTAGAAGGGTAGGAATGACGACCCATTGGGAGGTCTGAAGAAGTTTAGTGAATGCCCATCGTACGCGCGAATTCTCGGGGGTAGCGAGCTTGATGGAGCTGTAGAAAAGATAGAAGAGGAAGAGCGAAAGGCTGTAAGCCAGCCCACTATCGCGTCCGCCTACATCGAAGGAGACAGGTATGGATAAGACGATGATCAGCAAAAAGATGGAACTGGAAACGATGCGAAAGAACCACCACATGGGCGCGTTAGTGGTGGCTGCTGCCGCGCCGAGCTAGCGAGGCGTTCGGCCAGGGCTGGCTATGATATTTGGTGTTTTCGAGTTCGGAGGATGCCGTACTTCAAGTGGTTGTGAGTTGTATAACTTGTATCGATATCGATGGGATTCGATCGGATCGATGGCAGCGCGTCACAACGAGATGATTAAATCGGCTGGGATCATCGGCGATAAGTTTATGAAGTTGTTAGAAAAATCGTCGCGTCGGGAAGAGGGGTTGAGTTCTAAGTTGTCTGTTCTTCGTCCTTCGTGCTTCCCTAAGCAAGATTTTAATTTTTGATCGAGGTGGCCCTAATAAGAACTAAACTAACCTAAGAGTTTATTTCCTAGGCGAAGGTTTCCCACTTGACGGACTGAACCTTGGAAGCTGCCACCTGGCTTATCGTTTATCTGCACGTGGCGGGTGCGCTGAACGCTCAATATTGAAAATGGCGAACACTGGATAGGTACTGAACGATAGATTTGGCTTACTTTCCCATTTATGACGATTTGTGTGTAAAAAGAGAGGAATAAATCAATCAGGTGGGAAAGATTAGGGAGCGTCAAAAACTTCACTGTGATTAGCAATGAACAACATTGAAGTTTTTTTTTTTCTTTCCTCTTTTCACTTTAGTGAAAAAAAAGGCATGTGCTATCAAGAAAAGGTCGCGTGTACATCATGCATGTACCCATCACTCATCAGTTCAGGTAATGGTGCAAGGCACGAGTTGGGCTGGCTTAACAGGGTGGTACCCCACTGTAGTTTGCAAGCTTTAGGCAACTCTAGCTGCTCTAGGTAACTTTAGGTAATCATTCACCGCCCTAGTCTGTCTAGCTCACTGATCAGTCCAGCTGCCAGCTTTAGATAGTCATCCCTGGTCACGGACCCCTGCCCCTCTATCGTCATACCTCCTAGTGATGTCTCTTTCGTCACACGAGACATTAATATCTGCTTTTCTATTCTTTATCAAATGTAACTTCTAGGTTATTATAGATCCTTAGTATACTGATCCTTGCTGTATTGATTATTTATAACTTCATATACAAATATCCAAATCTTGAAGAAGACTCGGGAGCGAAACATCGTGGGGAGGTAGACCCCATTGGACAACTCACCGACAAGAATCTATTTACTTCAGTGCAGCATTAGCCTAGTACTATGCAGTTACCTATGTAGTATGTAATTATGTACTTCTGGATCCGTCGTTTTCAATACATACCTAGGTACCTATTATCTATAAGATCTACTTACAGTACATATGTAGCTTAAGGTAGCTGCCAATTAGGGTTTTGAAAAACGATGTGATTTGACTAGATATTCTTTAGCTTGTCCTCTTTATGTCATTGTCCGAAGTAATTCAAGGATAGCAACGTCAGAGCTTACTATAACCGTTATGTACATCTGCCTTCAGGAGTTTTCAAATATCAAGAAATGTTCTCAAACTCGATAGCGAAACCGACACACGTTTACACTAGCAGGATTGAGATGAGGAGATAGACTATAGAAATTTCTTCATAGTTTCATCTACGAAATGCCTACATGTGGATATGATAGCCATGACTGAACCCGTCATCTTACGCCTTACCGTAGCGCCATCCAAAAACCTACCACATCAAACAAATGGGTATCTCGTGCAAAGTAAACAATTCCCAATCCCAAACCCATCCTCCTTTCAACTCCCTATGTATCCAGCAAAGTAGACACTTCTCCCAAACGTGGAAAAAGGGACTGCCGATTAGCTTCCTCGACGAGCATTTTCAACTCCTCCATCCATTTACCGCCCTCTAAAGTTTTTAGCCCCTGCTTATGTTCCGTTGACAACTTTCCCATGGCTTCCACGAACGTATCGTCGTACTCTTTGGCATTCTTTCGACATGCGCTGCCGACGCGAGAATCTGTGTCTAAGGTTGCCATGATCACCTCACGCATCACCGTTAAAATATGAACCCGGTCATGAAAGGTGACGTACTTGTCGATCATGGCGTTCATCTTCTTGAGGAGTCTCTGAAGCTTAAAAGCTGTAGACTGTCCTATGGTATCTTGTCTGATTTCGGATTCTTTCTTATACTCGCCAGTCCAGCCTAATTGAGTCTCGGCTCGATCCACGACCCATGTAAAATTACATGATGGTTCCTTACGTCCTGGTTGTTGGCCGTCTAAATCCATCTCATCAGGATTGATGTCAACTCCGCCATTGCTGTCAATTCCGTCATGCTCGTCCTCACTAGCATCATCAATTACGATGGCAGTGTGATACGAATTCGTGTTACTGTTACTGTCTGAATCAGCGGTATTGTTCGTAAGATTGTTGTCGTTTGAGTTTGAACGACGAGCTGCGTTAGTATTTTGACGTGTACTGGCCTCATTTCTATTAGATGTAGTAGGTTGCTGTATTGATGGTTGTCGAGATATAGGCTGCGGAGTGACGGGTATGGAAGGACTTTGGAGAGTATGAAACATGTTAGGCATATCTGGAGTAGGTTTGGGAGGAAGTCCGGTTGGATTCTGGGGTGTGCCTGTAGCATAGGGAGGTGGAGGTGGAATGCCTGCTCCTGGTAATGATTGGGGATACGGAGGATACATATTCGGTGCTGGCGAGCCGTGTGCGGGCACCGGTATTACTTGATGAGGCTGACCTGGGGTCTCCGGGAGATAGACGTAGTACGCAACCGGGTGTGGCATTTGTTGCGGCATTGGAGGCTGTTGCGGCGAATATCCAGGCACTGGGGATTGCTGTTGAATAGGCGCATTCGGCATCAGCTGTGGCTGTGGTTGCTGGGTCGGCCGTTGGTCCGGTGTCCCAGATTGATGATTTGGTGGCAGAGGAAGTTGCGCTTCTGGTGAATTTAAGTATTGCGGCCTCGTGGGCGTCCAGGAACTTGGGTTTTTCAGCTTTTCTTCGTTCAATTGGCGAATAGCTTTGGATATCTCCTCATCGCGCATTGCGGCTTTCACCAGAAGATGAATAAACTCCTTAGGAGTTCCTTTATACGGATCCAATTCGCTTAAAATATTGTAGTAAGAATTGCGTCTCTCCTCCTCTTCTTTCGCTACTCGAGAGGCATAGTGCCTAGATGTTATAGCCGTAGTGGCAGTTGAATTGAAACCGTTGCGCTTGTTCTTGTTCTCGGCCTGTCCATTGGTAGTTGATTTCCGTCCGGCTGTCTGATTTTGGGGTCCGGTATACGCAGGAACGTACCCTAGAGGAAATTTCAGCTATGAAAGGAATGTTAGTAATATGGTCACTACTCTAGAGAATAACGTGAAGTTCTGACATTCTGCATTGGCCGCCATCCCCGCACCGCTTGTGTTGGCCGCGGGGCTGGTGCTGTTATTGGTACTCGCGCTGGTGCTGATACAGCTGGAGGTGCTGGGACTGGTATTGGTACTGATACAGGTGCCGGTGCTGGCGCTAGTGCTGGTTGTATAGGTCGCCTCTTTATGGCAGGAGCTATTGGAGGTGCACTCGTACGTTTCACGGCCTGCGCTGGCCTTGTCGAGCTGGCAGCTTCTGTCGCGGGTGTCGTCGTCGCTTGTGCTAGCTTTGGACGCGCCGAAGGTTCTTGTGCTTGAATTGAGGCTTCCGCATGAGAAACCATTGCGACCTTGACCTAAGAGGCGGTCAAGCCACTCTTTTATGCTATGAATGCAGGTAGGGCAAAATAAGTCTTGGGAATCCAAATCTTCAAAGTTGAAATGGTAGAAATAGAAGTAGGTACTTAAGTACTGGGTACTTACTACATACATGTACGTGCTCAGAAAAGTCCGGGGCCCGCCACACGTGGCTGGTGTTATTACGCCACTACAGATTTCATCTACGGTAAAAGTCGATCTCCGATCTCCGATCTTCCAATTTCTGCTCATGTAGAACATGAACATTACACCAAGTTCAGCTTACCAAAGAAGGTGAGGTAAATATGAAGTTGGCTCGTTGAAACCTAGCAAATTCTTTAAGAATCCCATATTATCTATATCTACCTAGATTAAAATGCTGACGCGAAACCGAAGACCAAAAGTCCATGCTTCCATCAAAAGATGACTGTATGCTACCTAAGTATACAAGAGCCCAGCGACGTGGAAATTCACGTCATAGGGCGTAGGTACCTAGTTTCCGGCTTGTAATCTGACAGTTCTAGATCGAGCATCATATGAGCTTCGCCATGGATTCCAAACCCAAAAATCATCAATCCATTATTGAAACAGATTTTTACCAAAGATGAATTAAGATTCCAAACGCCAGCTTGCTCAAACTCCAGGTCAGTCTCCCTAGTACACGAAAGCCGTCAACGAAGCATATGCTATGCTTGCTATGCTATACCCAAAAAGCCTTAGTTCAACACAGCTGCTCCTTTCTCCAACGCCCATTCCACCGCCTCCATGACGTTCCTCACAGTGTGATAGGGTTTATGCTTAGGCACCGAGCCAGCGATATGGACACCCGTCTCGACCAGCACGCTTCTCCACTCGATCCCGTACCGAGATCGAAACGTGTTCGCGCCGGCGATGTCACTTTCGGGGTTATCGCCGATCATGTAAACCGTGCCGATCTCCCGAGAAGGATCCAAGCTTTTGCCGTATTCGCGCAGGATGCGCTCTGCGTACTCGTACGTAGCCTCGGTTGGCTTGCCGAATCTCGTGTACTCCAAGTCCGTTCCTGTCTTGGCTTTCCAGATCGCCTCTAAGGCCTCTTTAAACGCGCCTTGGGCGAGCCGTGGTTGTTCGTGCTCTGTGCACCACTCGAAGTCCGGGTTGCAGAAGAATAGCTTTGGCTGTCCGTCTTGTAGGTATCCTTTGTTTAGCAACGAGACGTCACCGTTCTTGGGCGACACTGTTCCGAGCATGCCGCCGCTAGACAGAAGGAGATCCTGGACGACCTGAAGGTCGAGATACCAATCACGTGGGGAACTCCAGCACAGGATAGCGGAGATAGGTGTTGTACGCAGTTCTGGGTGCTCGCTGCCGTGCTCGTCGTGATGGTCTCTTGTTATCTCTGGAAATGCGTGGATGTGTTTGCAAGTAGCCACGATGTCAGAGGAAGTGACGACGTTCTTGAAACCGTATGCGTGTGCCACTCCTCTAATCTGTTGGCCATGTCCGCCAAGTACAAGGACTATCTTGTCACCATATTCCGGGACAAGGTCGAAGTAAGGGGTATGTGATTGTACGAACTGCTTGGGGCTGAATGTAAGGCCAAGCCGCTGTCCGACTTTCTTGACGTGCGCTTCTTCTGTGTGTCCGCCGCCATTCGTCAAGAACATGAATGGGACATTCTTGCGCTGCAATAACCCAATAGCCTCACTGGCTCCTGGAAGGGGTTTCTTGCCCTTGACGAGCACGCCGTCGACGTCGAACGCGAACGCGACTGAGCGCTCTTTGACAGGAGCCATAATTTTTATCTTTGTTTTTGTTTTTTCCTATTGGATTTGTGTTTCCAGAATTTGATTCGAGCCCTTAGGTATTATTGCTGACAGCCCAGATAACCAGGACAGCTTAGTGTCACCCGGTCAATCTTATGGCTTCGCTTTAAGGATTATAGTTTGCGGTTGACGCCGTAAGAACTATCGCAAGCTTTTGGACCCCTTTACAAGCTATCAGGAAGCCAATGTCCCTAGGCTCCAAGGTTTGTCCTTTTCTCTGGGAGGCACCAGATAGTGACAATGGGTACCGGCCTGAGACCTACGTCATGCGCCGAATACTGAATCAGAACAGAGCAAAGATAAGCCTAGAGATGTGGACGTGGATGTAGGCTAAGTTGCCAACCCCTTTTTCTTATGAAGATAAAACATCTCCAGACGGGACTCATGTAGCTAGCCACGTATGACGAGCCGTTTGCCTACATACTTTGTTGATAAGCCCATCCTTCCCTTGCGCGGGAATGGGTCAGCAATTTAGAGTGTCGGCTTGACAAACACAATCAAGAAGAGATAAAGTTCGCGACTATTTACAATATAAGTAAGTTTATTGATAATATGGTTATATACGGCTTGTCATTCGCGAAAGTCTACTATCGACCCTATACCTTCGGGATCGGGAGAAACACTGAAGTAGGTATAGATAAACCCAGGCTCTCTGTAAAACAAACAAGACATCCGACTAGTACCTACTTCTTCAAAATATCCATTGGCAAATAGAAGGTAATAATGCGTCAACGGCCAACTGTCATGCTTCCAGCTTGATTCGTGAATCCAGCAAGAAGCTATCATGTGTCGTGCCTGTCATCGCGCAAAGTGTTCGAGCTCTATGTGTAGCTCCTTTTCGCTTCAAACACGTTCTCGCACATGCTTTGATGTGACAAGAGAACTAAGTGGGGACCTCGAGCAGCACCAGAACCACAGACAATGCTCAATTGAATTATCAGCGCTGGGATCATCGTTTGTTGCATTGCCACCGCATGCGTACCTACCTACCTAGTAGGTAGGTATGTAGGTATTACCGGGAAGCTGAAGAGTTGTTGTGTTGCCAATCTTGGATCACTAGGTACGTTGCTTTCCAATGTTAGCGACTTTCCTAATCGAGGAAATATTCCCCGGGCGAACCAATCAAAAGGAAAACACCCCTTTGTGCTCGACAAGCAGTCCTAGTGTTCAAAGTAAATCTGCCCCGTCCGTGACTATCTACTAAGCGATTAAGATTCAACCATCGATTAAATTAACTTTTTGAGAAAGACATGTCAGTCTATTAAGAGATAAACCATCGTATTCATAGTTAGGAAGGGAGCTATCTAAGTCCACTGTCCTATGTATTTGGCCTCAATGACAACTAATTCATCGCAGATGTCTGTTGATCACCCAGATTTACAGCGTCAATCGTATTTTCAGAGAACCCAACCACCTATCACCGACGTCTCCCATGCTTCGAATATTTTCTTATATTTTCTTTATTTTTTCTTCTCTGTAGCCACATCGGAATGGACCATGACCCCCCGAGGAAAGGCTCCAGATGCCTGATGAAAGCAATCAATCCCTAACGCCAGATAGAGGTAGTCATAAGGTAGCCGTCGCAATGCCTATACAGTAGACACCTATACGCCACCCTTCCCCTCTTAATGCAATCGAGACGGACAAAAACAACCCATAGTGAAGAAGGTCCTGATCTTATCTTCGACGCATCTTTTCCCTAATAAGAATCGCATAATCTGATCCCATGACTCCGGTCGTAACTCGCGATGTGGTCGAAAGAGGGGTATCCTGTCTATAACTTTTAGGCCGTTCATTCTATGTTGACATTTTAATACAAGTTTTGGTGGTGAGTAGAAGAATAACATCCGCGTAGATAAAAGAAAAGAACCGGGAAAGTAAAAGGCGAGAAACATGTAAAGTAGAACATGTTGCCTTGACGTCAAGGCCATCCACTTAAAGTTGGACGAGGGTATGTGCGCCGATTTGTCAACTTAACGACGCTCGCTGAAGACAGCCTTAGCCTGGTCGGACTCCTGCACTAAAGGCCGGTGGGAGTATTGGCGGGATGGCACATAGGACTGTTGGCGCCGATGGTAGGGAGGGGCCTGGTCATATGCTGGCGCTTGACGGGCACTGTTGGCATGTTCGTATTCATTTGCAGGTATCTGGGGAATACCTGAATGAGGAGCCGTTGGAGTACTCTGGTGGCGCATATGCCTATAGCCAGAGTAAGAGGAAGCGTGTCCTGATGATGGAGATTGCCAGGAGGGCTGATAAGGACCGGCGCTTCGTTGATTCGGCCCTGAAGAGCTATCATAATAGCTGGACGAGGGATGCGAGGTGTGTTGCGCGTGAGAATGTCTCAGGGACATAGGCGCTCTGTCGTAGGTAGCTGCCTCCGAAAAGTTGTTCGGTGGCATAGAAGGGTAATCTAGAGGTGAGCGGAATGTAAAACTATGTTGATTATCCACCTCGGAAAAAGAGCGCTGATGAGCGGCACGTCGGCCACTGATATATTCACGGGAGGTACCAGGGTCTAGTGCTGAAATTGATGGTTGGCCTCCATTTCGCTGAGAAGTTGATGCGGCCCAGTGATCATAGCTAGAATTGCTAGCATCGGTATCTTCTCGGCTGTAGTACGACTCCTCGGCATGACTTTCCTGGATGTTATTGAAAGCCGGGCGGTGGGGAATCGAATAAGTGTCCCGTAACGGCGCCAGAGCGGGTCGATCAGGATGTCGGAGATTCATACGCGCGTGACGATCACCGTATGGAGGGGCGTCAGATACTCGCTGGCGTTTCTCAACAGGAGTTGGATGCATGGCGTCTTCGTTTCTCCAATACGCCGGCTGGCTCACTCGTCGAGTCATGGGTTGTGTTTCAGGCCGAAGAGAAACACCGACCGACTGCGATCGCTTATGGGTATGGCTCCCACCACTAGTCTTCCGCTTCAACATAGCTTTTGGCCGCGCATCATTCGATGTATCCATGGAGATATTCGGGAGGATCTCTATGTCAGGGATCTGGGTCATGTTAGTTTCCTCCATCTCTTGCTTGAGACGAGCAACAATCTCCTCGATCTCGGCCGTGCTGTACCCATCACCACACTTGGTCCGTAGCCAGTCAGGGACAGCGGTGCCATTCAGCGTAGCGCTGTCTAATGCGCCGGCGTCGTCATCATCCTCACTGTCATCGCGGTAGGATCGCTTCCTGTTGGATTTCTCCTGTACGCGATTCTGTTCCCGCTTTCTCATAGACAAGGACCACTCCTGAACAATGCCGGGTTGTCCAGTTCGCTTGTTCTCGTCACTCCAATCTTGGACACGGCGAATCTGCTTCTGGACTAGGTCACATTGAACCCTAGCCCACTCTTGCGCATTGCGGTAACGACTACGCTGGTAGTGCTTTCGACAAAAGTGAACCCAGACATGCGACGGTATATTGCGGGTGCATGTCTTGTTACGGCCGAAGATGTGTGAGATGGCCTTGCGTAGTTGGGAACCCGTGTCGCAGTTTGGCTTATACATACAAACGACAACGCCATTCTGAGAAGGCTGTTCAGCCAGAGCTGGGGACGGCGACATTGAAGGCATTGCGTAGCCTAACCGATGCTCAATTCGATGTGAGGGGGATGAAGTAGGCTGAATTGTACTGGGAAGAGAAGGGAAAATCCGGTTGATGGTGTCTGCGGCGGCGAAGTCAGGTGCCGAAATGGCTCTCTTGTGTGCTTTGGTGAAATCCAGAGGAACGAGATGACTAAGATCAGGTCTGATATCCTTAGCACTGGAATTGTATTAGCAACAGATTTCTGGGGGGAGAATATTTGGAACAAAAGTCAAGGGTAAATGTTGAGCGGTTGGGTTATATAGGGGGGAGTTTTCAGGAAATGGCTTGATGAAGTCTTGGAAGATTAAGAGAAAATTGAGTGACTGTAGTACCTGGAAGTACAATCACGTTGGGGCCAAAAGAAATTTTCTGTTAGTATGACTGAATTAGGCAACAAGTATGTTCTGTATTGGATGAATAGGGGACGACGATAGGTTTCAATGGGTTCAGTTGGGTACTTAGTTAGGAGTTGTGAGAGAGTAAAAACGGCGGCCAAGCGCACGAGCACAGTACCGTCTACAGTAAAGTCAAGCTTTTTCTCGACATTGAACAATGACACTTGCCGTTTTCCGGGCTAGGCAATTGCCCAGCAGAATTCTCGAAAGATGATAGGCCGGTTCAATGAATTGAATAAACATAATGCAGGAACGTGTAGAAACATGCAGGAACTTGCAGGAACGGTTACTCACATGATAGGGTCTGGTCTCTTCATCTGATCCAAACTCTGAGTACCCCTCGACATTAGCATGGCATCAGATGGGGAACTAGACCGTAGAAAACCCGTGACTAAAGGTTCCCCGTTGATTGTGGTGACAGGTGGTGGGGATATTATTCCTTCTTTTGTTATTCTTCGATGTGACTCCGATGACCAAACCTTTGGAATTGCGAGCTCGGTACACTCGAATTGGGTCTCAAGAGCAGGAGTATCCGGGATGGTGTTGATAGATTGGATGCCTCCAACCGTAGACATTGAAGATATCCTGGAGTGAGATAAAGAAGTGGAGGAAGAAGTGTATGAAGATAGGCTGCTGTGACTATCGGAAAATTTGTGCCTTGGTGATTTGGGACTGGTAGATTCTGCTGGTGAGGTGCTGTTGGAAACTTGCCGACCTGATGCTTGAGTTGATTTGGTATCGAGTGTAAGTGGAAGCGCATAACCGTTAGCGTCCCACGGTGTCCTGCTCCGACTTGGTACCTTTGTATCGCTCGTTCTTCTAGACGGCGTCTTCTCATTGGACGAGGTGTCTGATGTAGAAGAATAAGTTGTCGTTCCTTCCGTCGTTGAGCACGTTGATGTGGAGCCTATTACGTGATCCACCACGGCCCCTATGCCCCCCATTCCTGCCATATTTCCCATGTTTCCCATACTCCGTACCTCTGTACTCATCATTCCACGTCCTTCTCCTTTCCCTAACGAAGTCGAATTCAACAACGACGTGACATCCATACTGCCGGCAACCTGAATGTCAGGAAAGACCTTCTTTGATTAATTGAAATTTTCTTCTGTGAAAAGTAAGAACGGACAAGCTGTCCCGCTAAAATTCCGGCGAGACGTCAAATATATATATTTGTATATGTCGTTGCGCTTGTTCTGTGTTATCAATCAAGGCCCTGGAGGTAATTATGATATCTTCTGTAATTTAAACCGTTTCATGCGAATTATTGGTGGTGAATGTTCATGCGGATGTTCGTCTTAGAATTCGGATGTATAAGACGAGTCTGATTCCTCCTGTCAAAGAGGACTCTTTTCGATGTGATGCACGCCGACAAAATTAGAATTATCAGCTCCCAATCAATGTTGGTAGCTCGTCATTCTCGTTCACTCTTCCTTAGTGTATCATGTCCTGCTCATGGGTTTCGAAATCCTAATGGCCGGTAATTCCCTTTATACGATAAGCGAAAACTCCTTGCTCAAAGAAACGGTATCTCCTTATCTAGAGCCCTTGAGTCGACCAAATGGCAGCGAGATGAGTGTTTCCTAGGTCAACCTCACCCTCCTTATTCGTAGTCCTATAGCAATGACCGACTAGGAGCGCGCGGCATGGATATAGGTGTACTAGATGGAGGCGACGCCGATTTGCCTCGTTTTCGTGTGATGTCAAAGTATCTCCCTTTTCCTTTCCGATCCGAACATAGAGGGATGGCGCTCACGACAAAACTATGAGCCGGCTTCACCCTATCGATATAACCGTAGCAAGATGAAAGTAAAGATTGAGGAGCAGTCTAGATAGCCAGTGTATAATGTGGGGGGTCCCAAGCTTTTGTTGGCTCGAGAGCGTATAACCAGGGTGTCTAATAAGAATATTAGGGTTATCAACCACTGATCGACGCTAAGGGAAACTGATGAGCGACGGAAGATTGAAACGATCGATGTAACTGTGTGCCCGAAGACTGAAAGGAGACGAGTGTTGCCTGCTTGCGTGGCTGCTAGACAGAGTATACTCCTAATCAGCTGGGTCGGGTTTGGGGGGAACCGAAGGAAAGGCAATTAGAGTGGCCACACGGGACCCCTTGCTATTTGACGGGGTTTGTCTGAAACACCAAACTATAGTAGTCGTGGATCTGGTATGCTCTCTACGGTCGAGAGTGATATTAGTAGATAGGTGAAGAGGTTATTTTCGCCCAGCCGTCCAAGAACTCCCAAGGCTAAGAACGGCAGGTCGCCTATGAAGGGGAGTGGTCACTTGCGGAGTGTCAGGAACGAGACAGTAACAGGTGCTATCAAGGGGGTACGCAGGGGAATTGGATAGGGAGACAGAAAGTGAAGATTAGACGATGTCCAGCGGGACGGGATGCTTGTTCCAAGAACGGAAGAGTAGGGCTATGTCAATGTTGCATAGACATAAAGGATCTGGATACAACGACGGCTGCTTGGGAGAAACTTGGGGAAAAGTGTAACTTGGGGTATCCGAAAAGAAACAGATCCTCGTTTCCGAGTTTGAGACCAAATTCTTTGGAGGACTAAAACAAAAGTATGTTCTGAGTCCGAACCGGAGGCCGACTAGAAGTTGTCAGATAGTGTTAGGTAGGTGTCAATGAATATATGAACTAGGTGAAAAGACATCCGTTATGGTTAATGGATGGTCATTATAGGACGAAAGGGTAATATTCTAGAGCAGAGTTACCGCCTATAGAAGCATATGTGGATACTTCACGTTATGCATTGCTCCATGGGCTAGTAAGTGCGTTTGGCGTACCCTGTAGGCGGGTAGGTAGGTATATCATTGATGATATTAGAATGGTTTGGGTAAGCTTTTTTGTGTTATACGTAAGGTTGCTAGAGGGACGTGTATGTGATTTCTCGGACGAATGAGCGAATGGACGAAACCATTCTCGTTGTCAGGGATAACGCCTGCTCTTTTCTAAGAGCCGTATGAGCCGTCGAGCCGTACATACCTAATCTGTCAAATTATTTAGTGTGAATAGGGATGTGGGGTTCGCGGGATGGCAGAACGTACGGCAGAATGTACGGCAGGAAGGTCCCTAGGTGTTGGAAACGAGGGACTCACCCGTGTCTGTGTCAGATCGACCTGTAGTAGATCATGGCGTTAGACGTTCCATCTGAATAGTTCCTTCGTGATCTTCACAGGGTATATGTATGGCCTGACTGGGGCACTTTCGCGTTCCTTGCCAGATTAGTAAGTTACCTAGGTGGGTATTCGACGTTGGACAGGGTCAAGTGGGTGATGGTAAAAGAAACCACACCCACGACAATGGCGGGGCCGATGGTAGTATAAGACCTATGTAGGTGCTAGAATTTGGTGAAAGTTATAGTGGTTTTGCTAACCGTTACCGGTTGTAGAAATTCCTACCTATCATTCATCATTAGATAAGTACCATACCATCCGTATGGAACGACTAGCTCTTCGAAGATGAGTCTGACCAGAGGCGCTAGATAGTACAACTTCCATTTTCAGTCCGTCGTTGTCAGGGGTTGCGACGTTTACATTGTATTAGGTATGTACGGCTCCCCACACTTGAGGCTCCAGAGTGTGGCTAAATATTAATACAATGTGGTAGCAAGATGGCATATAGCATCGAGAGGGTGGGGCAACCATCCAGGGTTGCTTCCTGTACATATGTCAAGCTGCTCTTCAGGCAGATCTAACCGAGCCGATAGACGATGTACGTATGGCATCATGGGAATGAATAACAAGCTATCCATGCAAGTCTAAAGTCGGGATGATCTACAAGCTGAGACCCGGCGGTGGGTCTGAAACTCTTATGCGGTGGTTTGATGCCGAAAGGTTGCTGGCCACTAAGGCTAGAGCTGCGATCTGTGACCGGATTAGCACCAGACCGGCACAGGAGATTATATGCAGCTAACCCCGTCGGGATGTACCGAGCCTGACAGGGCGAAACCTCCTGTTGCTACTACGGTGGTCGCATGTTTGGGAACCGCAGAGGCGTAGCACGGCGACCTTCTCTCGTCCAGGTACAACTGCGGCGCCGTACAAGCTGCGGCTGTGCGAGGACTAGAATGCCATTCCTAGTTATCTTTTAATCCTTTAGCATCACTGTAAGGCGGCAAGGTTTAAGCTAAGTATCAGGTATTAGAGGATGGCTGCATAGGTACGTAACAAGCGACTAGCAACTCGTATTCCCGAAGAGATGGCCTCGAATTTGACGTGACACGTTGCTGACTTCGTCCGATTACAATCGATGGGTCAAAGGGTTTGACAGGCAGGCCTGGATCCCTAGATCCCCAAATGTTTACAGGGCTATGACTTGGTCGTCTTGTCATCTTGAGGATTATAATTATGATAACGATGTTGCGCTAACCAGCAGGAATTTCGGGTAGGGCTCTTCATGCTCCCATCAACTATCCGATCGTACGGACAAGGTGCCTGGAGGAACGGGTAGGGGCAAAATGAGATATTTTGTCCGTTCTGATGACGAGTCAAGATCGCTGTGCAGGGTGGGCAGACTTGGTAGGCTGGCTGGCTGGCTGGGTAGGTACAGTACCTACCTACCTGGTGGCCGGGTGGCTGATCCGGGGGTGGATGGATGAATGAATGAGTGAATGGATGGAGGATTTGATGCGATTGGCTCAAGACGGCTCGAGTTGACTGTTTCGACTTAGGTTCATTATCGTACGCAGCAGACTTGCTGCGTCTGCCGAAAAAGCTGAATTCAAGTTCAATTTTTTTGGGTCGAAACTTCAACTCGAGACTTCTAAGGTTGTGACTTGTTTGAGGGTTGAGTAAAAGACCCTTTAAGGTCAGAGGGCTGAATCGTAATAGTGAGCATTGAGGCGCTAAGACTATTGAAGAAAAACCCCTTGACTGTTTCAGCTTCTTTGATCGCCCCCTGGATCGCCTGTCTTGGCAAACCGTACACTTATATCCAAACGCTTTAAAGATATTAGCACGTGCGGTGATGATCTTCAAAATCTGCAAACTACAATCTATAATAATAGGTTTGTATATAAGAAAATGAAGAAATATCTCTTCATCTAATTGTCGTTTGCAAGAGTAATAGCTACGTACCCGGTGGGTATAGCGAATGAGCAAGGAAGGATTTCACCTTGTGGGATGATCCTCTATGCAGTTTTGGTGATACTCTTGGCGGGATTCAACTTTACACAGTACATAGTACACAGTATCCATCATCGGTTCATCCGGAACGGTCGATGGATTACCTACTTATTGATTTCCTCCTCAACATGGAAAGCAAGTAGCAAGTCAAACTGTCATCCGTTCTACTGTTCAAATGTTATACATCTCCATCCCCCCATTTTAAGCGTTTGCCTCGTCAACCGATGGGTCAGCCCCTTGTGCGGATCTCAAACACCTCCACAGCGATCAAAAAGCCGCGAAAGCCCGGATTGAGATACTGCAGTTTCACCTTATGCCCGGCTGTCGAACACTATATACCTTGTGGTATATTATGTAAACTATGCGGCTACTGGCCTGTTTCTCATCCAGAGACAACCGTTGCGCCTACGTTTAGGATTCCTGTCCGATACTAACTTCTCGTCTACAAAAGATGTCTGATTCTATACCTAATATAGTATATACTAAGGCGTAAGCAGAGCTTCAATCATATAAGCTTAAAGTTGGATGCAACAACGCAAGCCAAGGTGGCAACCTTATCTTTAACATAACCCCAAACCTCGAGGTCGTCAATAGTGCGATCGTCTGAGGGTAGATTCGATCAGGAAGAGAAATCCGATATTGAAGTTTCGCACACCTACCACCTAAACCCTAAACGCCATACCATTTGAGCATATGTCTTCGAAACATGTGATCTGCTTTGAGCTAACAGACGTGGCTATCCTTAAAGGCAACGTTTATTCATCTCATGAGCCGGAGGAACCGAAGCAAAATGACTTCGCCTTCAAGAAAAGATTTCTTGGCAGTTTCAGTATATCTACCTAGATAGAGAGGCATAAACTAACCATTCCTTTAACTCAGCATATGAGCGTTGGCGTTGAACTTAACAATCGACCTACGCGCGTACGCAATGGCTTGAACAAGCCCATAGACCCTCTACCGGCACACATGAGGCCGATGTAGAACAGAGAGCCAGCGTGGTGGGTAGCCACTTCTGACGAGGAGGCCTCAATTGCCCATTAAATGCAGCTCTCCTACTTGCATAGTAGAAAAATTATCCGACGTGTCTGCGATTGGACGGACCGTCTGACGACGGCGACCACCATAGCCTGTGCGGTCCGAGTGAGGGCCAGCGCTCCAGCCACGTCATCCGATGTTTGATCTCGCCGGGTTAGAGCGGTCCAGTGCTGTAAATTCCATTGAAGATAGGTAGGTAGATGGTGTAACGCATTGTCTTCCCCGCCCACCGAGGTAACCGGAGCTCTATAATCTATTATTAGGGAGAGCCTCGGTGAAGAGCTTCCGTATTCGTACGTGCGGTTAGTTGCTTTTGACTATCCATTTATGTAAAGAGGCGTAGTCCATCGATCCGTAATGCTAGCAGCCCTTCGACGCCACTTATCGAGGTACTTAACTGAATACTTAATACCTGACCATCTTATAGCGGCTCGGAGATGGGGTTGGAGATTAGAAGCCTGAAATCGCGCCCTATTCTGCAGCCACCCTCTTCGGAGATTTCGTGATACATGTGCTGGCTGGCTACAGACCAATTTGTGACCGGTCATTGAGCTGTGTATCCACCCCTTGACCGGGGAGATCTGGTCGTAAAGCAATTAACCGGCGGGTGACAGATCAAGGACTTTCTCCTCTTCACCTCGTGGTTGACAGACGAGTCGCAGCATTGCAAACGCAGTTTGCCGTATTGGCGGGTATCGAGTCGGCACGACATATTTTACATTCCGTAAATAATGACTCGGTTAAGCGGGGATGCACATGGCCAATTCGATGTGAGATGTCCCCTTGAGTCACAATACGCCGGGCTTACTTAGTGATGAATATCAGATTTCATAGATGGCCCCGAGGTATCTATGGTAACCACTCTGCCATTTCCACCACTTACGCGCTACACGGAATCTATGTTTGCCCTTTTTTTGTATTTCCAAGTCAAGGATAGAATGTCGATCTAGGTCCGAAGATAAGCGAAGATTATTAAATTTAGAAATACTTCGAAAGTCGAGCCAAATTTTGTAAAAGCAACGAGATATTATGATGGGTGCTATGTTGATCATACCTAGAAAATACCTACCTAGGTACCTAGAAGCACCTGGTCCTACTGGTCCCCTATACGCCCCTGACCCCGGTCTTTTCTCTTTTCTCCAAGCCCCGCTGACAAATTCGTCCGGCCTTCGTCCGTCTTCGTCCGCCAATTCGGCCGGATTTTCTTGGCATCAACTTCAATGTCAGGAAAGGATCTCACTCGAGCAGACGAACAAAAAGAATAATGGTATTTTTTGATACTATTCTAGGATTTCATGATTCAGGCTATTGTATGCACTGCTAGTTGTTATACGTGCGCGTGGTTAGCTATTCTCTTCAATTGTTGACCCGGGAATACGGAGATTCCAGTCTGATCAGTGTATATCCCCTTACTATCACCGCCTATACGCGCACGCGCACAAAATCGGAGGAGCGTATTAATAAGGTAAGTTGTAGATTAAATAGTCATTGATATTCCATGATACTTACCAGAGACAGCAAAAATGCCTCAGCTCCCCGTGCGAAGTGCAACTAGCGGGGGAGATCCAGAGGCCAAGAGAAGAAAGATCCGCAAGGGGACGCATAGTTGTTGGGAATGTGAGTTCTTTCAAGTATCAGAGTCCTTATATAGAAACTAAACATATTTCCGCCGGGTAAGGCCGAAGAAGAAAGACTCGTTGCCAGTATACCTCTGCGACGGCCTCCATTTGCATTGGCTGTGAAGCACGAGGGACAGCCTGCGTAAGCCAGGAATTTCCCGATGAGCAGCCTCCATCGTCAGAACGAGGTCTATCGCAGCGAATGAGTAGGGTAGAGGGCATGCTTGAGAAAATAATCGACAGGATTACGCCTAGTTCTTATACTTTTAGCCGGTCGGGCGGTCAAGCCTCTACTTCGTCCGCCTCGGCCGAAGATGAGTTGGAAGATTCATCACCAGATATCCTTCGTCCGTCGGCGGCAGAGCACCCTCATGTGATTGGCATATTCGATGCCCTACGAGAGGAGGGGGGATCTTGCCCTTCAGCTCGCACGTCGTTCGTGCCGACCCCGGCGTCAACGCAAAGTGACACATCGTCCGGTCTCCCTGCCAAGTTCTCCCAGATCTCAAAAACCCTCCACGCGACATTTCCATGTCAACATGACATCGATGCCATAATAGATGCTGTGGGCTCTGGTCCATATTTCATCGTCACATATTTCAGTGGCATTGATGGCCCCTTTGAGGATCCGTCCACCGTCTCGGAGGTTCCACCCCCTACCAGTCATCCCGCTCTGCTTGCGAAGCGTCTGATGCAATTGACCAACTGCATGCAGAAAATATCTGTAGACGCAATACCGCAGAACCTTGTGTCGAAGGAGCCAATCCGCTTCCAGATGAACAAGATTGTAAATGTAGTCTCGGACTTAGTGGCTTTTAATGATGACCTAGTTGGCTCGGTCGAGGGCCTTGAAACCTTGAACTTCATTTCCTTGTACCAGTACGTGATACTACTCTGTTGGGCTGTAAATAATACTAACCTTACCCAGTGCTAATGCAGGCAACCTCCGCAAATCCTGGCTCGCCCTCCGCCGGGCCCTCTCCGTCGAGCAGCTCATGGGTGTAGACCGGTGGCCCGACGACAAGCCCCTAAAGTCGGTCGACCCGCGGTCCGATCCTGGGACACGTACTCGTGCCGGAACTCTCTGGTACCGCACCAATTTTACCGATCGGTACCTATCACTTCTTCTCGGGCTCTCCGCCGCTTCCGACGATGACTCCTTCGCGGACCCACTCCGAATCGCGCGGAACAGCCCCATCGAGCGTCTGGAAAAGCTCCACACTGTCATTACGGGTGCCATCATAAAGCGGAATATGAACACCAGTCGAGCTGCCCCAGATGCCGCCTTTGGCACCACGCAGGCCATCGACTGCGACCTCGAGATAGCCGCCAAGTCGATGGGCGCCGAGTGGTGGCAACCCACAATTCCCATCGACACATCCACAGCGACGCCGCGGGAGCTCGTGTACGCCCACGCCCACGTCATGATGCAGATGAATCACCACCATTTATTGATCCTGCTACACCTGCCATACATGATGCGAGACCCCAAAGAGAGGCGCTGGGATTACAGCAAAACGACGTGCCTGCATGCTTCGCGCGAGCTGCTGCAGGGCTACCTCGTTTTCCGGGACTTGACCGATGCAGCCTCCGCCTGCCGACACACGGACTACGGCGCCTTGACTGCGGCGATGACGTTGCTTCTCGGATACCTCGATCCCAAGTTGCGAGTGCGAGACCTGGAGATAGCCATCCGGCGTGACGCAGATCGTGATATAGTCACCAAGGTGAGGGATGTCATGAAAGAAATGGCCGAGCGGGACGGCGATAAACTCGCGCGCGAGGCCTCCGATATTATTACAAGGCTACTGCCCTTAGCAGACGTTGACTTAACGATGTCGGAACGCGGCGAGAGCGATACCCCTGTGCGCCTTGAGATCCCGTACCTCGGTACCATCAATATCAACCCAGTGCGTAGGCGACCGCAACACAAATTCCGACAAAATAATAACAGCATCATGCCACCATCGACCAGCTGTGATAATGGCGGAGGGGAATGCGGCGAGCTTGAACGTCTTGGGGTCTACCCTGCATCCAACGCCTACCAGGCTCCCGATAATCCCGACACCATGGCGATGGACATGAGCTCACAACAGTTTCCTCAAGCCCCATCAAGTTTCCTATCCTCTCTTGGGGAGGATGCCAATTTCTCATTTATGCAGTTTGAACCGGATATCTCTTCTCCGTACCAATTCCCCGAACTCGCTGCCGATGTGGATCAATGGACTTTTCAGGGGTTCGACGCGAATTTCTTCGAGAACCTGCTTTCATGATAGCATATCTTATCTTTGGTATTTCATATAGCTAGTTGTTAACATTTTAGATTCATATGTATATGGTTCGATACAGATATCCGCACTTATATATGTATATATAGGTAATTCCAAGACTGTCTCAAAGACATCTCAGAAAATAGAAACGTATGTACAAGAATTCTTTTCAAGTTTAGACTATTATCAAACTTGATGACCTAGGGCTAGACTAATCTAAAGCGTTATGATCTGCCCACCAGTGTTTTTCGTGAACTTCGTCGGGACCCTCGGCTCCAAGCCCAATATCTTCTCAGCTGCGAATTCGGCAGCGGTCACAATCATGGCTGAAGGATTTCCGGTGACCATGCCAGGGAAGATAGATCCATCAACGACGAAGAGGTTGTCGGTACCATAGACCTTGGTGTTCAGGTCGACGACAGCCGTGCCGTTTTCTTTACGGCCATCATCCGAACCTATTTTGGCAGTTCCTATGAAGGGTTAGTGAGATCCACTTAACAATTTTTATAGAATACCAACCCATCCAGTGGTTTGAGCGACGCTTGGCGGATGTCACCTCGATGGCATCAACGTAGGACTCTGTGGTTTGGTTTGTTTTTGGCAATTGGAACACAAGGTCCTTGACTGTGCTTAGAGCGCTCCTTAAGTTTTCGATGCCCTTGATGACAGCTGCCTTATCGTTGGGGTCTCGAAGATAAGGCGGTGTCGAGACAATTGTGCTCAGTCCAGGGCTGATGGTCATCCGACCTCGCGATACTTGGCCTCTACCGAGGTACTGGCTCATAATCATGGTGTCTAGATAAATTAGCTTTTCTCGCCTTTCCTGTTGGCGAATGAAAATAAAACTTACTGGTGCTATTAGTCAAATCCGCGCCTTCAACACGGGCTGTCCACTGAATCTGACGGACTACTCCATCGGCCCCGGTGATTTCATCCCAGAACTAGCCGTTGTTAGAGACACTGCCAATAGACGATATAATCAATAAAACATACCACAGGACCAATGTTGGGAGCAGATTGTGCAAGAATACCGGTGCGGTTCGCTATTGAAAGTTAATTGGGTGCTTTAGATTATATTATAATTAATTCTTACCAAGGTATTTTTGTTTGTCGGAGGGAATCGGTGTCGTCCATGCCTCGTAGAAGTCGTAAAATACGACATCCGGGTGCGTAAAGTAGGTGTCAGTCTGTAAGTGGCCATGTTAGATAAGTCCGATCGCTTCCGGTTGCTCACTTACATTAACATGATCCATCAAATTATAACCGACCGGTAGGTTAATCCAAGATTCTTTGTCAATAAATGTCTTTCCATCAGAAGCCGAAGCAGCAACGACCTCAAGTTGGTCGGCCGGACCAATACCGCCTAATTCAATCAGTATATGGTTTCAACCACTAGTATGTACCAGGACTTACTTCTCATGAGAAATTTGGCCGAGCCGAACGTCCCCGCGGAGACAATTACTCGTCCAGTCTTAGCGGTAACGTCGACGGTGCCAAAACCGCCTCCTTCCACTGTACAGTCTAACTCAACCCCGGTGATGTGGCTACCATTCCTAAGCGCTCTCCTGACCGGAGTATTCATCCAGAGCGCGAAGTTATCACGCTTGGCAGCTGTAGCCAGATAGGTAGTCAGGGGACCGCCTCTCTCGCCACCAGAAAACATATATGTTGTGGCACCATAGGTATGATTCTTCTCAGTCGGAGCATCGTTCGGAATTGGCACATTCTTCCATCCTGCCTTCGACAATCCGTTGGAAATAACGTCAAATCCTTGGTGCATATATACTTCACCATCCTGAGACGGCTTCGTAGTTCCTGGAATGCGCGTAAATGTTCGGTCAGTAGCTCCCAGGAGATCAGAGTTGTGCCACCCAGCAGGGAAGTTTTCATCCCAGTCCTTCGGGTTTGCCTAATCCATGTTAACTCCTGAGCCCTAGTGATGCCACGAAAACACCTTACCTTCCACCATAAACCGGCATTAACAGCTGTGCCTCCACCAAGAACACATCCAGCCATTTGGTCAGTGTCGAGACAAGCCACGCCATCCGAATCGACCCAAATCTGATTGCACAGGCCCGGAACATCGAATCGTGTTAAGTCTGTCTTCTCAAGCCAGAGTGGCTTCATATTTCCACCCCACATTCCTGCAGATGGCGGACCTTTCTCGATTAATAGAACGCTATGGCCCTTCTCGCTTAATCGGTCTGCAATAGGTATACCACCGGCTCCGGCACCGACGACGATGTAGTCGAATGTCTGATTAGCCATTTCCTTGGCGCAGACAGGAGTTGTTGGTGGTGGCGCATCGTCGCCACCACATTCGCCAGGAACGGTTTTTGTTGCCAATGCAGCCCAGTCGGGATACTTGGCTTTTCCAATGCCCTCTAGAGGGGCGCCAAATTGCCCGAAGATTTCGTGTTGCTTGAAGGCGATCTTAGTAGGACACTCTGGGTTAGAAGGAAGGGCTGAAGCCGAAGCTCGTCCAAAGACTAGCGTTCCGCCAGTAGTTTCAACGTGGCCACTGGTGCCCTCCTGATTCCAGGAGAAACAGTTCTGGCATCGGTATATGACCTCAAAGCCGGTGTCGTTAACTTTTGACGAGATCTGCGTCAGAGTTGCGTTTCCGGTATAGACACCGGGCAGACTGTATCCAGTAGTGAATCGGAATGATGTTAAAACTTCGCCATTGTATGGCCAGGCAACGAGCAGCAAGGCATCCGTCATCTGCCCTGACTCGCCGTGGGATACACCGCACCAGCCGTTCGAGCATTGCTAGAATGATACTTAGCAAAATTATTAGCGTGTCGGCAACAACTACATACGAGTATACCGATGTATTCCGATGCATCGGTAGTTAAAGCATCCTCGGGAAGAGTTAGACCAAACGTCTGCCCAGTGGAGGGCCATGTCCCAAATTCTATTCCCGTGTCTGGATCGGTATATGGGACGGCTTCTTGGGCGAAACAAGTCCGGAAAGCTGAATAAACTTAGCAAATGCTATCGTACAGAGATTTTCAAAGGCGTACCGGTAGCAGCCGCTATAGCAGCAGTTGCAATACGTGAGACGGACGGCATCTTGAGGTCACGGGCCAAGCATCCAAGACCTAGGGAGGCGTGGGTAGGAAGCCATAGAGAAAGAGGATCTGAATGGATTAATAAATGGTATCACATCGGTGGGATCGGTGAAGCCAAGAAATCTCATGGCTTGCCCGGCATTCCGGGAAGGGAACATGATAGGACATGATCTGCAGCACAGACATAGCATAGCTACTGTTAAAGTCGAAGGTCTTGGCTAAAGCACTAACTGGATTACGGAGGACGGTGCCGGAGAGGATCTGTATAGAAAAGGTATAGTACGGATCTTGCCAGCGTCCCTATAATAAAGCCTGTTATATCGTTGCAATTGAGGAAAGAGCATCGCCTAGCGAGCCGACTGGACGGGACAAGCGATAAACGCCCATGGTTACCAACCGAAAGCGCATAATGACAATACAACTCGTATTGATTCGCGGAGACAACAGAGTAAATACACCATTTAGGAACCATTGAGCCTGAGGCTAAGATCCCCGTCAACTATATCGACATCGCCACGAGTGCCTAGGCTAAGATCCATTGGGATACATGTAAGTTAAGGTATAATCTAGCGCTTGCAGGTGTTCCATATACTCTAGTATATGAAAATATCGGTTCGATCGAGCCAAATCGGGTGTGTAAGGGGAAGCGCAGACGATCGACGGAAACTAAACGAGCCCGGGGATTAAATTGCTGTCAGGAACAGATGAACAGGTGGACTTCTGGAACATGAAGCCGCCTACCAATGATAGGAACCGGAATGGTCAGGCACTGGGGTTTACGCATCCGTGAAAGTTGGAGATGAGAAAGATTTTAGCTGGAGAGTTGGACGGTTTGGAACTATTGACCCCCCGTCTTGGCGGCATTACGGAGTAATTAAGTACGAGAGGGCTGAATATTCCCCACATCCTTAGAGCTCTTCAGGGCCGTCATTCCACCTTCCCCCACAATCTCAGGTACCTAGGAGGTAAGTTCAAGGTTCTCCCCGCTTCCATACCCCTTGCCTTCCTATACCCCTACCTGCCCTACCTATCTTACCTATCCATGTTCTCTGATTTTTAAGCATTTAAGCATGAAGCTTTACTTCTTTACTAAACCTTGAAATCACCGCATCATATAGATTCCATGAATCGTCTTATCGTGATTATACAGGGGTTCAATTAGCGACCCATCCCCAGCCAAGTATAAGGTTAATTGAATATTGATTTGGATAAATTTAAGTCCATTAGACACTTGCCTGGTTGGTCATCGGCCTTTCTAATTGTTTACCCTTTACCCTTTCTCGCCTCTCAGCCTATATTCGCTTTGAAAAGAATCCTTCTCATGTTCATGTAAGCGTCAAGCATAGCAAATCCCATCTCTTTTCGCCCCGAACTCCTTAGATCTAAGCTGATCTACCTAGATTTTCCGAGACTAACCCGCCTTGTAGGCCAGTCGGTTGTAAGGGCCGATCAAGGTTACCAGGTACCTATCACGAGGTCACGTTTTATGCTACAAGTGCGAGAATTCCCTGAATTCTTTGCTTGGCCCTAGCCTTTTCTTCGCTATGTATTCCGTATCGTCAGATCAGCAATCCCAGAAGAGAAGCTACAAGGGATCAAAGCACAATGCGCAAGCCTTCGACGGCTCGCCCTTCCACTTGAGTGAAGTGGCGTCGGGGTTCAATCTCCGGTGCCTATGCTAGCCCTCGATTTTTGGGAACTTTCTAGAAAGCCACACCAGCAATACGTTCGATCTTATTGGGCGACGAGGGATCCCGTGTAACATTTCAATATGATCCCCGTGTCCTGATATATGGGCATCCTGTATGTATCCGTTATTGGGAAGCCACCTAACCGCCCAGGTAAGTAACATCGAGGTGAGTTCCAAGCCACATACGCAATATAAGTATACGCTGGTTTCCTGATACACACACCTACCCATCGGAGTCTCGAAGCTTCTATGAGACCTAGCTCAATCCTTTCCACCAGAGTGGAAATTAGTATCCTTTAGGTGACTTCGGTTTGTGGCACATTCACTTTACTCGGTCATCTGAATATCGTGGACGTTCTTGTCTATCGACGTATATACCGAGTGGAATAATACGACGGTAACCTGTCTAACGAGCATATATCGGTAATCTAGTGATACTTTACTATGTGTTGGTGAGTCTGAGATATGTGGCAATGAAGTCTACGTATTACTTTGATAATACCTAGAGAAACGATCCATCTTCTAAAGGTTCATTTAAGAAGACGTTACGCCGATGAGATCGACACAGGTCTTATGGTAGGTAAATCTCAGTTATTCAGACGCCTATTGATCATATATAATGCTCTTTCAGAGACGGATCATACTGCTTCATAAAAACTAGAGGAGCCAATTTTCTTACACTCGTCTCAACTCTCTTAGCATTGGTTCACGATCTTCGTTTTCGCTCATTATCAGGGACGAAAAAGTCGAATTTAATTCCAATTCTTGCATCCATGAATTCATATCACAGGACTATTCGGTGGCAAGAAAAGCTTACACGATCCTGATCTAATATGATCCCTTGCTAGCCAGATCTCGCATCCATTTCTCCGGGGGTCCCAGTGCCGAACCACTTCTCGCTGTGAGGACATCGTGCATATAATACCTATTTAGGACGTAAATTGCCCGGCACCACAATGCGACACGGAACAAGCCACGATAGCCAACCACAGCGATGTTATTAACGAGGCCGTTTAATCTACCTTATTAATAATTCCTTCTATGATGCTTAATTCGCAGGTCTGATCCCCGTCTCCTCGACTTGGCTAGCCAGCTCAAGCCCTACCATTAACAATTCTCCCGCATTTGGTGACTGGCGCCACGGCCCGCTTCATATACAGAATCTGGGGTTCGACGCATACGGGAACCAGCCAGGAGGCGCGAGAACTGCCGAGGGAAGAGATCTTGCGCTGTTTCGTTTTTAAGGATGGCCCAGAGCACCTACGTAGGTAGCTGGCAGAGCCTGCTACTTACTCTGATTCACGACATCGCACCGCTAGCCTTGACTCCAAGAAGTAGACTCAAAGCAATCTCGAAATCGCAATGAAGAACGTCGTCGCTCTCATCGCCACCGCAGCCCTCGCGGCCCAAGGCGTCTCTGGCCACTACATCTTCCAGTCGCTAGCTAAAGGAACCGCCAAGGGTACCGCGTACGAGTACGTCCGGCGAAACTCCAACTACAACTCTCCCGTCACTGGTTTGTCGCCCTAGCCCAAGAATTGACACATGCGCGCTAAGATTTTAACGCAGACTTGTCTTCCAAGGACCTCCGATGTAATGTCGGCGGCGCCACCGGAGGCAACACCAGCACACTGGAGCTAAACGCCGGTGACCAGTTCACTTTCAGCCTCGACACGCCGGTCTATCATCAAGGACCCGTTTCCTTGTACATGTCAAAAGCCCCGGGTACTGCCGAGGAGTACGATGGCAGCGGCGACTGGTTCAAGATCAACGACTGGGCTCCGAATTTCAGCGGTGGTCAAGCTTCCTGGACCATGACGGGCAGCTACTCTTTCAACATTCCCAAGTGTGTCCCGAGCGGCGACTACCTCCTGAGAATTCAGTCGCTTGCCATCCACAACCCCGGTGGCGTTCCTCAGTTCTACATCGGCTGCGGCCAAGTCAGCGTCAGTGGCGGCGGTAGCGCTTCACCCTCGCCCACCGCTAAGATTCCCGGAGCTTTCAAGGCGACGGACCCTGGCTGTTAGTTGCCTTTTTCCTTAATGAGATGATATGATTTACTAACCAGGACCGCTAGACACTGCCAATATCTACAGCAACTTCCACAGCTACACCGTTCCCGGTCCATCTGTCTTCACTTGCTAAGCAGGTTGCCACAGTCAGCATGGTGTTGTGAAGGATTGCATACAATGAAGGAAGCAAGCCTGGATATTTTTTTCAGCTGGTGTGATGAAGCACTCTTTTGCCAACCTTGTACATTGTTCAATCTATTAATCAATCAAGCTTAAAGCGTAGCATACTACATACAGGACGAATGATAATCATGGTAGCATAGACTTCCGTCGGAACAGTAGTCCATAAAACGGCGCTTCAGGAACTATTCGCAAAGAACTTGGTTATCTTTTGTGTGCCGGGCTGCTTCGTCTTATTTGGGCTCTTCGTCCGATTGCTTGTAGCGCTAATCTTTTGCCTCCCTTTTTGCGGCGAAGGCGGTTTGTTTTGCACGCCCGATGGTTTTATCGCTGTACTCGTAGATAACTTCTTCGGTGGCTCCTCATCAACGGGCATGTCATCAGCTTCCCTTTTGATACCAGTCGTAATTTCACCTTCTTGCTTTGTTTCAGTCGAATCTTCAGCGATGAAGCCTTCTTCCTTCTTGACTTCGATATCTGGTTGCTCTTTCTTCGCGGTGCCCTTAGCGAAGAAATTTGCTATATTGGACTTGTTTTCCTTACTGTCGACGGGGATGATAAAGGTAGGTGAGTTATTACCTACTTTGCCGACATCTTTGCTGACCGGGTACACGTCTAACTCCCCCTCGAACGGGTTCAACAGAGCTTGTAACTCTTTTGACCATTCGTGACGTTTAGGATCCAGCCACATGCGTATGTCTTCAGACCCATTCTCCAAAATGACCGGCATGCGGTCATGGAGAAAATTAAGTTGTTTATTCGAATTTGTGGTGATGATCGTATAAGTGTAATGCTTCTGCTCGTCATCTATTATGATTTGGTTAGCGCTATGGTTTCCGAAGTCCGCTCAGGCACTTACTCTCATATTGTACCACATCCCATAAGCCAGCGAAACACATCAACTTGCCATCTTTCCTTTTAACGTAATGTGGTATCTTTTCCTTACTCCCGCCCTTCTTCAGCCACTCATAGAATCCCTGTGCGATGACGATGCATCGTTTTCTTGCTTTCATGGTGCTCCACATACCGCCACTTTGGGCGAGAGAGTCGTCCCTACAATTGATAGTTTTCATCATCGAGCCGTAGTCCGGATTTCGTTTGGTCCAAAACGGAATCAATCCCCACTTCATACTTTGCAACTTATACTTAACAGACTGGGGCTCGGATAAGTCGTCTACAGCTTCACCTTGAACGTGGCTTTCAATTGGGTTTTCGCTAGAAGCATTGGCATGTTGCCTTCGAGGGCCGGCTCCCCAGTCTGGAGCGTTTGCCCGGTAGACAATACCGTAGTAACCGGGAGCAAAATTATAGCTTTGCCTGGGGGCTTCATCGCCTTCATCATCTGGCGCTTCATCTACGGCCATATCGTTATCTTGCAACATTTGGCGGATTTGCGCCGGCCGCTATAATTTGATTGTGGTTAGTCTATAATGACTTCGCTGATGAAATGATTTATGACATACCAAGGCTAACGAGTAACGCCCACACATTATGAGATATGAAACGGACGATGCCGAAAGAACATGTTAGACGATAGAGGTTAATAAAAAGATCCAAATATCGTTAAGTGTAGGCTAGTTAGGCCTTAATCTAAGCATAGACCCGTCAAACGCAAAGTTAAAATAAAATGAGTTGAATTTGATTGAAACTGGCTATGACGAAATGATTTTGGTACAAAACGGCATCAAACGGCTTAAACGCGGAGTCAGGTGATAATTTGTCTCAATTCCAATTCTACGAGACCTGAGCACCGTAAAGAATATTCACTTGATTCTCCTTGATCTATAATTAGCAATGTCACAGTAGATAATTGGCATTTGAAGTTGATGCCTCAGTATCCATCTTATCATTCAGGGTCCTACGACAATCGTACTTAATCACCTACTCAGCCCAATGCAAATTGTATAGAAAGTGGATGGCTCATCGATCTTACTTGAAGTGGGAAGACGATCAACTGGTGCTGTCAGACGACGTGGTCATTCATCTTATTCTGTATGAATTCATTTTGTAATTCCGTATCACGCCAAGCCATGCAGAACCCATTCCTGAAGCAGTTCTCTTCCAGTTGAGGATTGCTTCCATGGTATATCCGAAGAGACGTAACGCACGACCCAAATCAACCCATTTTCCCTTAAACCTTGAAACCACGCGACCGTCTGCGACCACGAGCACGCTCGAACTTGCGGCCCTTGGATTCGACATAGGGTTTCTATAGGTTATTAGTATACCATAAATTAGGCAGAATATTTTCCAAACCACGTACCTTGTGCTTGTGAGGACCCATGCCGAAGTGCTTGACAGCCTCACGCGCGTTCTTGGGGCCGCGGAGGAGCAGGGTGTTGCTTCCGGTAGGGGAGCGAAGAGCGAGCTGGTCGAGGGTTAATGCCTCGCCGCCGGCAGCGAGAATGCGAGCACGGGCGGTGGCAGTGAATCGAAGGGCGGCAATGGAGACCTTCGGAACCTCGAGAAGGCGGTTGTCGTCGGTAACGGTGCCAATAACAACGATGATCTTTCCCTCCTGATCCTTGGAAAGCTGGCTCTTGACACGAGAGAGGGAGACGGGAGGTCGGTTGATGCGGGACATAAAGAGGCGGCGAAGGACGACCTTGTTGAAGCTAGAGTCCGTTCGGCCTAGAAAAGAATTATCAAGTTAATATTATAACGTGTACAGAGGGGAGGAGCACACATGGTTTGGGAATGATGACTTACGAGCCAAGAAACGGTATAGCTTCACCAAGAGCTTGAGGTAGACATTGTCGCTCTTGGGCGCCTTGCGGTGGGTGCCGCGCACGTGGTGACGGTCGAGATCAATACCTATTCAGAGAAAAAGCCATGGTCAGCTTTTTGGTTCAAATATGCTCTTTCAGGTGCATCTCAGAAGATGATTCCCGATTGTTCGCAGACAGCGAGAAAGACGAGCCGCATTGCGCATTGCGACAGCTTGCCTCTCACACTTCCACTCGCATAGACATCTCTAAATAAATATTAAACGTACCCATCTTGACGGTGACTCTTTTTGTGTGATACAAAGTAAGAGAGTCGATGGGAAAAAAGCTGCTGTGCTGTGGGTTAGTATTGACTGAAGATTAAGGGAAAAATCTTGAGTGGACCGAAAAGTTCTAAATCACAAAAGATGTTGTAAGTTTGTGCGGGTGGGCGGTATCGCCTGGCAGTTAGGGTTGGTCGGTGGATCCACCCAAGAACTTGAACCACCTGGTCCGAGCGCAGGGTAGATAGTTCAACAAGGTTACAATGATCATGTACCTAGGTACCTGAGTAGATGGAATTCTATACAACATACATTCAACGTTCTTATATAAATTCCAATACGTCCACGGTACTAAGAGGGAGCATCGAAGTATGACCATTTCAGATTTGCTTTATTTTCTCTATATATAAAACGTTGTCTTGGAGCTATATTCCCAACAAGATGACGACTTCATACTGCTCACGCCGGTCAACTCCAGCCGTACTTATGTGACAACGTGTGTGACATGAATACAGCTCGGGTTACTCTGCGCAATCCATTTCGCCGTCTTGGCTAGCTAAACCAGGATCTCCGTGTTCCTCTATGTGTTTATATCTACCTCGTACCCTTGCCTTTTTTTGATGTCTGATACGCTGTATCGCATGTAGCATCTGTTACCGAGATGCACCGACGCCATTCCAACTTCTCACTACTTACCTACCCAGCTAGGTGCATAAGTAGGAGCCCTGCACATCCATGGTGCATATCTAAGACGTAGTGTGAAGTACAACCCGAATGTAATCCAGAAAAAATAAAGGAATTCAACTAGAATTCAGCTCCTTTCCATCTATAGGACCACCGGTTCCGGCTTCAGACCAACCAAAAAATCTCTAGTGACTTCAAAACTGAGCCAGTTGGCAGCCATACTAGGAGCAACCTTGAGCAAGTTCGGGATAAGGCCCTTGTACAGCCCGCGCGGGCCTTCCTGGGATATTATCACTCTGACAGCATCGCCTATCGACTTATATTTGTAGCCCATGCCAGACATGGTGTTGATTTGAAATCTCCGTCGCAAAACGTCACTGAGTCCCCGTTAGTATTCCATGCCATAGTCCGATATACGAGTGAACAGAGTACTCACAATGGATATGTGCAAGTCTGGGCAACAGCGCCAGATATGGCACCGGCAAGCAGCTTTCGTGCCGCGCTGGGATTTTGATCGCCCTCGGGAGTTAGAACCTTGCGGACGAATTCGTACGTCATGAAGTTCAATCCTACCTAGGACACCATTAGTAACCCTTAGCTACATGGATATAGCACCGCATGTGAAAGCTAAAAACTCACATATGGAGCCACTCCAGCAACAGTAGGTATTATGCCACGATATAACGCAGGTATGCCGCCCTCTTCCTTATACATCACTTTCATCGTAGTCCACATTCCCGGTAGCTTGTCTCTCGTTGTATGATCGAGCGCAGCGAATGATGCCGACTGAATAGACAGACGGGTTCGCACAATATCGAGCGGGTACGTGAAAAAAACGGAAGTGATTCCCGCGATGCCACCACAGATCAGCCTCTCGAGGGGAGATAAAGGGGCTCCTGGGTACTTTTCGAAGAAGTGCTGCGATTACTGTTAGTTGAGTTAAATTGCAATTGCCTCTCTTCGTAAGGCGTCATGTATCCCGCATGCCCCAAACTAAGCTGTAACGGACACTGCAATGTGCGTAAAGAACTCACCCGCTTGTAGAGATTATAGCTGCCGAACTGTACCGCAGAGTAAGGAACGATGCGAATGCAATTAGTTCCGTTACCAGCCATGAAACCTCTCCAGCCTTCTTCCCTCCACATCTTGGCAAGTGCTTTTCCTACTGACAACTTATATTCATTGCGACCAGCACTTTGCACTTGAAAAAGAATTTTTAGACGCTCGAGGGGGGATACGACTGTTCGCGATACGGCACCAGCGACGCCACCGGCGCAAAACGCAGCAACTACCGGTTGAGAGATAAAATCGTTGAATTGGCTGCCTTTGTTTCCATTGGCATATTTAGCCTTGACGTCTTGCGAGCTCTAGAGGAGTTGAGTAAGCTACCGCTACTAGAGTATATCCCAGTTGTTGTTTTCTCTTCCCCAATTTAAAGGTTATACTATTGGAAGGACGGAGGAAACATACAGCAGCCATATTGGAACCTCAACCGTGAGGACACGGGGGAAATCGGCCGGCGCAACGGAAGGAGACAGGCGGCGTGTAATTCGCACGAGGCTGGAGTAAGGGGCCGAGAATTTTGCGCGCGGCTGAGACTTGTGCATGTATATCGGGAAAGTAAGAGATATTTTTCGAATTCGACGATTATGACGATAATGTGATTTCTATCGAGAGTAGCTTGACGATGCGGGCGACATAGTCGAGCTTGTAGGGCGGATTATCGAGGACAAACATAGGTGACGGCGGTAACTGCGCAGGATTCCCAAATAACCTCCAGAAGTGGTTTGCTCAGGCGCGTCGCTCTACGCTCCGTTTGGTCAGATCATCGAATTGACCAAGTTACATAGAGCACTCATGATCGTTTCGCCTCCTAGATATATGCTACAAAATCAATACCACTTTATCGCGGAAGAAGAAAGCGAGCGTATACGATATGCTACTTGAACGGCAAGACGAATGAAGAGACCAAAGGGGTGAGAAGAAGAGAGAAAAATAGCTTAGGAGCTAGAAATTTTAAGCTACGAAAGATAGGATGGCAGAACGCAGTTGCTAAAGTTTAAGTGGTTGAACTCGGGAAGGAGGTCGGCCAGTCGGAACTTGGAGAAAATTTGGACTTGGGTCTTAAGGGGGGGAACCTCGAAGTCATTTGCTGAACTCACCTGAGACTTTTGTACTGACAAATTGATAATTAACTGCAAGTGACCGTAGCACCTTGCTATTTATGCGTTTAATATTAGAATGCTAATAGTCCTAAGAAATTAACAAGTCCTAAGAAAGTATTTGGCAAGGACCCATATACCATCCATGGATATTACGTATTGATATTCTACGGGTATCTAGGGCATTTTAGATTTCACGAAGTTGTTTAACTATTAGGTGGGTAAGTAAATATAAATGAGCGCCTACGTAGAAAAATCTAAAAATTTAAGCAAAATGTCAATAAACAATATCCAGATTATGTACCAAAACGTATAAGTACATACAATATAAAGGATTATGTATGCAGGTTTCGCAGACTGTCGAAAACATACCTACCTAGGTTTTAGTATGTAAAAATGATCAGAAATTAGATACATAGGACCGAAATGCCCTTCGAGTTGATCCTCGGCTTTGCGGCCAACCCCGTAGAGCTTAGACAAAGCGGAACATTGATGTATCGAGCAGGCCAATACAAGGCTCAGGTCTCGCGGGATCAACTCTAGGTTTGGGGATTATCTGCATCAAGTACGACAATGCACTGTAAGAGGACGTATTCCTCCTTACATCCGTTAGATCCTTGTACTATTATGACGTGACTAGACATAAAGGAGGTTTGGCAAGATTGGATACAGCTGTCATTCGACTCGAAAATATGCATGAGATCTTCGTTTTAATACATGTTGTCTGGTTGGTTGGTTTATTTTTAAATCCACATATATATACATAATTAACGTAGCATAAAACATTAAGGTTAACATAGCTTCTTCGAACTAGAGGTCTAGGACAAGTACGTGTTAGCGCAGACAGCTGTAGATGAAGCTCTAAACGAATTAGATCTATACACCACCTACCCAGACCATTTGATAGAACTATTCCTCGAAATTCCCTTGAGTTTGTTGAGAGCTAGTAATATTAAAACAATATGAACATCAATACGCAGGCATCTTAGAAGACGGGTTTTACAACGCCAACTACGAGAATACAAATCCAAAAGAATCGCGGTGCATTTTGCCTTAAACTATCAAGTTGACTAACTACCTAGCTAGGTATTCATCGCTTAGGCACGTTTCTGGCTACCTAGCTGCATTAGGATCCGCCTAGTAACCTTTTGCTGTCTCAAATAGAAAATCCTCGTGGTCTCAATGGCATCGTCTCCGGATTCAGTCTTTCAATTAGTCGGATGATTGCCTCGCACGTCGGTCGATGAAATCGAAACTAAAAGATGAGTTACAGCCCAATGTAGAAAAGCAATTACCGAACACCCGTGTGACATAGGAGAACTTTTAATGTTTCACACGTTGCTGATGCAACCCGCCGCCGCAGTGTAAGATAGCCAGGCCAGTTATACTTATCACTCTGCAACGTCCAAGTCCTCGTGTTGGGGGGGAGGGCTGTCGACAGCTATGTTTGATGTCAGCAAGATGTTTACCATGTTAAACCATATGAAGGAATGGGCATTTACCTTTCCGGTCGTCGCCATTGGTGCCATTGTCACGGCGGTCGCGGTCGTCTCTATCGTCACGGTCGCGGTCACTATTGGGGTTGTCTGTAAGCTCCAACTTGATCGAACGTTGGGTCGGACTAGTACTAGGAGACAGGGATTTGTACCGAGTATCCGGGCTGCGAGAGCGGTCACGCGTGTCACGACGGTCACGGTCGTAATCGCGGTCGCGGTCTCGTCGATCATCCTTGCGAGGGGAATAATCACGGGTGCTACGACGGGGTGACGGAGAACGTCCACGGCGCGGGGATCTACCTCCACGATCGCGTCGCTCACGGTCACGACCACTATCGAATCGCCAGGACGCAGAAGGAGGAGTACGAGCCCACTATATATGTTAGTTATCAATCATCATAAAATGGATAAGTAGTTGTGAAGACAACCTACCTCAATCTTCAAAAGGTCATCACGACCGATGCGCTTATTATGCATCTCATGGTACGCATCATCGGCATCACGACGATCCTCATACTCCACGAAAGCAAACCTGGAAAGCCGGGTTAGAATGATGTAGCTATGGTTATGTGATGTTGGGTTAACTTACAATCTACTAGATGCAGATCGTGGCGCAGGGATGTCACAACGGACAAGACGACCATAGCTAGAGAAGTTTGATGTCAGCAATCACGCCAGAAATGTGAGACTTTCCCAATGATATATGATAATATATGATATATATATATTTGCATCGAGTGCAAGAGTCTTCGAATTGCCATCGCGATGGTTAGGGGGACGTGGGACGATGGATCTTAAGTATTTCTGACGCTATACGACCGCTCGATCGAAATAGATGGGATGCTGAGATGGATACGGAGGGCGTGGAAGGCAGAAGCGTAGACAAGAAGACGGATCGAGGACTCGAACGAAGCCGAGAACGACGAAGCGAGGTCGGGATGAGGACGAGGAGAAGGCAGGTGACATCGGACACCGCATCCGTAGGACGGTCGATCGATTCACCGACGAGGATAATAGGACATACCGTTCGAATTCGTAGGCGAGGTCTCGAGCACGCGTACCGTGGCTGAAGCCAGTCACGTACAGAGTAGTACCACCTCGAGACATGATGGCTACTTGAATAGTAAGAGAATTGAATGGAAATTGGATTGACAGATGGGATAAGGGAAAGAAGAAGGAAAGTCTCGACGGAGTCAAAGTCGAGAATGATGGTCAAAATCGCGTGTTTAGCGACGAAATTGACGAAGGAGTTATGTAGGTAGTTGCTCTAGCCAACTAATGGTAATAATGGTAGAATTAGTTCGCGGAAGAGTTTGAAGTTGGCCGGTGGTTGGCTGAAACCATAAAATTTGCTTTCAAAGGGGAACGGCAAATTATCGGTGGAAACGCCTCCTAGGCCATTGTTGTACAGTGTCAATTCAGTTCCCAGGTTGCGTAATAAGCGCAGAAACGCCTATGGCGCTATGACTACCTATATGACGTAGTTCCAGTCTTCCATTGTTCTTTCAGTGGGTTCTTTGGGTTCTTTCCACATAATTATACATGCACAAATAAAGGAAGGTATCTCTTTTCTATTCTAAACTGGGGAGTTACAGTGCAGCACAGTTCGTTCAATGGCAAAGCGGAAAGCAACACTAAGCTAATAGACGATCGTTCATGATTTTCCATAGCAGCATTGATACGGTGGTGTTAGTAGTTCAGTCTTATAAATAGCTCCTCTTCTTAAAGGTTACCTAGGTACTTATAGTTGTCGAAACCAGTGTGACAACTTTTATTTTTGAACAAACATATTGTTTGCCATGTGAAAAATTATCATCTTCCAAGAGGAAAAACATCAATGTGTCAAATTCAACATCTTTTCAAATTTATCTATCTCAACATACTGGGTATTATGCTACGACTTGAGGTATGCTGATATCACCAAAGCTGCGAAACCTGATGTGCTGCATAAAAGTTGCATGACCAACCATAAAGTTGGGATACCGCACGGAAATATGCTATGTAAGCGTGAGAAGTGAGACAAGCCCTACCTAGATGGGAACGACCTCCTACTATCCTGCTTCCCATCCTATAAAATATGTATGTCATCAAATTACTCCAACCACAAGCGGATTTTCGACAATCTCGATCCAATCAATCTTACTGCTCCTTCTAGTCATTACCAATTTGCTTACTCGGGGTAAATACAAGTATTCAGAAGTATGTTTCGGTCAGCTGAGCACTTAGGGGCTCTGAGGACGCAGAAAGTAAGAAATAGCGATATTTGTCCGACCCCTTCTATTATAGATGTACTCTAGAAGAATAACATCGAAATCAATGTATCAACGCCCCGAACTCCAAATGCCCTTTGGTTTACCCTCGTGTATCTAGTCTGAAATCCGCCATACACCCCGTTTACTCCTGCTTCCAGTATCCCTTAAATGCTTAATATCTAGTTCGCAATACATCAGAGGATCAAGTACAAACTGCATAGTAAACTAGGCCCAGTAAAGATACCAATCCAAAACATCATGTTTCCCACCGTCTTCTGGTTGCGGAGCCACTTCGTCCGGCTCATCCTTACAAGTGGGAGTTGGCACATCTGTAAGATGAGCAAGTAGCCACGAAGTTTCTTGAATATGCACCACATCACGAGCTCGTGGACACAAGCTGAGAGAAAGAACGTGATGAGCGTTGCAGTATGCTTGTTAACCCGCATAGACGAGATCGAGCTGTGGTATACATGTCGTAGGAGAAAATTGTGGACAGGGCGGTTCCAGTCGCGTGCATATTGATCCCAAGAGACTATACGAGTGTGAGCGATCTTGTACAAAAATGAAGACGAACTTAAAGCTGGTTAAGGGCTAGCAAGTGTTTACATACCAGAATTCCACCATGCGTCATAGAAGCTTCTATCCGCGAAGCAAGTAAGCTCGGCAAGTATATTGAGGACCGTCTCCCAGATCAAATACCAGGCCAACTAAGAGGAACCGTCAGTAACGTGGTCAATGGAATATGCGCTATGATTAGGGTGGATGCTTACTAGGTATTCCATCATAAAAGGGAAGATAAGATCACTCAATAACCACGGGAATTCTCGGAACCTTTGAGCCACTGTCCAACCCGCCTCTTTCATGTATACGGTTCTCATCACAACGGGGTAAATAGTAGCCTGAGAGATCATTATCATAACAAATATAATACCGATTAGAGCGCAGGTTTTCTCGGCTACATATGACCAATCAATGGTCTCGGACCGAGGATACTGCAGCTCATATACAACGGTAGGCAGGACAATATATTCGTAATGATTGATGAACGTAAGGTTGTTAGGATAAAAATGTGTTGGGTCTGTTGCTTTGCCTCGGAGCTCGTCCGTTAGAGCATCGGCTTCCCACTTTATTAACCTCTCGAAGACGTGCAATTGCTCCATATCGAGGGGGTTCGTGGCTTCAATTGCACGAAATATATTCTCAATATCATTTTGATCAGTAGATCTAGACTTCGATAATGAACGCCGTCTTTCATGTAACTCATCCGCAGATGGTGCGTGGGCGAGGTGAGACGTGGAAAGAGCGGAGACACGTGGGCTTGTGAGAGAAGGAGATGTAACTGGCGAGATACTCTCTAATTGTTTCAGCTTAAGTAAAAGGCTCTACGAGTTTAGAAATTAGTAAACTAATCGTGGGCTTAATAGAAAAAGAGGTTTAATAAGATGCTCCGAGTGAACCGCATAGTAAGCGATATTATCTGAAAAAGGGAGTGTTCACTAACCCGGCGTTTCTTGTAGACGGATGAAAGGTGACCGTTGTAAAAGGCATAAGAATGCTGCTTCATTAGCATCACAAGGCCGTGGAGAACGAAGAAGACGGTATCTGTATCGGAAAAGAGAAAATAATCAGCACATGTTCCTCCCCTTGATTTTCAGGATTTTCTTACGCGTCCATGGCCAATCTCTCACAAGCGTGAGGCCAACCACACTTGCGATGAAAAAAGTTTGCCATATCTATGATAATTCAGTTAATTAGAGTCCCTGGGCATAATTTATGACGTAACTCACGTTCTGTATCACCCAACCAGATCTATTCCAATCGATATAATGAAGGAAGACGAGGCGTTGAATCATCCAACTCACTCCAGTCATGCCACACATAACCCCATCGGAAAATAGGAGGACGACCACTGTGACAATAGTTAATCATTGTTAATCATTGCATGCAATAACACATGTAGTAGTTAATTTGTCGTTACAAGAGATACAGACTTACCATCTCTTCGAAACATAGACTTCATGATCTCATTAGTACCAAGCGGATTTCCCGTTTTCCTCCAATTCTCAGCTCCCATTTTGATAATATAGATGGCCAAGCCGATCCAGAAAAGAACGTAGAAGCCGTGGAACGGGCTGTTCGCGGCATCCTGGTTTTGCCTATCGAAAGCTGAGAACTGCCTAGTAAAGACCATGTCCCGAAGTTTCTCACGTCGACTTGGCGACAGCTTCTCTTTCTCCTATGAGAACCTACATTAGTGCCACCCAAGAGTATATAAAATGCCCACTTACCCTTTCTAAGCCCCTCCGCAGAATTTCACGGAGCTCTGCGTCATCACTGGCCACCACGTATGTCTTTTTCCCTTTGCTTGAGGAGCGGAATTCAGGGGCGGATAATGATTGATGGAGCTGCTCAGAAGTTGACTTCTGATCGAGTTCCGGGTTATCTAGTGGTAGGATCTCGGGCGTATCCGATGCCGAATTGTCATATGAATCTATCTCCGTCCTGCGTCGTAACAGGATAGGCTGGGCTGGTCTGTCCCTGGCTTCATAACCTGAGTCACTGTTGCTATCTGACGGCGTATCTGGCGGGTGACGTACAGCCCTCAAAGCTTCGGCCAGAGCAGCCGGGTGTTGTGTCTCATGATTTGAGTGTACATCGTGAGTCGTGAACCCTCTGGAAATTTGATCTCTGCTGTGTGGGGCCGGTCGGAATTCTTCTGCTGAAGACATATTTACCTATCTTCAAAGATGGTATTTCTGACTACGGTCAGGTACCAGTATGGTAAAATACGGGCCTAATTAATAACCGGATTATAATACCAAACGATCGGAATTCTCGGTGTCCAACATTGAGATGGGCTGCTTATTTTTAAAAGAAACAGGTGAGAGTTTTAATGAGATTGTCAGCTTTATTATTATAAATGGACGTTCGGGATGTGACCATTTATATGGCTACAGGCCCTAGGCTTGTCGAATAGCAAACCACAGTTCACTTGACGATCTCGTTCATTCGGATCGTGTCCAGTCTTCAGTCTTGCCACCTGACTTCAGTGCGGCCGGCGCAACCGGGCGAAACCGTTATTATTCCAGGTATTAATTAACAAAACTTCCGTAGAACCCGGTTGGAGCCTGATTATATAAAAATTGAAAAGTTGATTAGGTTCCTAACTAAGGTTCTAGGAAATTCTTTAATTGAAAGCCTGAGCTATGCCGATCTGAGCGGTGACGTCGGAGTAAATACCATCCATATCCTTAGAGGGGCTGGAAAGATTGCTGGAAGAGGCCGGCTTAGAAAGGTCGGGTATTAGGTATCAGGTGTGTTACTAGTAGGTTAGTTCATTCAATGTTCGGTTCGGTTATAGGAAATACAAGCGAAACCCGAATTTAAATCGAAGTCTTTGTTCCTTAACTTAACAATAGCAGCTGAAAATCCTCTCGGCAAACGTCTGTCAGCCTCGGACAGCAGGAACATTCGATGTAATATGATTGTCATCTTCCTATAACTGACGGGCTGTTGGCGATAAAATGGCGGGGCATTGTTACACTGCATAACTCCTACAAACATTGAACCTACAATATTCCGCCCTACACGGTCAATTTTTATAGGTACATGTACGGGTACCAAGTAGGTACATGTATGTACTATGAACTAAATCACTCAATGCAAGAATATACTCATTTTCTGATCTATAAAACGTAGAAAAAGAATGATGCCAATGTGAAGACTGCTTTCGCAACTTAGTAAGGCTAATGTAATGGACAGCGCAATAAGCTCAAACGTATCATCGTCAGATTCTCCCTAACTTTTCCAGTAACCTAGACCCTTTCGCTCACGTGTTGCGCTACGAGAGAATCTGAAAAAGAAAATTCCATCTACTGCATCTTCTCGTGAGTCGCCATAAGAGAACCTATACTCATAGTTAGCAATTATTTTTCAGTCGTGGATTCGAAAAAAAGTTGTTCTTCTTACCGATAAAAGTGGTGACTAGTCTGCTCCGGACCTGGCAAATATCCTCAGGCACTAGCCAGATAGTTGCGCCCATCTTTCTAGCAATACTGATACTAAGCTTGGCATTCAAGTATGCGTCTTCGTCGGTCTGGCCAGGGGTGACAAGGTCGTAATCAACATAGCTACTCTTCATGCCGTTCAGTACGTCTAAGAAAAAGACGCCGCTGCCAATAGCGGGATCCTTGAAGGACCGGACCGACGAATTTCTGCCTCCTTTTCGAGACATCTCATTAGCCCATCTCACCATCTCTGCATCAGTGATCTCCCGTTTTCCAAGACGTTGCGCCAGAGCCGAGAGAGTTAGAGTTATATCTTTTCGCATCAGCTGCCAGACGAGACCCAATGTGAGCAGCTTGGTTCCATCAGTGATGTCTGCGCCCTGGATTCCAACAAGAGAGAATCCATTCTGTTTGCCGAGCTCGATAGCATAGTTTGTGTTCTCAATAGCCTTGAACCTCATTAGCTCGCCACCATGGGCAGGTCGCTTGTTTACGTGTCTCCAGTTCACCGATCCCTTGATGACCTTGTCGTAAGCTTGTAATAGGATAGAGCCGTCGCGAAGATCATCGAAGAAGGAAACGACCGCTGGTTGTACGTCTAAACTGTTCATCCACAGTGTGAATACTCTGGCTTCTCGTTCCCCTTCAGCATCGAAGTCTTCTACCTCTTGCTTCTCCTCCTCGGTAATTGGGTCTAGGGCTGGATGAGTGTTGAACAGATTGGCGACAAAGGCGAGATTGAGTTTAGGATTCCCTGCAACGAGGGAGGTCGGTGTTAAGAACTTTCGGCAGCCAAGTTTGTCAGCGTCAACCAACACCTCCTCGGCTCGTTGCAATAAATCGCGTGTCTGGAGAGGAGCTCTGCTGCAGCCATAATCTCGACCAATTTGTGCTAGTAGAACTGCGTAGTTCTCTCCATCTTTCACATCGGTTGAGAAATTATTGACTCGGCGTTGCCAACCAGCTGCTTTGAGATGGTAATTGAACCATCGTAGAAGAATCTGCTCTGGAGGTAATCGTAGAAATTGTTCTAGCGTCTCATCATCTTCGAGTAATCTGTAAAGTTCGGGGTGAAGTTTGATATCGATCTTGCCCAAGAGACCTCGACGGATAATCTGCCAAATCAGTCCTAGAATCAAATGCTCGCGGACTTCTATGATATCACCGCTGCCAATATTGACGACGGAACATCCAATACCTTTGGCAGATTCGATGACAATATTGTTGTTTTCTGTCATATGGAACGCATTCAATTTCTTGATTTTCCTGCCGGGGACATTCATCACACGTTCATCGATCGTATCCGGGACGCTGTCGTTGATAAGCTTGGCTAGCACAAGACCATCTTTGCACTCGTCAAACATCTCGAATGTATCGGTTGGGAAGGGTAATCGACTCCCGATATCAGGATCACCGGCCAATACGGCGTTGATGTGACGAGTGAACTCGGTTCGCTCATCCTCGTTGATAGTGTGAGTGATGTTGGCACTAGAGCCTTGTACATGGATCTTGCCGATGCTTCCTTTGGAGGAATGTCCACCTGTCCTCTGCGCTACAACACCTGCAGGGGAAGACGGCGCGGCGCCACCGGTGTTCATGCGTCGTTGCGCAGGAGACGATTCGCGAAGTTTTGCGATCAACTCAACTGATATTAGCACTAAAACCGGGACTTCTCGTAGAACCATGTGCTACTCACGCCAACATAGTCTTCAAGTTCAACTCTCCTCGAAGAGTCGAGATCAACTTCTTTAAGGGCTTGTCTCACGACATCGTATGGTTGTCGCTCGCTTTGCTGAGTAGCCTTGATGGCAGTAGCTTCGTCAAGGTAGCCTTTATCGTCGACATCGAGTTTGCGGAAGGCATCCGTTAAAGCGAAGATGTCGCCTTGTTCGAATTGAGGATATTTCCTGATTATAATTATTTAGCTTGGCGATGAAAATGGAAAGATAAGTTTCGCGAAAATACCTCTGAAGCTTAATGACGTTCATGGCCAATAAACCCGAACTTAGGGAGTTGGCTATGACGGTTGATTGGACCAAACGATTGAAATGGTAATTCACGAATTCACGATGTTTTCGCGTACCGGCCGTTCGGAATTACCTGCTATCGTTATATACCTAGTACCTGGTGTGTAGCGAAAATCTTGAGAAAAAGAAAAGGTACCGGCTTTCAAACCAGTCCAGTTTATGTAACTAATGACGAGAAGCTCTCAAAGCTCAAATGTGTATTGCCTAGATCAGGCTACCTTCGGGTAGGAAGTCAGAAAGTAAGGGCCAACATTAGAAAACGTACAGGAGGTTTCGGCGGGGGAGGGGGGCAAGCAAGCGCCGCAATGCTACTAGGTGCTTCCTGCGACACCGACGTAATTTCTCTCTTTGCCCCTGGGTCTTGGTCTTGGCTGCCTTGGCAAAGCCACAAGCCACAGGAACTTGCGTAAGGCTAAACGTGTACCTAAGTATATCCCAATTTAGGGCAGGCAGCAGTCAAAAGAGTCGGATGTGATGGAAATTGAAATGTTGCGCAAATTACCTATGGATGTACATAGGTATACAGTGTACTTACACTATGAAGTTGCATATTCTCCAAAAAAAATATAGGTAGGTACCTAGTAGGTATGCAATCAAGCAATGTATCTTTTAGTAGGTATATTTATACTATTGCTTCGTACATCAATTAACGAAATGAAGCTATTCCCGCTTTCTATAATCATGTTTGCTTGGGGGATATGATATCAGTTAGAACAACTCCTAAGAATATCATGAATGCATACGGATACGTTCTAAAGACAGTCGAACAGGTACAACATTGAAGCTGAGGTGTTCGATCATGGCTGCATGGTTATATTTACACAGTATGGCTTTGCACAGGGCTAAACTAAGTCTGCACAGCGGTTTCTTCCCCGCTCCTTAGAAGATCTATGGCGATCTTCAACCGTTTCCACTCAACAGCAGGACAGCACAACGAATCTATACCCAACGTGATACAAAGGCAGATAATCGGCGCCTGTCTTGTCCTGATAGCGGTACAAGTGAGACTCAAGACTTGATATTATTGATTATCATTAAGTACATGATACGTTCGGTCGAACGAATTTCCATGACGACAGTTCAGCCCTCTTTCAAGTATGTTTGGGGACTCGCAAACATGCACTCTTGTGATACAAGATAGGAGAGCTAGGCAAAGATTAGCCAAGTCAATGAATCCCTAGTATTTGGACAGCCGTCCAGAAGAATAGAATCCGAGAACAGGAGTTTAGATGGCTTCGTCTCAGGATGCGGGCTCGAGAAGTTGGAGTATCGCAGCTCCTTAGTTGGAAGATGGTCGATTAAGGGTGTTCTTGACAGGTAGCTCCAGTTCTAGGTAGACTTATCCCTCGATGCACAAGACAGCTCCAAACCAGGCGTCTGCTGTCGTCCCGGTCAATAGGTTGTGTTCCGGTGCCGTCGATAGGTAACCCCGATCCGCGACGCACGAGTGTTGCTTTGATCATGCTAACAGCCCAACGCTACCACGTCGAAATGTCGCACTCGACACATCATATGCGGCCATCATTAAACCCCTGAACTTTACGCTGCGCCGAAAATGGTATCGGGGGCAATGGTGAAGTTCATACGCGGCCCGGAGAATTGGTTGTACTTGGCTTCGGCCTTTCCGGTGTAGTTCCACCAGGTCGACGACGTGTTCAGGTCAGTAAACTTCAGGCTGACTTGGATCTCAGGTCGAGAGAGCGTTTCGTTGGTCGCATTACGGGGAAGGAGCTTTGCAACGACCGCATATTCCGTTCCCGCATCCTCGAGAGCCGTGCAAGCCCTGTAGTCAGCGCCCTCGCCCTGTCCACTGCAGTACGCCTTGAATGCCGGTTTGGCAGGGTGCGCCGTGCCATTTCCAATACCGGTCACGTTGAAATCTAAAACGAGCGAATAAGCAAAGGGAGTGACATAATAAGGACACTTGGGAATCTACCATAGGAGCATGCTCCCTTCGAGCAACCAGCGCCCCATTCTGTCACTGTCCAATTCCAAGCCAGGGTGTTAGCCGCGATCCGCATCACGCCCGCCGATGCGGTACTGGCGCCGGCTACGGTAGCTAAAAGATAAGAAACACGCATATTGACGAAATAATAACAATGCTTTTTAACGAAAGACTAAATGTGGCTGGGTTCGAAGTACCGGAAGTAATATCGAAACTTATATTAAAATAAAGAGGGTGATGATATCACAATCAGACCAGCACATGGGCTTAGAGAGTAGTTAAGGAGAGTAACGAACTTTTAAATGACAATCTGACCAACCAACACAGCAATCATGCTTTGTTGAAAGTAACATTCTTGGCTGCTTGGTTCCTGTCGATTGCTTCTTGAAAGGAAACCAGGTGGACCTGATTCACTCGTGCAAGGTTGCAGGTAAAAATGGTAATATGGAGAATGTCCGTCAGTATCCCTGCCTCTCTAGGTCGATCAAAGGGATATGAACCCGCGCCATTGGTGAGTGAAGAAGCCAAGCACGATGGCGCTAGGTTATTCTTATGTCTGGCTGTCGATCCATCCGTATGGGGAATTAACCCAAGAAAGAGGAAATAAAAGGGGTCTTCCTCAAACTCCTTCAGGATAGAGGTACTTCGACACATGCAGCGAGACAGGTTACTGGAAAGTATCCCCCCTTCCCGTAGTCACCCCACAGAGCCCACATCATCTCGAAAGTTACAAACCAGATACCCACTAATGTACTTAGATTAAACACATGCAACTCCTTATTCGTTAATTTTATTGTATTCTTTTCGTTCCATGCGCCTCTAAGCCTCGTTGTTTCTCTTACTCAGCGCCAATTCTTTCTACCTACACAGTAATCTTATCGTGAGCCTCGGCTGTTCAATAATACATACAGTAAATGCTATTATCTAATCAACTTAAGAGTCTAAAATTGGAAGTATGTGAGATTTTCTTTTTATAAGGCTAGGCACGTATAAGTTGCTATATGGATTATTCGAAAGGTTTAAGCTGAATAAACTTGCGTAGCTCAGCGTCACAACCTTTGCATTTGATATGCTGATAATCATGTTCTATTCAACCCCATCCAAGCAAACATAAATCGTTACATTATTTTGAACCGTTTCCTCACCGCTAAGCAAATATAACTGAATAATAACAGACCGCACATCTATTCCCACGGGCGCAATACCGAATAGTCTAATGAACCATATCAAACCAAGCTCCATCTACTCGAAATAGGCTTCTCGAAGGATATTCATAGATTATTGGTTCGGAAATCATCTTCGTGGCTCAATCCCGAAAATGCATGGATGGATTTCTACCACTTCGACTCGGCCGGTTTAACTATATCCGAGTCAAACACAGAGCTGCTGATTTCCTAAACAACATCACTCGGATATTGTTGAAATAAATGAGATGCGCACAACTTCCCAACATAAATCGTACAGAACATGGGTATCATTCATCAAGATTTGCTCTGAACACACAATGCAATCCCACATATAGACAATATCATTCCTATCCACGTATCTAGAGTCTACTCAGCAAACAAATATCTTGACGAAACAATATTGGTAACTCACTTCTACTGATAACTTTCTTATCAACCCACCAATCGCCAAGTACGGTGAACAAGAAAGCTAGCGTATTAACGATAGGCACGGTCAAGCTTAGTTCTATGGTAATATGTTAGCGATTCGAGTCGCCGACTCTGTTTGGGTGCCTAGGTAGGTATGTAAAGCCACAATAAGATCAATTTACTTACCAGCTTGGCCTATGAGCAGGAAGAACCACACGCTTCCTGTCAAGTTGATCAACAGCGGGATAGCATATCTCGGATTTCGTAGCAAATCGACGACAGCAAAAAAGGCGCCGTAAAGTTTACTCTTGAGCCAACTCGCTTTCACATCATTCCTTTCAAGTGACGGATGAGCCGGTGGGTTGTGATCTCGGGCCGCCCGCCGGATAAAAGGTGTTGTGAGTCCCCAAGCAATCCCGACAAGTAAGAAGCCGGCGACGTAGTTTATGGCTGGAGGTTGAGGTGGGGGCTGAGAAGATGACATCCCGGGACGGTTGATAATGATCGGCTAAGGACGTTAGTTAACAAGAATTGGGCAGTGGTTGATGAATATTTGAAGATGATGTCAATGACTATGAAACCTTGGCAGCTTGGACGGTCGGGCTTTAGACAGATTTAGCCAAGCCACAACTTAGAATGTGGCTTTAGTCGGACAGGTCGGAAAAGGCATGATTATGTAATAGGTAGTTACAACGCATAAATTGCTTTTCGAATCGAATTTTAAGCCATTTAACATCACAACCTACGTGCGTCAGTCACTTCTACAAAGATAATACTTATATTAGGTAGTACTCTACGAAATGCCCGACCGGTATTTATTCATCCTCACTGTAAATGTATTTTTACTACTTACACCAAAGCACGTGGATTAAATGCATTCCATGACAGTTCAGTGAAGCTCACAATTGACTAGGTACCAAGACAACTATTCCCCTCCAATTTATTGTTTCTAATTTCCTCTAACAGTTCCTTAGTTTTGTCTTAGGGTGGTACGATGAGCATTTTCTAACCTTTGAATTGACATCATGATTAAGTAGCTGACTTGTCATGTTTTTGCTAATTGTACATATAAGTTAACAATACCTGCGCCGTGGCGTATGAGCTTGCATGATCGGATGTCCGTGGCCCGAAACTGATATCCCTCCCTCTGAACGCAACCCGAATGATGTTCGGTTGAAGTAATTACATGTTGATGGATTATCTGCGCTGAATAAATAATGGCGTACAAGAAGGTTATCACAGCTTTGCAATTCAAGATGCTTTCTCATGTTTCCCTCGATACTCTCGAATATCCGATTTCATGCCGCGTCATCGCTACACCACAGTCTTAGGAGCTCTGAATGACGACTTATCGATGCTGTCTGGGTCGTCGGCTACAGCCTTCTGGAGAGTGCTTGCATCGGCCTCGGACTAAAGGGACTCTGCAGCAACGAACAGTTAGGAATTAAGGGGGTACTCTTGCTACTGTCTGCTGCTTGTGCAACATTCCGTTGTGGCGTTGCATGTTAAACACAGCGAGGAATTAATAACGATCTCCTGCACGAGGCCCTTCGTAAAGCAGTTACTCGATAGGTCAACTACACTGACAACCAGCGAGCCTAATTTGTAAGCTAATCGGCAAGATGAAGGTTGGTATGGATGAATATTAAGATAAGTGATGTGTTCATGTGTGTAGAATTAATACTTAGGTATCTTGATCGTATTCAATCCATGGATGTTACACACATCCTTTACGGTACGTAACTTTTTTTGGTGGCTCAGGTACAGGTTGCTTTTTCTCCCACATGGTAGTAGTTGTTGACAAACTATATCATCTCTTGTTTATTATATGCATCTTAATTATCTATCCTGGCTTAATTCTTGATATGCCCCATTGGCGTAGCAGTAAGCGTGATAAGAATATCTACCTGGATGCTGTTCATAGAGTAATGTTGTCACCACTCATATTAAGGCTACATCATGTTTCAGAGCCTCAACGTGGAGTTGTGGATCTACTTGACCCGGCAGTTCAACAGTTAAGCTTTCCTAGTAGTTGTTGTATAGCCAATCATCTAATGGCCAGCGGAGAAAGCCATCCGTAGTCCCTGACGATTACATCTCGAGACGGGTAGATCCTACATTACGGTAAGCATTGGTGTCATTGTCTATTCTTTTAAACCTGGCAAGTAAGTAACTCTATGAAATCATACAATTTGTTCCACTTAAGTAGAAATAGCTAGAAGTGGCTTGAGTGGTGATGATATGACCCCTGACTATACCGTCATGAACGTCATGACTTGATGATCCATACTAATTGAAAGAAATAATCAGTAAGGGAGCAGGAGTTAGTAACTAGGGCCTGCTTAGGGACTTCGCATGTTAAGTGTAAATATAACTTGAGAGGTTGTGTATAAAGAGGAGTAGACACGCCGTCTCCTCTCCATAACTTTTGTCAGAATTCTATCAGCCATCACCAAACAACATATTGTCGTCTCTATTAAATCACCAGTTCATACATTCCATCACCATGCCTACAGAAGCCCAAGTCGCCGGCGGTCACAAGGCCACTTTGAACAACCCCAAAGTTAGTCAAGGGGCCAAGGAGCACTCTAAACAAGTCCTCGAAAACGAGTTTAATGGCGGTGACGGTATGTGGTGATTCATCAAAGAGCACTGACATAGATTCTAATCCAACTCTTCTCTTCAGTACCCAAGGCAGGAGACGATGAGAACAAGAATCCAGGCAACGTCGCTGGAGGATTGAAGGCGTAAGTGTCCATGTTTTGCCAATTTGACCTCAAGACCTCAATGCTAATTGGCTCAACAGTACTATGAAGAACCCGAATGTGTCTGAGGAAGCTAAGCAGAGTGCTAAGGAGCGTCTCGATCAGATGTAGAGTTGGAATGGCAATGTTTCGACTACTCACCATGATGAATAATTAGTGGACATTGACCTCGATTTTACGACCCCCCTGATGGATATCATCTATAGCAAATCGGAAGTCGTTAAACGTAGCTTCGACATAAATTAAGTCAGTCCCACCATGTTATCCATTCTTGGTAAAGTGAAATCATTCTGCTGTACTCCATTATGCTTCAAATGTGTAATTGCGGGCCTAAATAAACTTACTCCATCGTGGATAAAATGTTATGCTTCTTTGTTTTGCTAAATCGTGTACGTAATTTAGACAGTAGCCAAATCTACAATGTAAAATCGGTGACAACCTGGTCGAAGTGAAATCAAACCGTAGATGGCTGTTGAGAACTTTGAGTCTAGAACATATCTAGAACCTAGTATGTATCCAAGTATTTTGCAAAAGCTAGATTCCTCGAACTCTCCGTTGTGTTCGAGAATCGGCACCGGATGATCGGCGTTGTTCTATATATGGGACGACCCACAATAGCCTACGACAGCGGCTTGTTCGTCAGCCTCGTAAATCGAGAGTGTAGATCATACACTATTAAAGCTGAACTTACGCCGTGTTCTGTGGTTCGCTGTTGGTTGATTGGTTTGAGTTCAAGCTACGTCTCTAACTCGCACTATGAGGATATATATGTATGAGCATGTGCCATATACTAATTTGAAGAAATAAAAAAAGAGGAATAAGCCTTCAAAATTGCGTTAATCGTTCATAAGATCAGCTGATATGGTTCTTTAACCGATACGGTGGGAATTGATCTGAGCCGTCGGAAAATATTGCCGGTCGCGTCATTTAGCTGTCTAGCTGTCTCGGCACGGTGCAGTGCCTCGGGGGGATTGCGCGTCTGGGCTGTGTAGAAGTAGGCATCAATATTCCCTAAAAGCGAGGGAGTGTAACAAAGCACGACATAAAATCGATCTCTGGAAAACTCATTTGAAAGAGTACAAGAGCACACATGTACCCAGTAGCATGATAACGTTTTGATTAATAGCAGATATGATAAGACTGGTACCTTGCAGAATAACGAGTCTAAAACAAGAAAATTGAAACCGAGGAGAGCACCTGGATAGTTTATCCCTACTACCATACCTCGATCCTCCGTTCCTATTGGCCAGAATCCACTAAACAAAGTCCCTGTCAGCTTCTTTCCTAGCATCTCGTTTTTTTTGGGGAGGCGGGGCGTGGAACTGTGGAGGTTTTTCACTAGCAATACCGGTCCTAGCGCCGTTACACCAGGAACCAGCAGGGGATATTCAGCCAACCATAAGCCCCAACCTCATTATTTTCGTCACCAGCCACTGAAATTGCAGCCGCTACCCGCCTCAATTAGGTATGGTAAATCCCTTTTCTGTTACCTCGTTAGCTTCCAAGCTTCCACATCTGCAAGTCATCGATTCTTCTTCATTCTGCTTTCTGCACTCTCCTGCGTCCTGGTGGGCATAAGTCCAATTGGGGTCCTTCTACTTCATAATATTGAACATTTTACTTGGTTCTCTCTCATTCATTGGTTTTCTGGGCTTCGTGGGTTCTTTTCGTCAGACGTAATTTTCTTTCTCGTTCCAGTCGTTCAATCTCCAAACCGACGACACCGACTCTCGCTTTGATCAACCTACCAGCTAAGCTTGGTGCAGCTTAGCGTAAATGAGGCTGGCTGGAACTTTAGAAAGTCAACAAAGACATTCATCCCTCTTCTCACGATTCGAGTAAACAAATAACAAATACCAACGACCTGCGACCTCTAACATCTAATTTATTTCTTATTTTTTCGATTATCTCTCTCGGCGCTTTCGATTGTGTCAATTGAACGAATACCCGATTACGATTTAAGACTCATGAGAGCTAATACATAATTGAGCAAAATGACTGCCAAAACGAAGCTGTCCAATCCGTTGAATGGGATGCACACAGCCGGTATCTTTTCGGATATGAGCATTGATGGTCCCGATATTGGAACTCTGGTGCTCATCGTCGACCGAGCAAAGAATCTCCCGAACAGAAAGACTATTGGGAAGCAAGATCCATACTGTGCAGCACGGTTAGCAAAAGAAGCGAAGAAGACGACTACAGACATTAGAGGCGGACAGACTCCAAAATGGTGCGTATTTCATTCCGTGATAATAGTGTATTTTTTAATGTATTTTATCTAACAATTGACTGGTGTAGGGATCAAGAACTTCGGTTTAATGTTCACGACTCGCCTGATTACTACCAGTTAAAATTATCTGTGTTCAATGACGACAGGAAGACAGAATTGATAGGCGAAACCTGGATTGATCTCCGCGACATAGTTGTAAGAGGTGGTGGCCAAAGTGACCAATGGCATAATCTGAATTGTAGAGGCAAATATGCCGGTGAAGTTAGGATCGAGATCACTTATTACGACAGTCGTCCGAAGCCAGAAAAACCCGTTGCGAAAGCGAGCGTGGCTGCTGCAAGTCCCGACCCGGATGTTGTAGTCGGATCTCAAAAGACCGCAGTAAAGCGACGTCCTTTGCCGTCGGACCCGGTCACTGGTCAAGCACCTTCGCCATCTGTGACGGAACCAGTTCACACGCCATCCCCGCGGGCTCAACCAAACCCACCGGCTACATATGTTTCCAGCTCAGCATCACTACAGACAGTCGAGTATGGCACGTCACCCTCAAACAGATCCGGCAACCCACCCGATCAGTACGCCCAAGCACACCCTAATGCAAATCAATACTCGACACCCCCTCACCGAGCAGAACATCCACAGTATCGAACTCTGGATAGGAATTATAAGTTCCCTACCCAGGAGAACGAACATTCGCGACATATAGATCCGTATGCTAGGGCATATGAGCCCGACCCTCGAGCATCTTTCAACCCCTACGAGTCTTCCTCATCACTAGTTCATCAGCCCCGGCAGTCAATTGAGAATGACGATTGTCCTCCACCTCCACCTGTACATCGAGTTAGGAACACGAGTGGGCCTTCACATGAGTTGGTGCCTCGTGGCGCGTTTGATTCACCTCAGCATAAAGCTACACCACCGATGAGACACGACGTTTTACGAAGTGAAGCTCATCGATATTCGGTATCTTCCCCGTCGTCATCCTACCCCGGACGGCCTACATATCGTCCCTTCGAATCCGCGCCCGAAGTACAAAGCACAGCACAATACCATGATACCGATATCGGTCTCCCGTCTGCCCCGCGGCATTATTCTTACGATTCGGCCTACGAGTCCCATCACCGATCAATGCAGCCGACTGTAGAAGATGTCCCAGAGTCTTGGACGCCACCGAGCGCTAGAAGTAGACTCAGCGGGTCCCGAGCGCTCGAATATGAGGAACGGGAATTCCATCAAGGCTCAAGTCCTGCGCCACTGAATCTAGGTGGGCGAGGGAGTGCGGGATCTGGCCATTATAGCCCCTCCCCTCTTCCTTCACAACAGCAATATGAACCTAACGGCTTCAGCCCCTCACCGGAGCCGATGGCTACTGAGGATTATTCTCAGGCGCTTACTTTGGTATCTCGACCATATTCAAAGTACAACGACCATACTTATAATCGCCCAAGTGAGCTGGATGACAACCAGATTCATACGCCGGGCGATTATGATTTAGCTCCTGTGCCTCCCACACTAGTTCCAGGAGTAGACCCTGCCTTAGCGCGAGAGATATCAGATCGATTTCATCAAGAGAGGAAGCAAGGCCGTCGATATACGCAGCCTATTCCTATGGATATTCCGTCTCGGGGTAGACAGCAAAGTGATCCTCCATCAAATTACCTTGTTAAATATTCTCCTAACGCCCACTACACAACTAGTTCAAGATCTTATGAGAGAAGTGTTGTCCCTTACTCCGGTGGGCCAACTACTCCTTCTGTTCCAGCACCCGTCACAAGGCCCCGGGGAACGTCTCCGAACCCAGGTGCTAACCACACGATCAAGCGCAAATCAGTTAGCCCAGCTCCGCCGCCATCTGAAGGCCGGCGACTCTCGGGTATTCCTTTTGGCCCGGATTCATATGATGCTCTGAACCCTACTGTGGCGTCGACTAAGGATGCATCGAAATCCTCGGAGTACACTAATGCAGAGGGGAAAATCGTGACCCCAGATGGAAGAGAGGTCGATCCTTCGGATCATCTGCCTATGGAGAGCTGGGCACCGGAGCCAGAGCCCAAAAAGCCGAGCGAGCCTCCACAGACAAGATCACGTCCAATTCCTGGAGGGGCACAACCAATGCCACCTTCCGGCCGACGCCCACCTCGTGAACTCGCTCGTCCACAGTCTATGGCTGGTCTACCAACAGCATACACCCCTTCCGAGGTTATACCTTCTCCCCCCGCAAGTACAGGACGTAATCGGCTGCAAAAGAAGACGCATCGTGCCTCAGCCTTGCCAGCAGCTATCTCTTCGGGACCCAGCCCACTCGGCCCTTCGACGCCGCACCAGCGCAACAGTACGCCTCCGAGGGCACTCGTTCGTGCTAGCACTTTCGATTATGAGAATCATGGGCCTGGCGGCGCACGTACGGGCTATGGTAGTGGGCCGCCGATTCCGGCTAAGATACCGATGATGAGTGGTGGTTTAGGTCCCTCATCCGGACGAGGTGATGAGGAATGGGCGCTTATGGAAGAAATGAGCAGGATCGACATTGGCACGGGCAGAGCACGACGGCATGGCGGGTATTGAGAACACGAAATATTACGAATTCTAAAGAGAAGGCGTTGTACAATATAATGTTTTGAGTGAAGAAGGCGCAGGTGGTTTTATCTTTAAGGTGTTCCATCGTTCTCATTCCTTCCGTCACTGTGGTCTGGTATACTCGGGGTTCCTTTTGACGTTGGGGTTTAGTCACGTTTGGCCGTGGTGATTTAGACGAAACTTGGGAAGGTATCTGGTGCGTGAAAAAAATGTCGTGGAGGGCCGAATGAGACATCGTCTAAATATTAGTTTAGACTTATTGTGGACGCCTCGTCGTAACACAATTTGGAAGCCGGAAAGCTAGCCAGGTACCGAAGTAGGTAAGAGACAGCTTTAGTTCTACAACAGAACAGTTTTGGTCAGGTACCCCTGCAAATATACGAAGCTTCATATGAATTATATGTGTCTTATTGTGCATGGTGTCGAGTGTCTAGAGGTAACTTTATGTCATTGTAGGTTTGAGAAATACAAGATCTATGCGAACATGTGTTTTATTATTGGACGTAAAAACTTACATGAAGTTTCTGCTTGGAAGGAAGCGAATTCGTGATAGTGGGTATACCATCTTTCTTTCGCCCCTTTCCCCGTTTCTACACGTGAACTCAATGCCTTGACGGCGATGTCTTGTTCGTTCGAGTACCCAGGTATAAACCTAAATCCCAAATTTGGACCCCTCTCAGTGTGTAAATACCGTTGATGTAATTAATTTTCCGGACCTGCAACGCCATCGCCATGCAAAAAAAGGAACAACCAACTCGTGACTACCTCTTTTCCTTTCAACTCTCAGTCGAGATCCCTTCTTCCCGAAACTAATGTTGTGTTTAAGTCAGCAGTGGTGAAACCCCTACCATCACTCCATCCCTACCAACAGTGTCCCCAACATGCCGCCGGTCTGCGTCGCCATCTGCGCCCTCTCAACCTCGAGGCGCACGCGGCGGTGCAATGTCTTGAACGCGGTCTGCAGCTCGGCGCTACCGTCGACAAATTCGGAGTATAGGTCTAGCAGGTGCGCGGCGACGTCGACGCACACGCCGACGTACCGGGGGTCGACGATGTGCGTCTGCACCCATTTCAGCACAGGCTGGACGGTGTTCTCGTCACGGCCCTCGAGCGCGTCGCGCAGGGCACTACGATGGCGTAATGCCGTCAGCACTGTCAGCACCATCAGCGAGCTGTGGTCCTTAGCACGCGGGTCTAGGACGCGGTCGAGAGCGGCGCCAAAGCGGCCATGGCGCAGGTCCTTCTGCCAGGGGGTCTCGCGCTTGGGACGGGAGAGATCGTTGGCGATGACGACGTCGGCGCCCTCGCCGACCATGTCTAAGCGCTTAGAGGCGGCGTGGCGGTGCTTGCGCTTGTTCTTCGCCTTGTCGTGCGCGTCGATAGTGCCGGAGAGCAGGGCCGACATCTCTTTTTCACGCTCGCGCTCGCGCGCCGCTTCGGGTCCCGTAAGCCGTGTGCGCAGCGAGAGCACGCCGGACTCCATGCCGACGGCCAGGTGGCGGTCGTCTTCGTTGGCGCCGGCGGTGATGACGCGGACGGCGAGAATAGGGGAGGGGTACTTGGCGCCGGCGACGACGTTCCAGCCGGTCGTCTCGAAGATCTTGACGTGGCCGTCGAGGCCGCCGGAGACGAGGCGGCGGCCATTGGAGGCTAGGGACAGGGAAGTAACAGTCTTCTGGTGGTTCGAGATGATGTGCTGTGGCTTGGCGGCAACGAGGTCGAGGACGGAGATCTGGTTCTCGGATGAGGCGAGCACGGTGGTGCCGGACGGTAGGGGCAGCACGTCTTCGATGGGCGCGGCGTGCTTGAAGGTCATGACGGCCGTACCGGGCGTGCGCGGGTCCCAGAGCTTGACTGTCGCGTCGTAACTACCGGATACTAGCATGTTCGACATAGTCCCAGGCATGAAACTACCGCTTCGCACATAGTCGCCATGGCCAACGAATGTTGATGTACTCTCTTGGCTTGGCAAGTCCCACAGCCTCACAGTCTTGTCATCGCTCGTGCTCATAAGGGTGGTGAGGTCGGCCGGAGAGAACTTGGTTGTCCATACTGGTTGTTTATGTTGCACCCACGTCTTCAGGATAGCTCGTGACCCGACGTCGAATACTTGGATCTTTCCCGTATCGTCTCCAGCCACCAATATACGACCATCTCGCCGCACATCTCCGCTCCGCGCAATGTCTCCAAAGCGAGTGATCGTCTTCACCAGCTTCCTCGTTCTTATCGAGTATATCTGAACTCGGGTACCGGTCGTGACGGCGAAGTAGTCATTGTTGGAAGAACCAATTGTAGCCGGATTCGTCGCTGGGACAGTGATGTCTGTGATGGGGTATTGCGTCGGCGATGGGAGCACAAGTTGATTCTTAAATGACTTCCAATATCTCTGCTCAGCAGTGATTTGTGAAGGCCCGGAAGGCAGCTTCAACTGCTGGAGCGGCGCGACCTCTGTCGCCATCGTGAATGGAACTAATGTCGCTGTCGTGTGTTTCTGTTTGAAAAAAAAAGAACGAATTGAATCAACTTTTTTTTTCTCCTCTAGAGGTCGGAGAATCAAACAAATTTCCACCGACAATCCACTACGATAAGATATCCGATAAGGTGGGTGGATCCCATTCTGTGGCTAATCTTTGTCTACCTAGTAGCTACACGCCTGGGTACATATATAGAAGCGCGAGGTGGGTCATAATACGTGCCTCGGCAACTTTAGTTATAAGACTGTTAACAAACCGAGCCTACTCAAACATATAGAATACCATCGTCCCTTGACATTTCTAAATAGACAATATTGTTTGGTGTTTACTTATATCAAATTTACAATCCCAATATCCGACTGTATATCATGTCTCAATTGAAAGGATACTCTGATTTGAAAAACTTTCTAGTCTCATCACCATCTGAATATGTAACTCACGTCGAAATCAACCGCCCATCAAAGCTAAATGCTTTCACGGAGGAGATGTGGACCGAGCTGGGAGCGGTGTTTGCGAGGCTATCCCACGATCCAGAAGTTCGCGCCGTAGTCTTTTCCGCAGCCGGTGACCGGGCATTCACGGCTGGTTTAGATGTACAAGCGGCCAGCCAAGGTGGCCTCATAGGAAGTAGCGGCGAAAAGCTAGACGCAGCAAGGCTTGCAACAAAACAACGGCGTCTAATTTCCCAGTTCCAGGACTGCATAAGTCAGATAGAGAAGTGCGAGAAGCGTGAGTAACCTATCATCCTGTACTAGTCAAAATGATCATCAACTGACCAGACGTAAGCTGTAATTCTTGTCATGCACGGGATCTCCATCGGCCTGGCTATCGATATCGCCTGCTGTGCTGACATTAGAATATGTTCGAAAGATACCAAGTTCGCTGTGAAGGAGGTAGATATCGGCATGGCCGCTGATATCGGGACTTTAAGCAGACTACCCAAGATTGTCTCAAGCTTTTCGTGGGTGAAGGATGTTTGCTTGACGGCTCGAGGCTTCGGCGCCGATGAGGCTCTTGCCGTTGGGTTTGTGAGCCAGGTACTAGAAACCAAGGCTAAGGCTGTCGAGGTGGCTATAAAGTTGGCAACTTTCATCGCATCAAAAAGTCCCGTCGCCGTCCAGGGCACGAAAGAACTGTTGAATCATGCAAGAGAAAACACTGTTGCAGATAGTAAGTGTGATTTGAATGCATAGCTAGCACGTTAACTAACTGGACTAGGTTTGAGATACACGAGTATCTGGAATCAAGCAATGCTACAAGCCGATGATTTCAAATCTGCATTGTTATCCGGCCTGAAAAAATCGAAACCAAGATTCGAAAAACTATAGCTCAGTGTTCGCAAGACGTATTCGCGAATATATCAACACATTTCAATACCATGCGTTTCGAGAAATAGTGCATCAGGAGCTGGCGTAAAAAGGCAAGTATCATGTGTCAACCGCAGAACGCCGTATCAAATGCACAGCCTAAAAGTTACATATAACCTCGCAAAAGGAATGAAATACCAAATGGTTAACCATGCCTTCATTTGACATCTTGATCGGAATCTGAGTCGTCCTCGACGTCGGGTACGTTCTCCTTAAGACGCTGTCATACATTAGTACTTAGTTGTAACTAGAAGTACTAGTTCCAAAAGGCTTAACTATACCTTCTCAAGCTCCATCTTCAACTGGGCCACCATGTTATCTTTGACCACCAGATGAGATTCGTCGAGGTCTTCAATGATATAATCGTTTTTCTCGCTGTTGATGCTGATAATGATTGATTTAATCGAAGGGTCGCACTCGACCAAGGTTCCTATGGGAATAAATTAGTACCCGAGGCATAGGTACCTATGTAGTAAGCTGAAGGAACTAATCCAACCTTTGATGGCTCGAACCATCTTGTTGTGTGATATGCAATATAAATAGTGGCGAGTTGATTGTCCCTTACTAAGTCAAAGGCGCCGAAGTGCGAATATGTTTGGGTTATTTTCGTTACTGTAGTCCCAGGTTCCAAAGTTGCTGCTTATTTCATATAAATATGAAGCTTTTGGATTACTTGGGAAAGACAAGGATTTCACGTATCGACGTTGTTGAGAGTAAAGTTTAAGGCTTACCGTAGTTGGTTTTACCGCCTTAGATGCTAAATACTCCCCACAGTAGGCATCTGCAGTTCGACTTTTGGTACCTGCCATCGCCAAGGGTCCCCATAAGATCTCTAAATTCGTTGAATAGAGTTTAGTGTGATGACTAGTGGGTCTTTAGGTACCTGCAACTATCGTACCTTCCTCCATGCTTTAAAACAATTACCTTAACAGCCAGCTTAGGAACCTGAGTTCCAAATGCTAAAAGTCCCAGTAACCAGATAATTCCATTTTCTCTTTTTATATGAAGCGTTGAAATGTAAAACAAGGGTATAATAGTACAATACATGCATCCATTACCTATACATACATATGTACCTATACGTAGATACATACCTATGTATACACATATACATATACGGATATAGAAAATTGATATGTATAGGTATCTAGGTACTTACCTAGTACTTTGTAGCGAGCGATAAGGCACGTCTCTTCCAAAGAACGGAACTTTCCAGAATCTTATAAGGAAGAAAAGTTCACCATTTATAAAACAAATATCAGGCAGTTGGTAAGGTAAACTGGCAGCGTCCAATGTGAACAAATCAAACAATAATTCGGACATTTTCTTATTCGTATTCTACGTATTCAAATACGGGATAAAATGCCCAACCAATGTAAAGCAGCATTGTGTTACCAGCCTAGGAGGGCTGCGGGGGCGATGATTGCTTAGCGCCGTTCTTCCCTGGACGGTTACGTACGCCGTACAGTAGCAGCTACTAGGTACATTTACTAGGTACATAGCGTGGTGTTGCAAGATAAAGCTTGGTCAACTTAGTGTTCCGAACTTACCGGGTCCCATCCTGCCCATCTTGCCCATCTTGAAAACCCACCTGGGCGAAATCCAGATATATTCAATGTTCTCCTGTGTGAGACAATTCGATTGGTTACTATTCTACCTGTCCTGCTCGTTCTGTCTTACCAAGATACATGTTATAGAAGCCAAGAAGCCAAGAACATCGAATATCATCATCCCGTCTCTTTGTCTGCCGATCAAATACATTATACCTACCTAAACCCACACAAACTGTCAACCCAAACCATACAATCATACACACTACACTATACCATCAACAGATACCGTCAACGGCCCCAGAGGCTCTCCGGTCGTAGATCTCTTCCCATGTGATATTTTCGCAGGCGCAGCGTTGCAAAGCCGACAGCACACGATACAACGCAACCCACCAAGCTTTAGATGAAATCACCACCCTCCATTATCACTCCTTCGACTCCTAGTACGACATAGAAACTCCGCTCTCTATGTCGCACTTGACATGCTCTATTCCGTCTATAGATCTTAGATCTTCTATATACAATACTATCTCCAATTCAACATACTATCCATCGCTTCGACCTCTAAGTTAATCGAGTACCCATCCGATTCGTTTCGTTTCGATTCGAGGCACGCGACAAGCGGCAAGAATAAACAATGGATACAGACGATGGCGATTCGGGGAATATATTCTCATCATATCCCTTCTCATGGGTCTTGGTTCCGCTCATCATTTTCGTCGGTGGCGGAACGCTACTCATGTGTTATCGTTATCGTCGACGTAGGAAGCTGCGCATGCTATACGGCACAAACGCTTTAGAACGAGATATAGAAGCGATGGGACGACGACCGAGACAGAGGCCACCCAACGAGCGGCGGGAAAGAGGACATAGACGAGGGCTAGGCTTTGGGTTTGGTAGTAGGGAAGAAGGATTGAACGAACTGGGTGAAGCGCCACCGGCGTATACTGCACCGCAGAAACAGCCTGAGGACACAGAAGGCGTCGAGCTGAGGCCTATACAGCAACCGCCAGGCATCGTAGCTACGGAGGGCGCTAGTACAAGCAGACCACCGGCCTATGAAGACTTACAGCGGGGAGCCGATCACGCCGAATCCCAATCTGCCGCGCCAACCTCGACTTCGAATTTACCAGAACCACCCCCGAGAGCTGTCTTAAGCTCAAATTGAGTCATACGTTCGAAGTAGAATAGCATGGAATGGAACAATGTACCTGCATATGGCAAAGGAGTTTGGGGATAGCATATTGATTACCTAGGCAATTGTGAAGTTTAATGGAGTCATGAAACCCGAGATCAAAGGGGATATGTTGGACGGCGATCCAACATATTGGTATAAGGTTGCATAGAGTATTGGCCTCTGTATGATGGGATAGGTCGGCATTATATGACATTTACCTCGGATTAACATCAGATTTATCAGGGGTATTATTTATTCCCAATGAATATTAATATTTCCCGTGCTTTTCAACCGCATAAGTTGAGTATATTCACCGTCCTCCTCGAAGGGAAGCCGATGTTTATTTAGGGTCGCCGGTTATAGTATTTCTATTCTATAGAACGTTGATCTATCGGCAGCAACTAACACGCAGGTTAAAATCGTTCAATGATTGCTGGCGGCTTGTTCTCCAGTATTTCATCAATCTTTGCCAGGATTTCTGGTGTCAGCTTGTCTACGACTTCAAGAGCCTGCACGTTCTCATAAACTTGCTCGGCACTGCTCGCCCCCGTTATAGCCGAGCTCACGTGAGGGTTCTTCAGTACCCATGCAAGAGCCAGCTGGCTCTGTTTGACGCCGAGTTGATTCGCGATGGGCTCAAGTTTGTTCACCTGTTTGATGATACCGTCCCACTTCTCCTTCCCCGTTCGCTTCCAGAACCCAGCAATGAATTCGACCGATTCTTGAGCAAATCGCGAATCCGAAGGGATTCCGTCCCGGTATTTGCCAGTGAGGATGCCCGATTTCATCGGCGAGAAGACCGTCAGCCCCAGCCCAACCTCCCGATACAAGTGCGCAAACTCCCTCTCTACTTTCTCACGGTCTAGCATGTTATACAGTGGCTGCTCCATAACCGGGCCAATGAGACCGAGCCTGTCCGCGTGACGCCATGCTGCCTAGGATATTAAAGTATTATGTTAGTATTCTTGCCATTCGTTTCTAAGATATATATTTACTTAATGGTACGGAGTTGTTTTACTCACTATTATAATGTCAGCTTATATCCACATCATATGAATTTGGAAATCGTTCGAGAAGGGAGCCCCTTAAACTCCAGTTCGACTCGTTTTTATTACACGTACCAACAATTTCATCCGCGTTCCATTCAGACGTCCCCCAATACAACGCCTTTCCAGTATCAATCAGGTGATTGAAGGCGCGAACCGTTTCCTCCATTGGAGTTAATCGATCTGGGCGATGGGCGTAGATCAAGTCCACATACTCAAGTCCTAGGCGAGATAGGGAAGCATTCATACCCTCGATAACGTGCTTTCGGCTGAGGCCTTTGTTATTCACAGGGTTATCACCAAATGCAGCACCCCAGTAGATCTTGAGAAATGTAACCATTAGCACTATAATCCAGGAAATTCAAAATCTTTATCCATGAATTCATTGCGATACCTTTGTTGAGACCACGAGGTCATTGCGTTTCCAACCGAACTTTTTGATCGCTTCACCCATGACTTCCTCCGACTTTCCCTCTAAACTTCCCCCGGATTAATACACGGGCTTGAAGCCTTTTCTGAAGCCTCGCGAGCATATCTGCTTACCTGCGTATCCTTCGGCGCAGTCGAAGAAGTTGATTCCGCTGTCGTAGGCGGCTTTCATACATGCGAATGTGTTTTCTGCCCCGCATTAGCCGTCAACCTATGAACTGACGAGGCAAGTCAACTTACCGTTGTCAACATGCCCGCCGTAAGTGAGCCAGCCACCTAAGGATATTGTGGAGACTTGGAGGCCGGATCGGCCTAGGAGACGGTAGGTCATTTTCGGGAGGTTAGGAGGGGCCGACATTCTCGATAGAATTAGCGGAGGCTATTTTTGACTTTTGTTGATATATAGACGAATATGAATAGGGTGAGTAAATTTACTCTAGATCAGAAGGTTAAGAAGCTGTATTTATTATTGTATGCGCTCTCTCTACTTGTTTTACGGGGTCGAAGAGAGGGAAGAGAGAAGCATTGTGCATTGCGCTACCGGACGTCGAATGCCACCCGTTGCAACGCCGGGCCGTAGACCCTTGTCCTTCTCATCCGTCTCCCAAACCCCACCCCTTGGTATTCCGAGGTTCTTTTTTTTTCTATTTTAGTCGTTTCTACGGGGGCATCCATATATCAGTCAGTACCTTATAACAACTGAAGCAATAGTTATATTCCGGTCGATTAGAACAACATCTCCTGCAATGTAATATTGACCTAGAGCTCAATTGGAAGCAAGGCCTAATCACACATTCGTTTCACTTCCCACCTTCTACCCACCTAGTGCTTAACTGATAGGTTTTATAAAGCTTCCAAGAAATCACTATTAATCATCATGATCATTGCCTACTAAGTAGCTAATAGGCATTCACTCATATAAATCAAAGCGGTCTAGCTCAAAGCGTGTTTGTACTTACCTAAAGTAATCTGTTTTTGATGTTATATCCTACATGTTATATGGGAATAAGTACAATTACTAGCTCAGCAAAACACCTAATAAGTGATAGGAGACGTTCTCTCAAAATGACTTAGGGGAAACCACTCGTAACATTGAATGACATGGATATAATCCAATACTTCCCAACCAGGGATGCCTAGTAGATGGGAGTTTCGTATAGATGTGCCTATAAGCTAATTGCAACTTTTGTTCTGCCAGTAAGAGCGCATTGCTGTTTTAGTTATCATTCCGTAGCTTCATCTATGTGTATAAGTACATCAGTATTTAAGTTGATGTCAGGAGATACTTACATAGTATACATACATACTACCAGTATATACATGGAGAGGTAGGTATACTACATACCGACCTATAGGATTAAGTATGTATAAGTAAGTACTATGTAAGTACATATAATGTATGGCAGAAATTTTAAATGACGACCAAGTAAGTACAACCGGCTATATCATCCATAGAGCTTTCCTAACGATGTTTAACATATTGTCGTTTCCCTGGGCTGCGAGTTTTGATTTCGAAAGTACCCATTGACAGGTGCTTGGGTTCACACCACCTTATATAAATTGTTTTCTGCCTGGGTCATACTTTTCCTTCCTCTCTCAACCCTCCCCTTTATTCATCACCCAAGGATTCCTCCTTGATCACGCATCTTCACACACCAACTCTCCATCTTCCTCTCAACATATCTGTGGTCTTCTATCACAGAAAGTTGAGACCATCACACTGGTGTAGAAGCTGACAACAACTTCTCTACACATTTCCCCGCGATTCCTTTTCTTCTGTTTCTTGCTATTATTCAGGTATGTCCATCAAATGCTGCTTCTGTTATACTGGTTATCCCTTTCCTCTATCATCCATATGTATCCCTTCACATTATTTCATTTTCCTATTCTCCCTTTTCCCTTTCTCCATAATCGTACTGCCTACCTGTCCATCCACCTACAGTGGGCGGATAGAACAGCCCAGGAGGACAAGTAAATCGGCACCCACCATCCTACATAGTAGCCACCAGACTCGGGAGTAGTTCTCCTTCTACATTTCCTCACAGTCCTACTTGCCTTTCACTTTTATTAAGTACCTAGTACGCCAATTTACTAGGTAAATCACGACTGAGTCTCCTAGTAAGCATTAGTAGTTGAATCCTCAAGATCACTGAAAACTTTACCTTAGTTACTTTTGTTGGTTTCTTTTTCCCCTGTATCCCTCCTCCCCTCTATATTCTTGTCATTCCATCACGATGGTTGGTCAAGCTTGTTATTCCCAATAATCGACCAATACTTCATGCTTTCTAATTTCCCCAACGCAAGCGCGATTACTTGTACGCGTTTCTATCATTCGTGGTCACACTAACCTAGCAACCAAGACTTCCGACAAGTGATTACCATGGCTGACTGGGGTGACGGCCACGCCAATACCATCTCCACTCACGAGTGGGATGGCGGCAGCGCTCGCGCTAATGTTGATGCTGAATTCGATACTCACGATGACCTTCGTGGTGCTGATGCCGATGCCGATGCCGGTGACCCCTTTGGCGGCCCTGGCGGAGGTGGAGGCGATCGAGCCTGCTTTAACTGTGGTGAAGTAGGGTAAGTCAGACTAACTCATCATTTATGATTGATAACTAACCATGTCAAAGCCACCAAAAGTCCGAGTGCACCAAGCCTCGTGTTATGAAGTGTCGTCACTGCAACGAGGAAGGTCATCATATCCGTGACTGTCCTACTGCTCCCCCCCAGGAGTTCACTGGTGAGTGTCGCTTCTGCCACAAGGATGGCCACATGGCCAAGGACTGCCCCGACAAAGGTCCTCTCATTTGCAAGAACTGCGGCCAGGAAGGTAAGAGCCCAAAATGATCGATACTTTACATAGTTGGTTTCGCAGATAGCTGACCACATGGATTCCAACAGACCACGTTGCCTTTGGTTGCAAGAATGCCCGCAAGATTGACCGTTCGGCCCTCCGTGAGGTTAACGCCGAGACAGCTTGGCAGAAGATCATGCAGGGAATTGCAGACAAGGAATTGAATGATGTCAAGGAAGGTATCCAGGAGTATGTCAAGAGTCAGCCAACTACTACCTACGCTGATCTCGAGGAGTCTTTCCGCGGACAAGGCGTTCAGCTCTACTTGATGGCTCTCGAGAACCCCTCGCTGTTGCCAGCTCATACTCATATGGATCTTCAAGGCAATCTTGACAAGAAGTACCGCGTTCATTATCGCTGGAGTGATAAGCCGCTGCGTCCGCGCGAGGTCCAGCTCTTCCCTCAGTCAGCAGAGGAGAATGTGGAGCGTCTCCGAGATGCCGGTGAGACCGTTGAACGCGGTGTACCCAAGTGCCTCAACTGCGGTGAGCTTGGCCATGTTTCGAAGCGATGCCCGCAAGAGAAGGTTGAGAAGGAGCACCCTACTATTACATGCTTCAACTGTGACCAACCAGGCCACCGTATCCGCGACTGTAAGTTGAAGTGAATATATTTGCTTTAATTGTATGTTAACGGCTCAAAGGTCCAGAACCACGCAAATCCAAGTTTGGTTGCAAGAACTGCGGGTAAGTCGCATATCGTCGGATTTGGATACTGTTCATCGCTAACCACGTGTATGACTATAGTCAAGAGGGACACATTGCCAAAGAATGTAAGCAAAGCTATATTAGAACGCCCAAGTTCCTTATTGATAATTCTATAGGTCCCGAGCCTCGTCAAGCTTCTGATGACGTAGAGTGTCGCAAGTGTGGTGGAAGTAAGTCGCCCGGTGTTATTAGATGAAATAGGAGTTTAACTAACTTATTTCTTAGCTGGACATTTCGCCAAGGACTGCCCTGAGGGAGGTGACCGTAGTCGCGCATGCTTCAACTGTGGCGAAGAAGGCCACAACTCCAGAGACTGCCCGAACCCGAAGAAGATTCAGTGCCGCAACTGTGATGAGTTCGGACACATGTCGAAGGAATGCCCCAAGCCTCGTGACTGTAAGTATCACCATACATACCTCTATGTTTCAATGAGTAAGCTAACGCCCAAAAAGATAGCCGAGTGAAGTGCAACCAGTGTGGAGAGATGGGACACACCCAGTCCCGATGCAAGGCTGAAGTGGCGCCTATCGATGACGAGGTTTCCAACGAACCTCCCCGCGACAATGCTGATGCTGATGCCTTCGCCGGTGCTCAAGGAGGCGCTCCTGATGCCTCAGACACCTGGGGATCAAACGGCCTCTCTGCCGCAGCCAGCGGTGGTGGTTGGGGTACGGATAACTGGGGTACGGGCAACAACACCGCTAGTGAGTGGTAAGCTTTCTACGAATGTTGAACGGCGTCTTTGGTACCAGAAATCCCGGCTGCTTCGGTACCTATATTCACGTCTATGGCTCTTTTGAGTGTTTTCTGATGTTGAGTCTGGACACCTCCGTCTCACATCATGGTTACTAGTAAGTTAATACATAGTGATGGACGATAGAAATCACAGCAAAGATAGGTAGTGCCACACAATAAACACCAGTCACCCATGTAATCCTAGTCCGAGGGCTTCGTTAATGTTCGTGAGGTTATGGTGCTCTAAGTAAGAGATAGTTGATAATGAGTCGCCCAGTTTAATATTTCCGCGGCATTCTCGGAACCCCGAATGAAAAGACCAAACTGGGTAAGATATTGACGAAGGTGGCTTTCGGGGTTGATTAAAGGCGCATCAATTGTCTCAGCCACCCCAATGTACCTACCATTCTCGTGATATGTATCTTCTACTTGAAAATACATATTTCCCTTGCAAAAGTTACAAATTAGTCCGGGAGAATAAGAGTGGCGGCAGTCGCCAAACAACCTTGTCAGGATAACGGATGTATTTTATAATGAAGATACTGGGTACTCACAAGCATCGTCCCGATTCTATAGTGTCTGTATAGGTACTGTAGTATTTGGTTTGCCAGACGACGAGTGACAAGACTATTGCATTCTTTAGATGAAGTACTTGTGAGGGGGCGCGAAACGAACCATTACGACAGCTCTTAAACTATTTTTATCAAATTAGTCCATTAAGGCAGAGATGTATGAAAAGCAAACGACATTAGCATATTGAACACTAATAGCTAGGCAGCTAGGTAGTCAGGGTAGGTACCTACTTTAACCCCTTAGAAAGTAGGTAGGTAGAAAAGGGGCAGATTCGGATTTTGGTGGGGAATTGGTGTCTTATCGATAGAAAATTTCCGGCGGAAGATTTCAGGCATCGTCCAAAACCTCCCCAGGTGCCTCCTAACTACCCCTACTGGGTGCCCATATCGGGCGATCTCTGGCAGACAGTGTTTGAGCTTGAGCTGCCCCGCAATGTTGACAGGGATCCTAGCTGCCCCTCCATAACCAAGCCATAAACGTTGCGCATTCACTTCAATCACAAGCTTCTAAGCTTCTCTATATGAATGTATAAATGTCCAAAAAGTTGACTCTATCCTATTATTGACGTTTCTTAACAAATAAGCCTTGAACAAATTTGTTGTTATATGAGATTACCTAGGAAGCCAAATCATCAGCCAGAATGTCGATAACTATCGAAAAGATACTTGCCGCTTCCCCAGTGACAACGAGGGGACAACCGACTCACTTGTCAGCTGATGCAAAGGGGGAAAGGATAGCATATGCTGTAGGTCTTCACATACTCGTTGCTCAAATTATGTGCAAGTGGATGAATATTAGACCTGACATAGGTAATATTAGTCGGGGAAATCAGTCTTCGTTCGATCCATCGATGATCCCTCTAATAGCAAACAATATACCGGTCACACAGCCCAAACGACTGTAGCCAAGTTTTCTCCAAGCGGATTCTACATCGCCAGCGGTGATGCGTCAGGCTCGGTCCGTGTATGGGACTCGATAGGAGCTGAGAACACTAAAGGTACCATTTTTAACCCTAGAATGTGTTAGTTCAGATACCAAACTGACACACTACTCTATCCAGGTGAATATCACATCATCTCGGGTCGCATCAATGATATTGCTTGGGATGGTGACTCGCAACGCATTATCGCTGTTGGAGATGGGCGCGAACGGTTTGGGCACGCCATCACCGCAGACAGTGGGAACAGCGTAGGCGAGATATCTGGTCACTCAAAGGTTATCAACTCCGTCGCTGTGAGACCGTTGAGGCCCCTTAGGGCTGCAACTGTTAGTGACGACATGGCCATGTGCTTTCTACACGGCGCTCCATTCAAATTCAACTCGAAGTCTACTGGCCTTCACAAGGGGTTTGTCTTGAGTACGGCCTTCTCGCCAGATGGGGAGACGCTCGTTACAGTAGGTGCGGACAAGCGAATTCAACTGTATGATGGGAAGACCGGCGAGCCGACGAAATCTATTGGCGAGGGCGAACATACAGGTAGTATTTTTGCCGTCAGCTGGGCAAAAGACTCGAAGAGATTCGTCACAGCTAGTGCCGACCAGACGGTTAAGTTATGGGACGTGGAGTCAGGAAAAGCTACACAGACATGGAGATTCGGAGGTGACGGCGGTGTCAGCGTCCCGGATCAGCAAGTGGGCGTGGTGTGGACACACGGCCGCAGCGACGGTCTAATCATCAGCCTCAGTCTTGGTGGAGACCTAAGCTACCTTGTAGAAGGAAACTCCCAACCCACCAAGGTCGTTCAAGGACATAGCAAAAGTATTACAGCCTTAGGAGTGGGATCGGACGGCAAAGGTCAGACTCTCTGGACTGGAAGTTTTGACGGCCGAGTTGCCAAATGGGATGTCGCCTCTGGAGTGGGCAGCGTTGTTGATGGCCAGAGCCACACGAACCAAGTGGCCGAATTCACCTCAAGTACCGGGCGAGCATACAGTGTTGGATGGGACGACACTTTACGTATAGTTGACGAGTCTGCAAACACGTTTGCCGGGGAATCACTGAAGTTATCAGCACAGCCCAAAGGTGTAGCTTCCGCAGACGGACGCGTGTACGTCGCAACAACCGCTGGCGTCGAGATTTACGTCAAGGACAAACTTGCAGGGAAGCTTGATATCGCGGATTCCCAACCAACAGCTATCGCAGCCCAAGGATCATTAGTAGCTGTGGGTCTTAGCAACAATGCAGTCAGATTGTACAAAGCAGATGCAGGCAATAAATTAACACAATCGCACGAGGCCAAAAACTCAACGGCGCAGATATCGGCCTTGGCGTTCTCAAAAGACGGGTCCCTACTGGCCGCCGGTAACACGTCGGGTAAGATATGTGCCTACAAGACGGGCACCCTCGAAATTGCGACGGATCGGTGGTCTGCGCATACGGGCCGTGTGACGAGCATCGCATGGAATGAGGCTGGCACACATGCCGTCAGTGGAGCACTCGACACGAACGTGTTCGTGTGGAGCCTGGCGAAGCCGGGAAGCAGAGTCAAGGCGCTAAACGCGCACAAAGACGGTGTCTACGGCGTTGCCTGGGTGGATGGCGGGAAGAAGGTTGCTAGCACGGGTGGAGATGCGGCTATCAAGGTCTGGAACGTAGCCGGTTTGCAATGAACGAGTGCCAGGAGACAGAAAGACAGGACAGCATAAGCTAGAGCCTAGTAAAGCCAGGCACTTCATTGAGACCGTTGACGACGTTGATGATAAATAGGTATATATGAGAAATAAATATATTTAGGTTGATTGTTTGACACACCGTGGAAATCTGATGAATGGTTTTGCTTTCGACGGATTCTTTCGGAGCGATTTACCAGTCAGTTTACCCCTAGAACTGACATCGTATGCATTTAGCATTTCCTTAATTCAAGAAATTTTAAGATAAGAATAGCAGCCACAAAGTAGCAGAAAACGTGCAAGCTTAACTAGATTTCATTCGTCTATGTAGCTTAACAAAGGACAAATTGCCTGCAACCGGGGTATCCTTACTATTCTGCCGATCCGTAAACGCCGAAATGATTTAACGAACTCCGGAAGGGATCCATGGTTTTACATGCATATGCACATGGAGTTTTTCTGGGCTTGTTCCAGTGATTCTCGGGGCATCAATGCGTCGACTACATCCCAGAGCCCGCCTGGCCATGCTGAATCAGGGTCGGGGTCAGGGGGCCATTGCTTTTTGGGGGCGTTGAGAAGTTCCTCGGTGAGCTGATCGGCAAGGGAGCTGTCTTAGCGTTAGAACCTATGAACAGCTGCGTAGATTTCTTGTGAAACGTATATATGCAACATAATTATGCTTTGAATGAACATACCCGAGCTTGCCTTGAACCAAAAATCCTTGCTTTTCCATCTCATCAGCAATCTCTGATTGGTGGTTACCCATCAGAGCCAGGTTCGGCACAGCGATGATGGTTGTGTCGTAATCGAGTGCATCTAGGATACTTCCAGAACCTTTTATGAATTAGTAGAGTTTGGAAACAGAGTCGAGGATTTGGACAGATCCGTTTGTCCTTTCTTAACACATACCCGCATGAGTGATGATGACTCCCTTAGCTCGCTTTGCAGTTTCACGGGTAGTAGATGGCGCTGCGAGAGCAAACCAGCGCTGAAGTTCCTGCTTGTACGGGAAGCCAATCACGTTGAGCCTATTGGGATCATCATCTGAATCCGGCGGGGGCTTAGCCGACTGGAAGTAGTCGAAATCAGGGCCACACTGGACGATAAGATTGGTGAATTGCAAGGACTTGAGCTTGGAGATGAAGGCGTCTGAAAGCACCTCTTCGATAAGGGGCTTGAAGCTGGCGCTGGCGCCAACGGTGACGAGGACGCATTTATAGATGCGAAACTCTTCATCGTAGGCGCTCATATCCGACATGACGCCGAATCGCTGACGGTCGAAAGCTGTACCCTATCCCGAGGGGAGGTTGGCGTGATAGCAACACTATTGAGAGACGATGATTTCGTCTGTAAGATTGCTATACTCAGTATAAATGCGATTGTCCGTCAGCATGCGTTTAGTTACGGTTCAACTCCGATGATTTTCCTCGTTACCACTCAATATTTTGGGGATGATTCGGGCAAGTTCGACAGGGTGAAGTGAGGAACAGTGAAGATAAACGAGCTGCATGGAACCGGTCTGGGAAATGATTGGCCAATTTAATCTTTCGCTTTACCCTTTCAAGAATGGTAGCGGATCGGGATCGACCGCTAGCTTACTGGGTAGTCTGGGGTTGCACCATGATGTCTGTGGCGCAAAAATCGTGGCGTTCTTAGGAGACCACATACAATCTAACTGAATACATGTACTAGGCACATTACTACACGCACTCGGATGTCAATATCTTGTAATATCGCAGAGAGAATATGCCGTCAGTTGTTCTCGTATTCGACGAGGCTAATGAAGAAATCATCCGCCGGTATCAAGCGAAGTAGACGATTACCTGGAAGCTCAGCGACCCCAGTGTTGGATCGCGATATCGAGCACCAGGTTGTACTGGGCAGTGACGATGCGCATGGTCTCCTGCATTTTCTTGACCTTGCCCTCGTACTCCTCCATATCCTCCTTACACTCCTCAGTCTTCTTCTTGTATTCCTCCATCTCCTTCTCATACTTCTCCTTCATCATTTCCTGTCTCTTCTTTAGTGCTTCGTTCTCCTTTTCCATCATCTCCTTTTTTGTGCCCATCTTCTTTAGTTGACCCTTCACTTCTCTGATTTTCCTTGAGAGATCATTAAGATAACGCCTGCCACTGCGACCTCCGTTGGTGCGTGTTTGGCAATAATTGCACTGCGCACTTTGGTTGGTGCGATGGGCTTCCTGTGATTCCTCATGCTGTGGTTGTAGCATGATATCCTCCAATTCTTCGACGCTAACAGCGTTTGGAAAAACCATCTTGGCAAAGATTAGAGCAGCTCTTAATCTGATAAACTAGAAAATTTCAGATGTTAGTATATCCAAACAATCATCAAGTAATAGCAACGGGCGGTTATAAAGCTTACGTCTGGTTGGTTGGCTGTCGAGGATAGAAAAGCGAAACAAAATTGCGACAATTGGTAAGGCTATAGGATTGAAGAATCGGACGATTGGGCGATGGTGTGGAAATGAAGAAGCGGAGGGAGGTAGTGATGGAACAAGGTCATCACCAAGGAAGCGTGTATTGGAAGTGCGCACTTACATAGGCGAGTTTTAATCACTTGGAAGGTTTGCCTTGGAAATTGTTCGTTGGAGTTGCAAGAGGATTGGCGTAGATTGTGTGTGCGGTTGGTAGCTGAATTGTTGGATGAATGAATGTGGGAATTGCAATTACTTGGTGGCGAAACCGATGAATGGTTACTAGGTAAGTAGGAAAATTAAGTACTTGGATCGAAGGCACTGGTAGATGGACCTAGGGCAAAGCGAATCATCCTGGAAGGATGGACGGTGACGAGGTAAACCTCCAGCAGTAAAAGGTTTATAATTATATTTAACTGTTGGTGTGATAACGAGCTTAATGGTGCAGTGGTCTGATGTGTGGGTTACTTTGTAGACCTCGAGGTAGTGGGTTCGATCCCCATACTCCGCACTTTGAAGGTAGTGGGTTCAATTCCCATACTTCGCCTGGGCTAGGATCAGACCTCCTACCACTGGACATAAGAGCCAGCTGCTGGGCATACTCTCTCTAGCCCTTAAATGGGCTAGCATCCGTTGTACGGGTGACTGGTCTGTGAGACCCTTTACTAGTTTGCAGTCATCATTTCCTAACACTTCCCGGCCTGGGTTATCTTTTTTATCTATTATTCTAGGTTCCCTTTTGAATCAAAGCCTTTCTTAAAATTATTACATCAATTATCTTATATAATTTTATTGCACATATCTTCCTTCCTTCCCATTCAATACATATATAAATATAAATACATGCACACACACACACTATATATATCTACAATATGATAATTAGAACTTAGTTCGGCACATGCACATGTTGATCCTTTTCTCCATGAGTATTGTATTGAAATGCTATGTACAATTCATTTCATAGGGCAGATTCTTAGATAAAATCACATATTATAACATTTTTTTTTTTTGCAGTATTTAACTCCACATACATTTGGTTTGAAGTGTATCCATTGAATGATTATTACATACTACTAGGTAGGTAAGTATCAATTGTCAGACGATTAAAACCTTAAGATGTTAGTTTTTATTATTATTTTTATTTCCTTGTGTAATACCACGTTTATTTTAATCATTATCATTATATATACCATCATTTGCAACCGTTTTTATGCAAAATCATTATAGCAAAACATTGTTTTTCAATCCCGTGAACTATTACCAATTCTGTGTTTAACATTTAGTTTATAAGACTGGAAGCTATGGGTTTGTTAGGGCACACAGGGTCTGGCTGATGGGAGGCCAAAGACAGCTTTGGGAGAATCGAAAGAAGGCAAAGGAATGGATTTCTTATATACCTAGCTAGGTAAGTACCTGATATATAATAGGTCATGTCCATTAGGCGAGATTGATTTAGAGTCCCTCACGCAATAACTCCGTTGTTCCTTCGCTCGTTAGTGTCATTTCGTGACAATGTGATTTCATAGCTCCATACCCTTTGTTATGGTATATTCCTAGTGTAGGAAGAAGCGAATAAAAAAAACTGGTTTACGGGGGAGTGGGATACATATAAGGGGAACATTGTGTTAACTTCCTCTGCTCTGTGGGCTAAATCCCATGAGCCTATGTCTTTATGCTAAGGATGTATTGAAAGGAGATGCTCTTAGCTGACTTGTAGTAGTTTTATGAGTGCTACGTATTGGATTCTGTCTGTTCCTTAATCCTTGACTGAAAATAATAACCATCATAAAATTGATGAAAATATCCCTGGAAGTTGATCAGGTCACATGATTGGTAGATAACAATACTTACATAAGCTTCCTTTATGTACGTAGGTGCACAGCCAATCAAAAATACGTCCGGGTTAACTTGATACCCGTTGAAATTTATGGGTCCATAGATCTTTTGCGCTATGTGTGCATGGATTTTAATTCCAACTTTGGTGATCTTTCATGAGACTATCAGGTAGATACGATCTTCCATAACTCGACTAGATGGTGGTGATTTAGCCATTGATTGCCATGGCTTCTGGAGTACAATCAGTGCGATTGTGCATACGAGCTTTTCGACATTCTCCGGCTCCTCGAAAAGCTGGCGCACGAGTATACGTCCCGAGACGCCCATTCTCTTCAACACCTCTGCGATGGCGTGCTGCGGCCAAGAAAGATGATACAGGCGACCAGGAGATATACGACGAAGAAGACGGTGACGTGGACCCAGTTGAACTAGAAAGATCCTTCCGCTCTGTATTAAGAACTTCGGGTCGCGAAGTAGATACCATAACTCGACTACAGGAACATACTATAGGAGCTGGTGTTCAGATCCTCCCGAACCCCAGGGATCACAGGAAGGCTACTTTACGGAAGTCTTTTTGGCACTCTGAAGAGGATGATCCTGATTTGATCTCGAACGAAACCGAGGACGATGCCTTCGAGGAGGATGATATCATGGGCATGGCGCATGGTAAATTAGAGGAGTTCCGCGAATATAGGGAGTATGCTCGCATTGCTGCCTGGGAAATGCCCCTTCTATCTAGTGAGTGGCACTACATATTGAACCCCTTGGAAATGTTAATTGACTGTTCAAGTTAGAACTGGCCAAGCCTTTTGAGCCGCCCACCGCCGAAGAACCCTTACGGTTTCGATATACGAGTTATATGGGAGAATTTCACCCGGCAGAGAGTAAAGTAGTTGTTGAGTTCTCGCCAAGGGATTTACCACTCAATGATGCACAGCAATTGAAAATGAAGAAGCTGTTGGGTCCTCGCTACAATCCGGAGACGGATGTTGCCAAGATGAGCTGCGAGCAGTTCGAGCATCAGGCACAGAATAAGCGATACCTTGGCGATCTGGTCGAAAAACTGGTAGCACGGGCAAAGGTAAATCTTGCTCTATTCTGCTTAGTCCTAACCGTTCATACCTAGCATTCACTTACCTTAACGTTAAGGACCCGTCCGACATGTTCGAGGATATACCGTTAGATACGAGACACCACACATTCAAAACTAAGCCTAAGTTCCCGAAGGAATGGAGAATGAGCGAAAATCGGCGAAAGTTCCTTGAAGACACCAGACAGAAGTCTCTATTACTTGACCAAGCGAAGGAAGAGGCGGGTTCTTTGATCGACGGCAAAGAGAGGATCGAACAATTCTTCGTCGAACAACCTGTGCAAGTTACTAGGTTGAATAATCCATTGCCTAGGGGTAAACAATCACAACCGACCGAACGAATCTAATCTAATCTAATATGTATACTAATATGTATACTATTATGAATGGAAAACAACGCCGGAAGTGTTGTTGTATGAATAAAAATATTCGGTCACAACCAAATGCATAAATACTTGGCATAACCTTGCCTGTTGAGACGAAACTTCCGATCTTGCTAATCAATTATCTCTTTCATCGATCCGAGGTAGGATATTAGGTAAGATTTGCTGGCATAGAAAGGGTTCTAACATATGGGAATGGTCCATATATGTAACATGCTATATCTACTTTACTTCCCTTTGTCGATAGTACTATCATAACCTCTTGGGGATGAGATGACTAAACCCTACTCTTCTGTAGGATTTATTATGATTAAATTCACAAATAACCCATAGCCAATATTCCTTGGGCGAGGCGAGGTGTCTAGAAAGCAAGGCAGGACGTTGGTTCCCGAAAGACTGAATGAAGCCTACACCATCATAAAATGTCTCTTCGACCTATTCGCCTTGGGACCTTCTCAGATTCAAGATTGTCGTGATAGGCTATGGATTTAGTCACGAATAGGTGTAGGTATTAGGTCAGATTTGATCTAGTCATACGGTACTCCATCCAGCGTGACTCTTTGTTTAAGATTACGATTATTTCATAGCCTGCCATTTAGAATCCATACCTTCGAATGGCTGGGCTATTATTCAGATGTCCTGGGTACCCAAGTATGCACATCATGGTCGTAACATAGAGGGAATGCCCATTTAAGGTTGACCGACGATGCACGGAAATTTTGCCAAGACGGCATTCGGCAATTATGTAGAAAGGAAGATACCCCGTCGCGGAAGATCGGCTGTGAGCGACTCATCAGACAGCACCCAGTATTGCAACATCGACGATATATAACCTAGGCTCCCTGGCTATCCTAACTGATCTATATAGCGAACAATTGGTCTTAGGTGTATATGGTGTATTTTGTAATAGGATATCGTAGGTTCATTTTTTTTCTTTCGGGTTCTAATGGCTTTATCGATGGTATTGTTAAATCGGCACCTCCAAGGTTCTTAAGTTCCTGATGATGCGCCACAATAGTTGCGGGATCGTGGTCGCTAGGGGGCGACACCGAGTGTAAAGATGAATCGTAGATCGAAGACCGCGCGTTCGCAAAACTTGGCAACTTAATTAGGTATATGTACATACTAAAGCGGGTTAGTGGAAGAAGTGTAAAGAAAATATCTGGTGGCATCAGTACGTCAAGCCACGATAAATACGGGTCTATCTGATAATTGTCGGGTTGCGCCACAATCATTGACGTCACGCTGTCTCAAGCTATCTTCTAGTTCATAATGAAAAGATCACGAGTGATGAAGTACGACGCTTAAATAATACTATTATCAAACTAAGTACTTGTACATACTTTGATATTATATACGACTAAGTAATAATAAATAAGGTGAACCTGATCAATTAACTCTCAGAAGAATTTGAATTGATTAGGTATATATGTACCTACTCTTTTATATACATGTACCGCATATTATTAATATGAGGTTGCCAAGAAGCAGGGGAAGGTACATTAGTAGGAGGCTAGGGTCGCTAGGCAAGTATAATAGAAGTACCCATTACTAGATTTGTGCATGTTTGGTGGGTCTAGAATGTATGACGCAGTAGTAGTTGAAAGGGAAACTGGGTCATTGTTTCGTTGTTTCGTTGCAAATGCATCATAGTTCTAGGTCCCGCCGCCAAATAATTCAAGGAACACGGCACCGCCTTCCGTGCACAAAGGCAAACCAGCTCATATGGTACAAATTGTTGCCCGTACTTAATAAGAAGTGACTCGATCCCAATTACCATCTCCGTTTCTTTACGCAACAACCTTGAACTTTGCGATATCACTTATTTAAACCCTCGTGCACCTCACAAACCATTGACTCTCATTTTCACCATACAGCTCAATTCAACTTTCTAATCTGTACGAAAACGCACACAGCACACAAGGTTTCTATCAATCTAGAAACATTTCATCAGAGACGATTCAATCTTGTCTTCTAGTCGACCAGAACTTCACATTTAGCCCGCAATGCCTTTCACCGCAAGGTAAGATACAATTTCCTGCATCTACTATGCATCAATACCGTGGAGGCGACCTGCTGACTTGGTTTGCTTTTCGAATAGTGACATTTGCAAGATCATTCTTGCCATCATCCTCCCGCCCCTAGGTGTCTTCTTAGAGCGAGGATGCGGTGCCGACTTCTGCATCAATATCTTACTCACCATTCTGGGTTACATCCCGGGTATCATCCACGCGCTGTATGTTTTTGATCGTACACACACCATCTTTTGACCATATGATAGACTGACATTGGCTGCAGGTACATTATTCTGAAATATTAATGCGTCCGAATAATCCACCCTTTCCTTCCGCATTTTTCGTCATGCAGCGACAGCATAGCAAAACTCTGCCATAGACAGTACATGACGGTTGGACCAATGGCGTGGTGGCACAGGGGTTCGTGATGTTACGGGGCGTCCTGCGTGGATCCAGCCATTGCATTTTTTTTCTTTCGACGCTAAGGTGGGGGGTGGGTAATGAAGTGCCGTTTTTCGGGTCTGACCGACGTCACCAGACCCTACCCTCTGTTTCAGCCCGGCTTGATCTTTCGATAATTAATTCACCACCGCAACGATATGTTGTTTGAACGGACGAACGACTTGGCAATGATAAGGCATGAAGATCCGGGGTCGGTTGAGGAGCATGGATAGCTATGTGTATTCACGACGTTTCTAGATTTGTTTCTATAATGATTATGATTTCGATACCCCCTAACCCATGCTTGCATCATCCGGTTTATTATGACTATCAAGTACTTGGTTTCGCGGCTTATGAAAAGGAGGATGATCGAAATAAAATGATCAACCATCCAAGTAGTGTATTGATAAGTTCACTACGTTAAACTGTTTTGAGCAAAGCCGACGGTGTTATCCCAGTCGGATTGTAAATACCGCGCAAATATTTCGTCGCTGCAAAACACACTACCGGAAAAGTGATTACTTGGTAGTGATTTATTTTCTGGATGCGGTGAGCTCGAAAATCTACCAATGCTAGGCTGAATTGGATCCGTCTGAAGCGGATACCTACCTGTCTAGTCATACAAAATGCAATGACGAAGCTGTAAAGTACTTCCAAGGTTGGCCTGAAAGCATATTTAGGAATGGGATAGAGCGTCGACTAGAGATGGTCTATATTCATTACGCTCGTCCTATCTTAAATGATAATACCTGAAAGTAATCGTAAGTATAAAAAGTATAAAAAGGTAATGCGACAGAAAAGAGACTCACGTCGTTTTTGCCTACTGACACAACGGCATCTTCCGAGACTCGTACACCTCCCACACCTTCTACGTAGGCAATTGGCGCATCGCCCATCACTTTCTTGGCGACATCACCCACCGTCGTATTCTTCTTCACCAACACACAATCTCTGAACGCGTGTTTCGTGTCTGATCCAGAGCTGAATGTCGATATATTTCGAACGGGGAAGACTGGCACGAGACCCAGTATCTCAGCCGCTTTCGAGAGTACTTGGACAACACCGGTAGATCCGTATCGGAACAAGATCATATCTCTGTATTCCTCGATAGTGCTCTTATTCTTTTCATCCAGCTCCTTCAATCCACCGCCGTCCGGATCGCCATCCGCGATCAAGTCTTCGCGCGTGTCGACGAACTCTGTTCCTTCTGTATACCTTATATAGCCCTGCTTAGCCATTTTACGAAGGAATAACTCGGCCTTTGCTGAACATGCCACCACCATGTTGGGATCTTGCATCTTAGTGATCTTCATAAGATTCTTGTAAGCGTCGGAGTCGTCAATCTTATTCAGCGCGATTACCGTAGGGAATTTCTCGTCTGTGAATGCGCTGACAACACGGTCAACAGTCTCCTCGCTCCAGGCCTCTAGAGGTTCCTTTAGGCCCATACGATCTAATGTTCGGGCTACCACTGCAGCTGTGCTTCCGTAACCTGAGAATTGCCCCTGTAAAGTTTCGACAGCGGTGGCCTTAATAGCAACATGTCGCCTCTTTATAGAGCCCCACTTCTCCCATAGGTTTCCCTTGATCCAAGCAACTATTTCGCTACGCAGCCAGGCTATATCCTGAGAAGGATCGTAGCCTCGTGTATTTTCGCCCTCTGCGTTGGTCCTTCCACTAGCGTCCACAACGTGTATCAGCGCGTCCGCATGTCGGAGATCGTCCAAGAATTTATTGCCGAGACCTCTACCCTGGTGTGCGCCGGGAACGAGTCCGGCAACATCGAGCAGTTCTATGGGGACGGAGCGACGGCCATCGACACACGATCCGTAGTTGGGTTTGCATTTGTCCTGTACGCTAAAGCGCTCGCAGGCGCAAGTTATTTGGAGATACCCGATAGCTCGTTGAGGATCAATAGTGGTGAAACTAAGTAATGCAAATCATTTGTTAGCTAGAGATTAACGAGTCTGTGTTATTACATTGTCCCCTCCCCTCCTCTTCTCTTCTTTTCTCTTCTTTCTCCTGTCATCTAGGTTGCTGCATAGAAGATATGTATATGGACGTGAATATTATTAATAAGGGATGGGCGTACGGGTAGTTTCCTATGTCGCGTTTTATATGTATCAGTGCCCGCAGTTTGGGTCGATAAAGTCGGCTGGATTCGACCCACCAACTTTGGACGTCGCATCGGTTAAGCTGTTCAGCATCGTGCTCTTTCCAGCAGATGGCTTGCCGACAAGGCCTATTAATGGATCTCGCGGCATCTTACGAAGGAGTTGTAAATTTTGGGATGATATAGAATTCCTCAAGTTCTCTGAATTAATGCAGCTTAAAAGAAAATCTTAGGTTATGAGTGGGGTGGGAAGTTGCGAAGGTGGTATGTTCCTGTTGCCCGAGTTCTATCTATGGATGTCAGGAAAATTTAGATAACAGCCCGGAGGCTCTAGCTAAGACCCGCTGTAATGGCCCCGCGACTTTCCATATCTAGGTGCCTACCTACCTAGTACTTAGGCGAGTTTTCTCACTAATACACCTTTTGAGACCGGTATATTACATCCACATCGCCTACCTAATAGGTACCTACCTACCTTCACCATCAACATTTTCCAGCACTGTCCAATCAGACGTATCCTCAGCTCAACGTCGTATGCATATTCAAAATGCGACGAGGTCGCTTCTCATTAAGCGACTTACCCGCTTGGTGTGTCTTGAATAACGTTACCTTTGTGGATGTTAAAGCTACCGATATAAACGATCGAGGCTATGGGTTGATAGCAGACACGGACCTAATTGATGAAGATGGAGACGCTGATATTCCGGCTCTCTTAACGATTCCGAGAGACCTCGTTCTTTCGGCCGAAGGCGTAGAAGAGTACGCTAAAGAAAACAAGGACTTTCGGCAACTTTTAGACATAGTAGGACGCCGGGTTGGTACATGCTTAACCTCGAGGAACGCTTTACTACATACTAAGCATGTATATAGTCAACTAGAGGCGACATATTATTATTCCTTCTAGTACAGCTGGTCTTGTCTTCACCCGATTATAAGGGTGGCCAAGGGCCATCGACTCCATGGACCCAATACTTCAGTCTCTTGCCGTCACATGTATCAACTCCTACAATGTGGTCCGAGTCAGAGCTCTCATACTTAAAGGGCACTTCATTAGAGGTGAGTCGCTTTTGGAAGTTGAAGACATCAGCCTTAACCTGAACACCGCAGGTTAACACATTTAGATAGCCTGCAGTGTCTGCGAAGTTGACGGCATTAACGAAAGAGTTCGATGATATTCGTGCAAAGACAGCCAGCCTGCCATTTTGGGACGAAACTTTTTCCATTGATGAATCGGTCACCATACAAGACTGGATTCTTCTTGACGCATTATACAGGTCTCGTTCTCTCGGCTTGCCCCATTCCGGAGAAGCGATGGTGCCGTGCCTCGATTTAGTGAACCATTCTAGTAAAGCGAACGCTTATTTTGACGAAAATGGAGACGGTGAGATCATTCTCCGTCTGCGCCAGGGTTGTGGCGTGTCGGCTGGTAATGAAATTACTATCGACTACGGGGGGGATAAGTCACCGGCTGAGATGCTGTTCAGCTATGGCTTTATTGATACTGATTCAACCGTCACTAGCCTTACCCTACCTCTAGAACCGTTCAGCGACGATCCTCTTGCAACGGCAAAACTTCATGCTTTTGGTACACCGCCAAAGTTAAAATTAGCTGAGGATGACACTGGTAATCCCCATTGGACCGCGCCTTTTGTGTATCTTATGTGCTTGAATGAAGAAGGTGAGCACTCCCTGGGTCCTTGGTGCCTCTCGGAGGGCAAGATCATCTTGAGATTCTCCATCCCAGAGCGATTGAATTGTGCTAACAGCCGGGTTGCAGATGGGCTGCAGTTTAGGGTCCTACAGGAGACGGACGGATCTCGCCATTTGAAAATGTTCTGGCAAGACACGGATGTCACTCATGAACCCGATGCGATCGTAGATCATATTCATAACCATGAATTGTACCCGCTATTTAAACTACGGGTCATAACAGTACTCTACGATATCTTTCAAACTAAAATTGAAGAGCTTACTGGGACCAGAGATAGAGATATGATCTCAGGGTCGACAAGGGAAGAAATCTGGGAAGTCGTCTCCCGTCTGAATTCACTTGAGGCAGGTATCATAAAGAAGTGCCTGAGAGTCCTGGACGAAGAGGTAAGGCCAAAAACCGCAATCAATCAGTATACTCGACATTCTTCATGAATTCATCAATAGCGATGATTCTTGGGATATGGTCGCCTGGGTAGCCTCGGCTATAGTACTTCGCTAACTCCTGAACATTATAGCAAACCCGATTGATTGGGGATGATAAAGTGCTGGAGTATCTAAATTCAACGACCTCTGATCGAAATGATACTGCCGCCGGGGCCGCCGACGACGAGGAAGATTTCAGCTAGAATATTGGAGTCTAACCCTCATCTCGGCTACTTGCTGGTTCTGACACAGTCGATATATCTTTATCGTATGCATGGTGCGATAAATACCCTAGCTGTGTATTTAATTTATTTGCACGGTTATATTGGGGATGTGATTACCCCAGAACTAGGACTCAGGCGCCTCCTCGTTAATGTGATGTGATATCATACCAGGTTTGTGGTTCCGATGAACTTTCCCAACCCACTAGAGAAACAGGAACGTAACGACCAACGTGATTAACTACTCTCATATGTCGGCTCGGCAGGTAATGTGAGAATTCAGAGTTAAACCTGTAGGTATACTGTTGGTCAATTACCCAACGACTAGCAGGCAATCTATACGGACGCACCTGGTCTTGAAGGTCTCTTTGGACTTATAATTCGGACCGAGGACCCAGAGCTAATCCTGGGCTGCACATGTTCGGCACTGCATTTATACAAACAATTCAATTCTCATATGGCAACTGTTCCTTACATACATGACCCAGTGCTCTGTGTCATGATCTACCTCGCTGGTTTATCCACAGCGTGGGCGCTTTTAACCGGCAGCCACCCTCCCAGAGCTGCGCGACAGAGTCACCCATGTGGTATCCCGATGTGGATACAATTAATCGTTCTGAGGTGAATACCTAGACGGGCCGTCTGGTCTAACATTGCGCGGACGAAAATTTGGTCGTGCAGCCATCCCACGTTTTCTCATTACATTCAAGCTGAATCCAACATGAGCATGGGTTCGAGTTGTCCTAACAATATATCAAAGGCCAATCTGACTCCTCGGAGTAACTACAGATCGACAAAATATAGACGGGTTCGTGGATGAGTGAGATTATAGATGAACTGTATTCATAATCGTGGTAAATGAGTTTTCTGTAGAAAAAACAGGATTAGGAAGTTGACATTGCGCTGATCATCACTAACAGGTTCAGTACAGATCCAGTCATAACTTCTTCGTACGACTTGGAAAGGTGCGCTTATTTGATCAATTCTCGTTGTGTTTGCCCTGCTAATATATTAAGGAGTGATGCGTACGTTAGACACAAGTGGTAAGACCAACCAGTCATTAACCTAACACTCTACGGCCATTCATATATCCATGTGGTGGGCTGAGAGAAATGTCCTAAGAGGGGAATTCGACTGAGGCTTCTAACATGAACTAGTGAACCCGGCGGACGCTGGCCGTTATACTCAATAGTAATTAAAACCGAGACCTGGCATCCCAATGAGTATAGATAATGAAAACCACCTACTTTCGGTGGCGTTACACTTAACATGGTATTGGCGTTCAAATGTAGCACTTAGACCTATAAACTAACCCGGTTCCTAGCATTCGTAACATGACCTAAGTGCGTCGATATCTAATTCGAGTGTTGCACCGCATGTAAGTCGATATAGGAACTGGCCGGTCGCCGCAAAGACGATAGCTTGGCGACGGTCACGTCTACTCCGAGCGAAGTAGTGTGACGAGGATGGCGTGGTAGGACTTAGGAATGGGAACGTGTAGGGTGCCGGCCTATGCTTGCGGAAATATGCGGGTTTTCTTGAAGCCGCATCTTCCCCTATAACCGACAGGACCTGGTAACGGAGTCAGCTATACCTCGGCGTCTGTCCTGTACCTAGTATCTAGTATCTGGTACCCTGGCAATGGCAGGGTCATATCTTGCGTCGATGCTCGCCCTCATATTCTTGGAAACCTGATTCGCTCTCTTATCGTGCCCTCAGAGAAACAAGCCGACGCAATGGTTGAAAGGTACGTAGGCTAAGAGCAGTCAGTGGATCATGGACGTATGTGAGACAACTTCGCCTATCTTAAAAAATAAAACCTGGGGTAAATCCCCCGCGGAAAGATTCGAGACCCTTTGACTCTCCGGGGTCGTGGCCGAGTTGTTATCGTACGGATCATAGGAAACTAACTACAATAGTAGTTCGAGTGGTGTCATTATTTTAGCGTTGGGAAATGATATGCCAAGTGCCAGGTTCGAGAAATATCATGGGCTGGACCATCTCTTAAGGCGTGGGGAACTGAAAAATGTTGGTGAGTGTTTAGTGTCCAAACGTACTTGTCTAGTGCCTAGTAGTATGCGAGTACCCACCATAATATTGGCGGGTTCGACCAACCATGGTTTCCCTATTATTTGTGCCTGCTGAGGTTACAACGGCGGATGATAGTACCAAATCCGCTAACCCGCCATTTCATTTTAGGTATTAAGATGTATATAATATAAGATATATAATATAAATTATTATTTGCACTTTGCATTATATTTATAATAATTATAATATTATAATTTATAATAAATATAACGGTTTATATTATTAAAAAATTATTATAAAATATAATATATAATTTTAAATTAAAAAAAAAAATTTTTTACGAAAAATTAATTAATATAAAATAAAAATTAACGTAAGTTATTTAAAAATTATTTTATTTAAATAATATATATAATTATAAATAAATAAATAAAAAAAATAATATTTTATTTAAAAAATTTTATTTTAATTT
>MU403146.1:0-212220 GCA_022695765.1 Annulohypoxylon moriforme | reverse complement strand
ATTTAATATAATATAATAATTATTTTAAATTAAATATAAATTATTAAAAATTATTTTAATAATTTATTATTTATATATAAACGTTAATTATATAATATATAAAATTATATTAATTATTTTTACGTGTTATATATATATATATAATTATTAAACGTTTATATTTAAAATTAATTAACGTTAATTTTAATAAAATTATTATAATAAAAAAATTTTAATAAAAAATTTAAATAAAAATTATAAACGATATAATATTTTTTTATAAATTTAAAATATAATTAAAACTTACGTTATTAAATTTTAATTTAAACTTATTAAAATAATTATAAATAATATAATATTTTTTCGTAAATTTAAAATATAACTTTTTTAAAGTCGGGTAAATAACCTTTCGTAAACTTAAGTAATATTTTTAATAAAAAATTTAAGCAAAAACCATAAGCGACATAATAATCCTTCGTAAACTTAAGGTATATCCATTTCCTTATAATGGGTGTTAAGTTAATTTGTTAAATCCCCTATCATGGCTGCCTTAAACGCTTCCCCCCAGATTTCATCCGTGAACATCGGATAATCTGCCTGGATATGCCTTTGGTCCTTCATATATTCTGCTGGAGTCATGCCTGTTACCTCTTTAAACACCCTATGGAAATGCCATTTTGAGACCTGGGCCTCGTGCGCTAAATGACTAGTTCTGTCTGATTTGTGTTGTACATATCCGTCTTGTTCCATCGCTAACTCCCAGGTTTTCCGTTCTACCAGGGAGCGTACCCTTGTAACTGCCGCTTCTTCAGGCATTCCTCCTCTGGCTTCTGGCTTACAGCGTTTACAGGAACGGAATCCTGCATGCTCTGCATCCTTATAATGGTCATAAAAGAATACATTTGCTCGCCTTGCTCTTCGTGCTTTGCACACCGGTCTACAATATATCTTTGTCGTCCGTACTGCACTACGATGACAATAGTCAGCAATTCGTTCCATGAGAGCCCTATATACCAGATACCAAAAGACAATAGAAGAGTGGTAGGGAAGCAGTCTACTACATACTACACAAATAATCCATCAGCAGAGGGATCTCGCGCTTGTACTGCCATCCAACGTGAAGATTCAGTAGTATATGGAGAGTTAGACATACTGAGTACTATGTCTAGACAGTTGAAGAATCAGAGGGATGGTACGAAAAATGAAGTAGAGGAAAGTGTGCTGTCGTGGTTGAGCGTTATCGGGCTGTGGGAGGACGGGTGGGGGGTATTTGCTTGTTAACACAATGGAACGCAAGAATTCGTGGGCGGTGTGGGAGGTGACAATTGCTTTTGACTGTCGAGGCTGGTAAAGGAGATAAAATTGAGGATGACTCAACTCTCTTCCAGTCTAGAGCGGAGGTAATATGCATCAGGCCGACGAAGCCACCAAGAGTCAGTACTGTGAAGAAGAGTATTTCAAATGTGCTCGCCCCTTTTTGCAGGTAAAAGTGGGTTATCGTCAGCAATTGCTATAGAAGTGACCAATCAGGTGCACAGTTTGACCAACTTCCATAGCAAGAGGACCAAGGAGCAGCAGCGGTCAGAGTCATCGCGGAATCATGAAGAATAGCAACTCCGCGGCGAGCAGCAAGCCTTGGAGATTTGCCTTTCGTTCGTCCAGTATTTAACCCCTCCGACTGGACGCTTTTTAGCAATGGGAGAGACTCCAGTTGACACTACAACACGCCAGCAAATCCCTATTCCATATTTGGCCTACGAGACTCATCAAGCTTTACACCGCAGGGGTTCATATAACTTCGTAAAATGTCTTCAACTAAACACACCATCATCTCTCCTGCTATCCTCTACTGGGGCACACCAGTAGTTCTGATCACGTCCGAGAACGAAGACGGGACGAGCAATATCGCACCGATGTCTTCTGCATGGTGGCTGGGTCATTCGTGCATGCTCGGGCTCGATGCCGAATCCAAGACCACTCAAAACATCCTACGCACGAAGCAGTGCGTCCTCAATCTTCCGAGCGACTCTATGGGAGACTATGTCAATAGGCTAGCCGACACGACCGGCTCGAACCCTGTTTCGGACTCCAAGTCCTCAAGAAACTACAAATTCGTCAAGGATAAGTGGACAAGGGCTGGGCTACACTCGCAGCCATCGAATTTTGTTACACCGTTGCGAATTGCAGAATGCCCAGTACAGATGGAATGCCAGATGGTGCAGGCCAATGAACTGTGGAAAGACCTGCCCGATCGCAAAGGACTAGCATTAGCAATTGAAGTCCGAGTCCTACGGATCCATATGCTGCAGGAATTACGGATGGAAGGGCATCCCAACAGAGTTGACCCGGACAAGTGGCGGCCGCTGATCATGGCATTTCAGGAGTTATATGGCCTGGGGGGTGGCAAAGTGGCTCCCAGCGTCTTGGGGCGGGTTGGCGAGGAGAAATATCGAGCACTTTGTAGGAGCGATGTTGTCGAGTTGCCTGGTGACAACGATGATCGGATTTCAATCGCTGATGATGGCGAGTAGCTTTCCACGTTTTGGTGATGGACACTCGCGATAGACACTCGTCACCTCTTTGGAGTTATAGGTAACACTTTAGCTCTGCATATATTTAGTAGTCTGGGTCTAAGTAGATTGATAAACACTCATGTTGAATAGGTTTTGCCATTGAATTATCTGCCTTTTTGTGATTGTACTTGGGCATGTTTTAAGGCGTTGAGTACGTTGAAAGAGGCTTTTTATGAAGGGGTTTCTCTACTCAGGAACCCCGATAACTCCGGAACTAGACAGTGGATATCTCCGGGTCAGTGTCACATCGTCCCGCCTACCTACCATGCCAAGAACTTAATAACCAGGTACATACATCTAGAGGTTTTTGCAAAGAAGAGAAATGTAGCTGTCGCTGATCTGACCGGCGCCCTTCGGAAGCCCAACCTTTTCGATTCTTGTTATTTTACTTTGCTTTATTTTATTTTATTTTACGTTACTTCACTTCATTTCACTTTCCCTCAATTGAACTTATCATTTTGGAACACAAACGGGGCTTGTTATCAATTCTACTTTTAAAATATAATTGATTGGTTATTGAAACTGGCTATAAGATTAAGAAGGAAGGTGGTCGAATAATGATATTGTGATATGCGTGGAAGGATGAATGAAAGATACTTACGTACGCTTAGAATTTAGGTAGGAGACCGGTACCAATCACAGCGTGCTCGGCGCTATTCCTATTCCTAAAACCTGTTGACCGTTCGAAGTAGGGCGCTAGGAAACTTCATAAAAACATAGAACAAGTTGATCGAAAGTTTGGTGTCTCTCTTTCTTCTCCTTCTTCGACTTGCGCGTTTTGAAACTTGGTTTACACATCTGGAAGCCGGATTTATTAAATGTATCTAAAGTCCACTACCGTCGAATCCGTCGTCATACCGGTCCTATGTCTATGCACGTCGGTCTTATCGATCTGTGGGGTCCCCACGTGCTAGACCTTGGAATGGTAAATGAACCGCGATCGTTGTAACGGTATTTGTGACTAGCACGCTAGCACAATGTGGAGTGGCAATCATTCATGCGTCAATTTCGGCTCCAAGCCTTACATGTGCGTCGGAAGAGGGTTTGTCTGGACTCTCACAGGGGAAAATGCAACGCTGGCAGGGATGGCGGAGTTCACGATGGAGCTTTCATCGGCGGCTCTGTTATGTCGGCCGTTCTTAAGACTCGGCCTCTGCCCACTAAAATCGGCCCGTTGTTGGAAATGGCCGGAGGAGGTGAGTCGAGACGAGGTTTAGCTATTGTCTGCTCCATGTGATCGCCACCGGTAACAGTCGTTCCATAAGAAGACCAATATATCCCGGTTGAATTTTGTTTTGTTTTCTCTCTACCTTCTTCACTCACCAAGCCTTTCACGCATTCGCGTCCCTACTGTCCCCTCCTTATATAGGTGCTCAGTTACGCGTCAGGCGCACCGGCGGCAACCATGCAGACCCCACGGGCTTCTCTCGCTCTTCTTGCCCAGTTGGCTACTCTGGCCATCTCGGCAGATGTAGATGCCTGGAAAACGCGAAATATTTACTTTGCCTTGACAGACCGCATAGCCCGCAGCAGCACCGACACGGGAGGTTCCGCATGCAGTGACCTCTCCAATTACTGTGGCGGCACTTTCCAAGGTCTCCAATCTAAGCTCGACTACATTGCTGGCATGGGATTCGACGCCATTTGGATCACTCCTGTGGTGACCAGTAAGTGTTCCCCTACATCTTACGTCATCCTCCGGCTGTAGTTTGATTGGTGGCTAATCATACATGAACAATAGACAGCGACGGCGGATATCATGGATACTGGGCTACAGATCTGTGAGTGGTCCCTGGCTTACCATGGAGACGGGACGCATCACACACCTAGGATGCGGATAGCTAATGTTGATTCCACGATATAGATACAGCATCAATTCGAACTACGGCACGGCTGATGACCTGAAGGCCTTAGTGAGCGCCGCCCATGACAAGGTACGTTGGAACATACCGTTTGCGGTGAGCGTGGTGTAAGCTGATCTCGAGTTCGGTAGGGTATATATGTCATGGTCGACGTCGTTGCGAATCACGTGGGGCCCTCCACTATCTCGGATCACCAACCATCGCCGCTCAACGAGGACAGCTCCTACCACTCTGAGTGCACGATCGACTATTCTAACCAGACTAGCGTGGAAAACTGCTGGATTGCAAACCTCCCGGACCTCGACACGCAGAGCTCCGAGATCCGATCGCTTTACCAGACGTGGATCAAGTGGCTCGTGACGGAATATGACTTCGACGGCGTGCGCATCGACACGGTGAAGCACGTAGAGAAAGACTACTGGCCCGACTTTTCTGCCGCTGCTGGTGTGTATACGATTGGCGAAGTCTTCGACGGCGACCCAGCCTACGTTGCACCTTACGCTAGTCTCATGTCGGGGTTGTTGAATTACCCTATGTACTACCCGATGAACGCCTTCTATCAGCAGACGGGATCGAGCCAGGCGATCGTGGACATGTATAACACGCTCAGTTCGTCATTCCCCGATCCTACCGCGCTAGGCTCGTTCCTCGATAACCACGACAATCCGCGATGGCTAAACACGAAGAATGATCTCTCCCTCATCAAAAATGCGCTTGCATATGTCATCCTTGCGAGAGGTATCCCGATCGTGTACTATGGTACCGAACAGGCCTACTCGGGCGGTGCTGATCCTGCCAACCGTGAGGATCTTTGGAGGAGCAGCTTCAGCACCACCTCCGACCTCTACCAATCCATCAGTAAACTATCGGCCGCGAAGAAATCGGCCGGTGGTCTTGGCGGCAATGATCAAACCCATCTATACGTAGCCAATACAGCGTATGCCTGGAGTCGGGCAGGTGGTAAGCTCGTTGTTCTCACCACTAACAGCGGACTTGGATCGAGTGGAAACTACTGCTTTGATAGCCAGGTCGCTAACGGGTCCTGGAATAACACTTTTGGTTCCGGAACTGTGACTTCGGATGCGAACGGAAATGTTTGCGTGTCCGTTACCAATGGTGAGCCTGTTGTGCTGGTGGCCTCTTGAAGTCCACATGCATTCCTGGCCTAAAGTGGAGGTTGCAATGGCAGTAATACCTAGGGCTCGGGTAGTTTGAAGGATGGTATGATGACATGTTCTACGTATATATATCTACGTATGTATATGTAGTTGAATCCAATTTTATCTTTCGGGTCCGAGAAAAGAAAAGGGAAAAAAAGAATGAGGGACTAAAATAGAAGGGGATCCGTTGGTGGCACATACTAGGATACTTGTATATTGTACTGGTGGATACACGTCGGACTCGGACTTGGATGTTCGCCGTGCACTCCGGCAATTCCCGTCTTCCTTCGATGCTCCGAACACCGACGGTTAATAGTAAAATATAACAGTTTCTAAATCGGTATCTATATCTACCTACCTACACACTGAGCACACACAAATATATATAAGTACTTTGAGTGGAATGGATCTTTCGAGGTTTTCAAATAAACTACCTACGTCGACTTCTACCAGGTCGAATAATGGAATACTAATCGACTATATGAATAAGTCTCTTATAAAAATTAGTCGAATAGTTGAATATTCGTTCCGCTTATCCCTTGTGTAACATCGTAGGGGAAGTCCGTTCGTACTGTTCGTATTTTTCATATTTATTCATTTTGTTCATCATACACTCATTACTCTCATCATTCTCGAGATTGTACGTTCATCGTATGATTGGTTTTCTTGAAAACATCTCATCATTCAACCTCGTCCTCCTCCGTCCCCTCTCGCGATCGTCAAGGCGTATCGTAACATTATCAGAGTGATTACGAAGACGACGTTTCCTTGTGCCGCGATACACTGAATATGAATTATACACTGTTCTCTACCCGTCTGTCGCGCGGCATAACTGGCGCTGCCGTTGCCGGCGCCGGCGCCGGTCTGTACTACACGTACATGAGAAGTGTTGCTCACGCTGACTCCGGAGCACCGAAGCGTACTTTTGGCAGTGGCCCAGCCTTCTTATCACTCGAACTCGAAAGCACCGAGACTGTAAACCACAACACGAAACGGTTGCGTTTTAAATTACCTGAACCAGATTCCGTCAGCGGATTGACCTTAACATGTAAGCACTTATGATTGTAAAGAGCATATACAATGATATATGATCTACGGTTCTTCGTCGCCACTGACACGCCCGAGGAAGCCGCTCTCTTGACATTTTCTTGGCCCAAGGGGAGTACGCTTCCTGTCCTACGACCTTATACCCCAATAAATGCTCTAGGTGAGTGAAACCCTGCCACCTATGCCATCGTTTACTACCTCCTAACCTTTTCGAAAAGATGAGCCTGGTGCAATAGAGCTCCTGGTAAAACGATACCCAAATGGAAAGCAAAGCACGCACATCCACTCCTTGCAACCCGGGGACTCGCTTCGATTCGTGACCCGTCTACCAGGGTATAATTGGCAACCGAATAAACACCCAGAGATCATGCTCATCGCCGGGGGAGCTGGCATCACACCTGCTTACCAGCTCATTCGGGGTATTCTGCAGAACCCAGACGACCAAACCAAGATCACGCTTGTGTTCGGAGTCAATACAGACGCCGACCTGCTATTGAGAAAAGAATTTGACGACTACAAAGCTCAATTTCCAAGTCGTTTCACGACAGTCTACACAGTCAGCCAACCCGTGGACGGCTCACCATTTAGAAAGGGATACGTATCTAAGGAACTGCTAAAGGAGGTAGCACCCCATTCAGAAGATTGCAAAGTGTTTGTATGCGGGCCGCCACCGATGGAGGAGTCTCTCGTAGGTAGCAAGCGAAAGCCGGGAATATTAGAAGAGCTCGGATATCGGAAAGACCAGATTCACAAATTTTAAGTCGCTTGACTAAATTCGACATATGTCTGCCCCATAGATATAGGCCAATCAGTACCAGACAGTCTAGAAGAACAGAACCATGTATTTGAAGATCAGTTCCTGCATATTCAGGTAAAGCAATATGAATCATGCTGAGATCATGCATCAAGCCATTGAGATTCGACGCCATGCGAAAATACGGGAAGATGCAGCTTTTCTTTCCTGGTTTCTACTAGTATCACAAAGATAGTCGATCCGGTATCTGTGTCGAAAGTTAGGGAGATTAGTTTTGATCAATTCAAGACAACGAGTAACCCTTTGTTGCCAACTGATGCGCAATCCAGCGGGGATGATTGCGTGAGAGGCTATCGAATATACGGATTAGAATTGATCGAAGACGATTTCACAGTCCAAGTACAAGTCAGGTGAAGTGAAGCAGTAGGTGTTTGCGCTCCCAAAAATGAGACGGGTAGGTCGGATACATCACAAGAACTGCTCAGGGAATAGGCTTCCCTGTTTATTTAGCCGACGTTTAGCGATCAGCAAGGCCAAGGCTTCTTGCCCCTAAACTGCCAATCACTTTGGAGCTTGCGACATAAGCCAGGCGGATATAATGCATTAAAGTCACAGGTAGAAGTGCGTAGTATTGATTGTGTGGGAGGGCCGTCACTTTGCCGGATTTTGGCTATGAGAATAAGCCGCAGATTCCTTGTGGACTGGGATCCCTAGAATGTGTATATGAGCAACGGCGGGCGAGCGATCAACATAGGCATACATCGATTGACCATGAGCGTATGTCCTGTGTTAATCACACAAGTTCGATGTTAGAAAATGCGCCCAAATCTGGTGCTTGGCCGCACTTGGCCCCATCGGTTCCCCTTTGGCCGTGACGTTGATCGGTCGAGCTTAATATGTGTCTCGTTGTTTACCTCCGTCTGAACCAGAAAATCAAAATTGGGAACCTTGGAAGCTAAGATCGTCTCTGCAGCTGTAGTACTTATAGGTAACGTATGGCGCTGATGAGAGTCTTCGTGAGTCGCTCAACCTAGCCATAGTCTCATCTACGGGGTGTTCCTACTAAACATGTACATCCGCATCGATTCGTGTAATAGACCCCTTCGTGCCATAGGCCTGATCATATTGGCGGGTCGATTTGTCGCGTCTCACAGTCAGCTTCCTGCTGTGGTAAGGCAATGCCCACTAGATATTACAGCATTACAATCTCAACACCAGCTGAGATGCCCACAACCAGTTGATGGAAATACAGTTCACCAACCTATTGATTGGTCGCCTTGGACGCATTTACCGCAATGCATACACGCAGGGGGGCCGACTGCGGCCGAATATTGCGTTTTTACTAATTCTCGGCATGGGAATGGGGGCATTAGCATTATCACTACGCCTGAAACGGCCGCGGACAGCATTGAGATATTGAACGATTCAGGCCACACTCATACAAAGTCCTTCACCGATAACGATGCCGACGCAGCGTTTGAGGTAATCGACGTCCCCGGGAAAGGAAAGGGGGTCATTGCGAAACGGCGCATCAACCGTGCCGAGGCAATTATGGCGGACTGGGCTTCGCTGATTGTGGACCTGAACTTCCCAACTTCAGTGAAGCGAGCACAGGGGTATCGCCTCCTTCATCTGGCCATTGACCAGCTGTCAAACCCGGACCTCGTGCTCCAATTGGCTCGGAGTAGCTCTTTCTCAGCTGACATCGTAGAAGACGTACTTCGAACCAACGCTTTCTCCTACACCTTGGCTGGGGATTCACACATGGCTCTCTACCCCAAAGTCTCCGTGAGTTCATTCGTCCATCTGGAACTGCCTCCTGTGCTATTGAATAACTGACGAGAAAATAGAGAATCAACCATGCGTGCCGTCCGAAGTAAGTACTGAACGAAGGTAATTGGAAACAGAGAGATGAATGAGAAGCTAAGGTCACGGGGTAGCGCGTTCATAAGATTTACGCCGTCGAGTTTGGCCGTAAGCATCGTTGCTCTAAGAGATATTGGGCCGGGAGAGGAGATAAACATCACATGTATGGCTGCCCAAATAACCGTTCCGCTACGACGAATCATATAGCTGATGAGATATCTTCTTAACTTATCTTAGACGTACCTTTAGGGAAGACGCGCGAAGAAAGACAAATAGGCTTACAGAAATGGGGGTTCAACTGTACATGCTCACTTTGTACAGCATCAAAAGCGGAAGTTGCCGCATCCGACTATCGTCGACTGAAGATTAAGGATATGCGTCAAGAAGTCATGAAGGCGGTCGAAGCTTGGGACGGGACGAAGGCTGTCAAGCTCACGCACGAGGTACTCGAACTGATGCGCGCAGAGGATCTTGCACCGCTTTACGCCAGCCAATACGAGATAATGGCGAGGTTATATTGGAAAGCGAGGGATGAGAAGACGGGGACCAAGTACGCGAAAATGTCAATAGACACGTTAGTGGACCAGGGATATCTAGAGGATAGTCCAGGTACACTGAAGGCATTGCTGAAGACCTTTGATGAGTGAATTCTGCTTTGAGGTATAGGAGGGAAAAAACGGACCCGGGGAATTGGGAGGTGGGGGACGGGCGAAGACGGGGTACTGTCTATCGCTATCGTTATTCCTTTTATCCGTTTAGAATAGTTACCTAGGTACATAAGTAGCGTGGCCTACATGTCATAGACTTAGATGCACTTAATGGATTAGATGAATAAATAGGTACCATCACACTGCCGACGATTGCCTGAGTTGAGTGCCTAACCCTAGCTACCCTCAGCACCCCAACACCCGGTCTCGGTACCTATTTAGCGCATGGGCGCATGGGCGTACCTATTCTACCTAGTAATTTATATTTAACCAGGGGTCCCATGATAATGATATTTGATGTACCTACCTACCTAGCAGCCCAGGTACACCTATCTGCTTATTTATGTAGGTACTTAGGCGAATATCTAAACATATAAAGATATTTAGATTCGCACATACTTATGTAGTTCTTATGATACTTTTATCCTTACGTTTGATGTTTGCTCGGGTATTTTAGTCTTTTAGTTATCGCTCGCATCTACCCTTAATCGTACGCAACAGGAGCATCGGCCTGCGATGGGTGACGCACAAGCGCTCTTCCCGGCTTCCCTTATCTCATCGGATGTCATTCATTCTCTGCCAGATGGCTTCGTTATCCGTCCATTAGAGAAGAGCGATTATAGCAAGGGGTTCTTTGACTGCCTGCGAGTCCTTACGTGGGTCGGAGATGTTAGCGAGACTGACTTCATCGAACGGTACGACGAGATGGCGGAATCTAAGGGTACATATTACTTTGCCGTGATTGAGCATGAGAGTCGCATCGTCGGAACAGGTGCCTTGGTAGTAGAGAAGAAATTGTACGTTTCCAAACTCACCCACACTGCGAGTATTGTCCAGATCTCTTACTAAAGCAGCATCCATGATCGCGGCAAATGCGGCCACGTTGAAGAGATTTCGGTGGCCAAGGAGCACCAGGGGAAAGGACTCGGTCTAAAGATGATTCAAGCTTTGGACTCTGTGGCCGTCAACCTAGGCTGCTACAAGAATATACTCAACTGTGGTCTACGTAATGAGCCTTTCTACGTCAAGTGTGGATACCACAACTCTGGCATAGAGATGTCGCGCTACTTTGAGGCGGAGCGTGATGACTATCATCGAGGTTGAAATTGAAATGAAAAAAGGCTCTTGTCTATATATCTCTCTCCCCCCCTCTATTTATTTCCCGAGAGAAATATATGAATAATAAGTGGTTAGCTTAAGACTACCTACGTTGATGCCTTACTCTCATCTAATGCGATATTATTGGGTCAAAGGGTTGGAAACCTTCTATAATAATTTGCTGTAGATGGAGTGTGCCTTTTTTTGGCCCTAGTTCTCGTAGCCCAACTTGTTGTCAAGGTTTGCTATAAGCAGCAGTAGAGTATTATCAGGGCTATCAGGGCGAAATACAGTGTGGTGACACTAACCTGCCACATTCGCGCAGTAGCACCACGGAATAGACCGCGACAGATACAGCTCGCATATCACTTTTTCACGAACTTTTTACCTTAGAACCTAAATTTACTAGCTGCTGATGCCTTTTCTTTTTCTTCTCCATCGATGGTTGGGGGTTGTGGGGGTTAAATGTACACTATAGCTTGCCCAAAGCCCAGCCTGTTGCATTGTATACTAGGTAGGGTGCAAAAGGCTGAGATGATGCTTTTCTGGGTCCACTAAACCCATGATTAGTCACTCCTGGATTTTTGTCTTACATATGCGTTGGCTGCCGTGGTAATAATAGTATCTCCACGATTGGCAGCACTACATTGTACCGTTTGCTTCGATTGATTGCAACTTATAGAACACTTATAGTGCAGAAAGAAGTATCGGTGTCGCAGCTATACCAATCGAGCAATAGCGGCGAGAGCGGGAGGACGGGAGCCCGCCTTCTTGCATTCGGTTCTCGGAACTTAATAGTAACTGGCTTTTGGAGATTGGTTGATTATATCACCTTCTCCATGGGATGTTACAGCTAGGCCGATCGCCGTCGGTTGGGTCACCAACCATTGCACGGCATTATAGGTTCCTGCATATTGGCTCTCCCCTCGGTACCTTTCACAAGGTAACCAGTAAGAAATACCCTAGTCAGCCTCCATGAAGTTAAAAGTCATTGCGGGCCAACTTATTTCACTGGCACAGAGCGGACTGCCTTAGACAACGTGAGATTAATACGAAATACACACTAGAATACACTAATTGGTTGTTGAAAATAATGGCATATGTCTCTTGATATGCCTGTATAAGTCCGTGACGCCAATATCCGTTCTATTATCATGAAATCCCGAGATATCCAACCGGAGCCGTCTAAACATGTAAGTGATAACTTGTAAAAGTCGTTATATGAGGTTTCTTTTCTAAGATCGAGAAGGCGCTTTCCGGGGGTCTGTCCTGGTGGCATAACCAGGGTGTGGTGCAGTATTGTCATAACCGGAGCTATGGTGATTATAGATGCTGACACTTCTGCCACCACTCCGATGGTGCGAGTCAACCTTGTAGTCACCTTCGGGTCGGGTTAGCTAGGGACTTATGTTCAAGTAACTTTTCATTGACAAGAGCGGATGCTTACCAGCTTTGGAAGACCGGTAGTCTTCGTGGACCACGGGTGCAGAAGAGCTGCTAGGGGCGTAAGAACTTTCACGGGAAGACATGGTATTATGGTATTATGGAAGCTTGGAGGTGTTGAGTGGTATGGCTGGTTATCCACAATAGAATAGAAATATGTGAAGGACCTCTTGATAGAGAATCTCGTCTGCTGGCGGAAATGGGTACGTATATGGGTTTATGTGTATAAATTGTCAAGGAGTGAGTCCTGAGTCTTGAAAGAGAAGAGCTTTGTAGTCACGATTGTTTGGCTGTCGAGAAGATGGGAAGGTAGATGGATGGAGAAACATCTTGACTTATATACGAATTATTCTATGGTTGTCAAACTACTATACCTCTAAATATTTTACAACCCAAGCCCGTGTAAGAACAAGGAGGCAAACATATGGCGGCGGCAGCAATGAGCAGTGCCATAGGCAGACTGAATGGGGGCGACCTCAGGCTGCAAATGAGCTGAGAGAGTGTAGAGACACCGAAATGGTGACTCATATACATGGCTAAACTTCAAGGCAGAAAGGAGGGAGAGAGACGAGGGCGATGATAGTAAGGCAACGATTGAGTGATGCGGTTGGTCAAGTAGAAGATGGCAAGGAGAGTACGGAGAGGACTAGGTCAATCCAGATGACTGACAGATTGAAATATGTGGAGAATGCTGAACAGGGGATGAGATGGTGAGATGGGACAAAATAGGACAGAATGGGACTAAATAGGACGAAATAAGGACGAAATGGGACGAAGTGACATGGAATGACACGAAATGGAGATGGGGGAAAGAACCAAAGAGTACCTAGGGAGATAGGTATGCTTAGGAAGTTTGTTCCAAGCTGTGAATACGGGAAGTAAGTAATGACGATCGTGGCGGACGAAAGTCATACGCTACTAGGTACTTGGGGGATCTTTTTCGAGATTGAGTTGGGTTGAAATGGCATTGGCAGGTTTGGAAATGTCTCGAAGTGGCTTATACCAAAATTAAAGAAGGCATCTAGTTGCCTTGTCCTGGAAATGGGATGGATATAAAATAATTAGGTAACTACCTAGATATTTGGACCCGAACTACCAACAGCCCTCGGATTGCCTACATGATAGTAAGTAAGTAAGCGGCTATGTTAAGTCGGAAGCTGGTTGTCGGTTGGAGGCCAAATTTGGTTTGTCAGCCTATAGTTGACCTGGTGGAAGCTGAGAGCTGAAGAATATAATATTGACAGCTGAGGGTGAAGGTGAAAATCTAAAAAACCGATTGATTAAAATGCGCGAGTGTGTCCGACCCCCACTTTAAAAGCAACATTATTTGCATGTGGTCAGCAGGTATGTACTTCGTTCCTACTTATGCATGTACCTACCTACCTATACGTACGTATAATGTATAGTCATTAGCATAGGAAGATACCTATCTATGCACGTATATGCCTGCCTGGGTACATTAAAAGTAAGTAGTTACACACGTAAAACAGCAACATTATGTAAAGTACTAGGTATGACATACATGTACCTAGTGGCTTGAGATCCAATGGACACTTATGCACGTGGATAGATGGGCTCTATTCGCATCATAGGTCAATTGGACCTTACACAAAGTCCTATTAAATAGGACCTAGGTAACCTTCCTACTACACATGTGCATTTGTACCTGTGTAGGTAGCTTATTCTAACCGGCGCCCTAACATAAGTAGGTAGGTAGGTAGATAATGAGTCAACTCTTATTTTCACCTTGGTAATGTCCTTACTTAGGGCTTGGATGTTTGCCTAATGAGGCAGTAAAGTGGCTTGGTCTATGTAGACCTATAGATGTATGTACTTAGTAGCGGTGTTTTCCCCTATTACTTAATAAATTTCCGCCCGCCTGCTCATGTTTCGGTGAGGATTGGGAATAAATGAATGCTTGCATCTGGGTAGATAGGTACATAGGTACTTACATATAGGCATGATCCACGCAATACGTGGATAGCGTTTTGATTCATACCTTCAATTAATAAGTTTCTATCCACCTACCTAGTACCTATGTATGTAAAATGCATAGGTAGCTACGTAAGAGTATGTATGAAAAAGAGTGTACCCCTCTTCCTCAACCTTAGTCTGGTTGACCGAGCTCTGTAAGGTCCACTTTACTGTACCTATTTAAACGCATATATGAAATTATGATCATATATATCCAATTGGCTGATATGCCCCGTTTATTATGATTGCATTGTAACACTTAAACATTCAGAGGGAGGAAGGATTCGACTTTGTTCTTTGCTTCACATTGTTGACAAGAGACTGGACGAGGTAAGTTTAGTTCACTCGGAATCTTAATCACATAGCTGTATGTTAACAACGTAATATAGACAACCGAGAGAATTTTCTAATAGAATTCAATTCCAAGTCGACAACATGCGAAGCTTTCTATTCTCCTTGTCCCTCGTGGCGTCTATCACATTCGGCGCCTTCGCCTCGAACCCTTCCGAGCTCAAGATTGATGTGACTCTACCCGTAGAATGCGATCGAAAGACACAGAAGGGAGATACGATACAGGTACACTACAGAGGTACACTTGCTTCCAACGGAAACAAGTTTGACGCCAGTTACGACCGAGGTACTCCTTTCAGTTTTAGCCTGGGCGGCGGTCAAGTTATTAAGGGGTTAGTCAACGAAAATTCAGCCCAAGCAGTAGTTTGCTACATCATGATGAGATATTAACCCGCATACAGATGGGACCAAGGTCTTTTGGACATGTGTATTGGCGAAAAAAGGCAAGACGATATCCTCCTCCGCGTTCGACGTTCTCGGCTACGACGGCACAGGAAGTATCACCATCAAACACCCGATGGACGCTGACAGCTCATCAGAACCTTGACCGTTCCACCCGAGTACGGATATGGGAACAGGGCCGTCGGACCAATCCCTGCGGGATCTACTCTTGGTATGTACCAATGTCGAAAGGGATTTGGAACGAATGAGTATAAGAATAGCATCTAATATGAGCCATGACTGTTAGTGTTTGAGACCGAGCTTATGGGAATCAGAGGTGTCCCTAACCCCGAATCTATCGTCACTAAGGCTAGTAGCAGCGCAAGCTCAGCCTCTGAGACGGCCTCGTCCAAAGTGGTGGAAAGGGTTGCGAGCAAGATCGAGGAGGCCGCCGAGGCTGTCAAGACCGTGATCGCCGATACTGACGATACTCAGGAGCACAATGAGCTATAGGCCCTAAACCTAGACGACACCATGTTCTTGGTAGGGTATGTTATTATGCAACATATCCTACCAAGCAAATCTCAACGTGGGCGGGAAGCTAGCAAAGCATTATCGCTTCCGAACCGAGCGTGGTTATTATTCTAAATCGCGTGTCCATGTATATGTCAAGTACCTAGGTAGTGATGAGGCTCTATAATTACGTTTTAGATGCTTACCAACCTACCTAGGCAGGTAGATTTCAACGTGCCGGTAACGAAAATGCTTATGAATATACTAATAGCTCAATTGCCGGTTTACTGCAGGCTTGGTAGACGAAGCGGTGTATCCTTGGTGCGTGGTTACCATTGTAGCATGTAGTTGGAGGCCAAAGGCTGGAGGTTGGAGATAATATCGTAAGAGGTAAATAAGTATTATATTACACAAGGCCTGGGTATTCGCCTACCGCGTGTACCAATCCTGTCTCGTAATAGGATACAGTTACTTTGTAGGTATGTATGTATGCTACACCGCAATTTGATAGTACTAGGGAAGATATACCTTTATGTGATTAATTTAATGTTGGCTTTATTCCCGTTATCTAACAAAATAGGTACCCATACTTCCACAATTGACCCATTTCAAATAATACTTTATGCACATAAAAGAAAAAGAAAGAAGAAAAAAAGAAAAAGAACAAGACTTGGTCTAGCCCCCTGTAACCATCTCCCGGGTGAATTGCTATGTACACTCTAGGTAGGTACACTCTAGGTACATAAAAGTTAATTTTCGTCTCGGGTGGGCGACGAAAACCTACCACTGTACATCCACACATCATACCTACATTGATAGTAGGAAGGACCTACATACAGGTACGTATGTAGTGATTATAGAGAGGGAAAGAGGGTAATAATTGAGACGGAAGGTCTTGTGTCTCAACAGACATAAGATATTTATGTTTATGATATAGATACTCATCTACTCTCTCTCTCTCTCTCTCTCTCTCTCTCTCCCTCGTCGTTATCATCATTATAATCATCATGTTGTTCAACTAAAGGTTTCGAAATCTTCAACATCTTTAACACGCTCAACTTTCGCGCCATTTTCCCGCCCCACCAAGACAACTACACCACCAACATACGAAATCGGCTTTTCGTTTATTTGATTTATATATCTCCTTCTACTTCTTCTTTCTTTTTAAAGATATCATAGTGCAACGAGGCCTCGGCAATGCGCACCCTCCGATCTATCCTACCCCCGCTGAATTTTATCACAATTCACTATGCCTACTTCATCATCGTTCCCCTGGTCTCGTCGCTTATATTCTGGGGCTCCTCGGACCCCAAGTTTAGTATCTCGTATGTCGACAGTTTATTCTTGGTTACCTCTGCCATGACAGAGGCCGGCTTAAATACTGTGAACCTCAGTCAGATGACCACTTGGCAACAAGTCCTCCTTGTATGTAATACCAACATTCCTATTCGCTCCCCATAGTCCGTCTCAACTACGGGGGCCTTTCTTGTTAGTAATCTGGTGACATCGCTTATCAGACATGTTTGAGATCTCTCAATTCTCTTATGGGGGTGATGAGCGCTGACTCTCGTTATTGCAGTGGCTTCTGATCATCATTGGAAGCTCCATTTGGGTCTCAATCTGGACTGTCTTGGTAAGGAAGCATGCCTTCGAGGTACGCTTTGAAGAGATAGTGCGTAAGGAGCGAAAGCGCCGTCTGGAGAGGCGAAACGCGAGCTTGACCCTCCTCCCAATCACCCATAGGCTTAGAACTTTGGGTAGGAGTAGCAGGACAATGCCGGAGAGCGGCGGCACGATCTCTCTACGAGATCAACGCCCCACTATCAGTTATCCTGTCATATCTCAGCCCAGTGATGGAAGACTTCTCTCTCCCGTTGTTCCCCTACAACAGGAAGCTGGCCTACGTGGTCTCGCAACGTCCAAACCGCAGTCTTTTCCCCATACAGATGGCTCTATCTCCCACCGTCGTAGCGTGCCCCAGACAGAAAACGCTACTCAAGGCTCCGGTGCTATAGATCCTCGAAGGGACAACCCAGCAGAAGCAGGTAATCCTGAGCATGTGGCATTCGTCGATGATATTGGCGCTAGGGCCAGATCGACATCTATCGCCCCTAGTGCTGCTACTGCTCATAGACATTTCTCAACTACTGACACGGTTGTTAACCGCCATAGTTACCTAAGAGGGCATAAAGTTGGGCGTAACGGCCAATTTCATGACTTAACAAGCGAGGAACGCGAAGAGCTTGGCGGTACTGAGTACCGAGCCCTCAAACTTCTCGCCGTTGTCGTCCCGGTATATTTTCTCTCCTGGCAAATTTTCGGATGCATCTCACTCGGCGCTTGGATAGCGAATAATTTTCCACAGCCCGCCAAGGATAACGGAATCTCGCCCTGGTGGAATGGAATCTTCAATGGCGTCTCTGCTTTCAATAATAGCGGCATGAGCGTATTGGATTTAAATATGATTCCCTACGGGAGCTCGTATTTTGTACTCATTGTCATGGGAGCATTAATTCTCGCCGGAAATACAGCCTATCCTGTGTTCTTAAGGTTAGCCTTATGGTGCAGTTGTAAGTCCTACTCTCCTGCGTCCCCTTGCATCTCCTCCAGAGACCTTCTTTTCGCTAGTACGACCACTGGGGGGGTTCGTAAGACTGCTTAGATCATCTGGTACCATCACATCATTTAGAAAAAAATAATAATCAAATGCTATCCCCCTTTTTCTATCGGAATACTCTGGCGATCAAATGGGCCTGGCTACTAACCTAAGACACTGCAGTGAAAACCCTGAAGTTAGTGACCTATCCGGAAGACTTCGTAGAGTGGAAAGAGACCCTTGAATACATCCTTAAGTATCCTCGGCGGGTATATACGAACCTATTCCCCTCGAGACAAACGTACTGGCTCGTTTTTATGCTCTTTGTGCTCAATGGCACCGATTGGGTGGCATTTGAAGTGCTTAACCTTGGAAATTCCACTCTCGAACAAACTCCTCTCGGCTCTCGTATCATCGATGGACTCTTTCAAGCACTTGGTACAACCACCTAACTAGCTTGTGTGACATTGACTAGTGCTGACACATCCATTAGCCGTTCGTTCGGGGGGGTTTTATGTAGTATCCATCCCGACTCTATTTATCGGCCTACAGGTGCTTTACGTTATCATGATGTTCGTCAATATCCCCGTCTCTTTTCCTCTAACCCGTCGCCCATATCGCAAGCTTCAAGCCATTCCGCTCTTGTACTTCTTGCGCTTAAAATATTTATTTAAAACGCCCCTAGCCAACTACTAATAGAAACTAACTGTATCCATAGGTATATCTCGGTATACCCTGTAGTGATCACGATGCGGCATTCGAATGTCTATGAGGAACGATCACTGGGAATATATGGAGATGACCCTAATTATAGTAACGCCCTCGCTCGTCCCGTTTCTCATGGCCAACCAGGAAGCAAGGTTCATTCTCTAAGCCGGGTGGTCCGTCTCGCATTCGCCGAATGGTATGGGGTTGGAGCAGCACCGGATCAACGAGAAGAGAGCCGCATCAGTTTCATAAGCCATCAAATCCGCGGGCAGCTCTCGCATGACTTGTGGTGGTTAGTTTTAGCCGTCTTGCTCATTGTTATCGTTGAGACGAAGCACTTCATCGAGGACCCGGTCACGTTTTCAGTCTTTAATGTCGTGTTCGAGGTAGTGTCTGCGTATGGCTGCGTCGGAATCAGTATTGGACTGCCGACAGCAGCATACAGCTTTAGCGGCGGGCTCTACCCGGGAAGCAAGTTAGTCCTGTGTGCTGTCATGATAAGGGGACGGCACCGAGGCTTGCCAGTCGCACTTGATCGTGCTGTTCGGCTTCCTAGTGATGACATGCACAGAGTCGAGGAAGAAGATCACCAAATACGTAGGTCGATGTCGACAAGGAGACCGAGCGTGGACGATATGAGCATCGTATGATTTAATGGTTGGCATTGGTTAAGCTGAGAAATGGATTCATGATGTCTAATGCCGCCCCTTTATTTTGAACAAGAAGCCCTTTCCGAATGACACCTACGGCGTCCGAATGTATTGGCGAAAGTGGAACTCTGCCTTAGGACGCGATAGTCTGGGTTCACATCTATGGATAGGTCTAATACCTCCCATTAAATCTGTATAGCAAGATATGGTTTTCCTACAAATTGGATCGCCAATTTTCAGTGTTGAAGCCAATCTTGAGTTGTTGCCGTAATCGGTTTTGGTGGATGACTATGGCTATGCAAAGGAGAAAGCAGATTGTAAGACTCTTATATTGCTATGCATTCATAAATCATTTTCATGACGTAATTATGTCCTAACACTCAACCGAAAAATAGTCTTGTCTGTCTCGGGTCAATTGAGGTTGATGATCGGCTTCGTTTCTTCTCACCGCCGATCTTCAGCCGTTTGGGACCAGGTGTGTCACTTGAAGATGTTGAGCCGCGCACATGGTCTTGTTGGACCGTGTCCCGAATAGTCTGCCTCGAAAGACATAGGTCAATGTGATCGTTAAACAGGCGCTCGTCGGTTGGCTGCGGCCGGCTACAAACCGGACAATCCCACCATCCCTCTGGCTCCTCGGTTGATACCGCTCTCTTAGGATTGGGAACAATCTCCTTCCCATGGCGGCGAGGATCATTGTCTGCCGGTACTTGGAGCTCCCCAATTTTATCGTTATCGGCGATCCTACCGTTTTGATGGATATTTTCCAAGGTATCTTGTTCGAGGTCATCCGCTTGAGCGATTTCGCCCGTCTTCTGATTGCCAACCCCGTCAAAAGTAGTACTGTTAGCAGATGTCTTCAAAGGCTTTAGTTTAAAAAAAGCCCGAGAATCAGGCTTCTTGGTGCTAATGAGGTGTGTGCACCGGAGGCCCATTAACCGTAGTTTCATACCAGGCATTTCCTGCTCTAGTTTCGTCAGGATGGGCAATGAATAGTTGTATAGATCGTCTGCGGTACATATGGCTCTAGGCGTCACCGCCTGCCTTGTCAAGACTTCATACGTATGTAGTTTCACCTTTAAGACCAGGGTTCGGCCTCTGCACTCGGCTCTTCGCATGTCTTTTTCTAGTTCATTGGCTGTCCATCGCAGTTTTTCTCTGAATTGTGCCGGGTCCGACATGTCTCGGAATGTGCTCTCAGTTCCGACGCTCTTCCGCTCATATTCCTCTGCAGGCTGCACATCGGTTCTACCCAGTCCTAGATAACACGTGAGTAGAAATTCATTTGCTTTATCGCCGAAAAGCTGACGCCTGTCACAAATTAATATCGCGCAAACGGCCAACGTGCTTACACTAGATCCATATGCCTTCTTAGGCAAAGGGGAATTTTGTGTTGGAAATATTGGGAATGGGATTAAACGTACTAAACACATGTTAACCTCCGTATAACCAATCGATGTACCAAAAGATGATTAATCTTCGCATGGCGCAGAATATATTCAATACGTACCAAGAACTGACGATGAGGATAAATATCACCGCATGTTTTGATGCCTATCTCCTGTAGCTCACGCTCCAGCACTCGTCCAATTCCGTTCACCTTCCTAGTCGGCAAATCCCTCATAAAGGTCATGATAGCATTGCGATCGTTGGGCAAGATATATTGGCCATTAGGTTTGTTTATATTAGAACATATTTTGGCGAGCTTCGCGTTTGCGGCAATCCCGGCGGAAACGGTAATTTTGGTTTTGTCGTGGATCTCATCTCGCATCCGCTGAACAGCTTCTTCGGGCGTCAGGCTACTGTTGGCGCAGTATTGGGTGATGTTGAGATAAGCCTCATCTATACTAGCACTCTCAAATCTGGGGTCATACTTTGCCAAAACCTGTCGAACTTCCTGAGCTTTGGAGGTATATTTTTCGAAATTGAGAGGAAGGAGAAGCAGATCAGGGCAGAGCTTCTTAGCGACGAAGCCGGCCATGCCACTTCGGCAGCCAAATTTGCGTGCGACGTAGTTGCAAGTAGTCAGCACACCGCCCCCTACGGCGAAGGGGAGATCCTTGAGTTCGGGTCGGTCGAGCTGCTCGACAGCGGCATAGAAGGCATCACAATCGATATGGACAATATGTTGAGTCAAGTCACGAGTGACTTCAAGCTGTATTATGAACTGATCGACCGCTCGAAGTTCACGAGTTAGATCGAGCTTCTCCAGACGACGCTTCTTTTCCAGGATCTGGCCGATTTTTTGTGTCAAGACCTTGTCCTTGACCTCCTCGTGATTGAAGTACTTGGACCCCTTAGATGCATTGTAAATAATGTCGGAAACCTTGGTTTGGTCGACAGAGTCTTGTCCAGCTTTGGTGAGGGACGGGCCTAAGAGGTGGTATTTAAGTGTGTCGTGTTCGTGTTGATCCTGCTGGTCGTCTTGGTTCGACTTGTGAATATTGGGTCCTTGAGACTTGGTGGTTTCCGATAAATCAAGTCTCTCGGCCATTTTTATTTACTTCTTTAGGTATTAATTTATTGATAGGGCAAACTGAGATGTATTCCCAGGTAAAGGAACCGACGAGACTTTTGATACATCCCTATCATATTTCGTTTCGTATCCTAACGGCCGGGAATGGCGCTGTTTGCGGGGATGCCTATGATGTAGGCATGTAATAAATTAAATAGGTAAAATCGTGACGCGTCATTATGTCTTTCAAGAATTTATCGCGAAGCCACGTGACTTTCCAAGCCACTTTAAATATGTAGGATCAGTACTCGATACCTAGCAAGTACATAGTCCCCACTAACGAGCCATTACCATTATTAGGTACTGGACCTTGATAGGTACCTAGTAGGTATGTAGGCACCTAGGTAACAGTAGTATCCGACTATCGAGGCTGCTAAAGCTTAACTCCCCTACTACCTAGATAGGTACAATTATAGTACAATTATAGTAAACCCGCGAGGCTAGAGCTCTAACCTTTTCACTTACAACATCAACAGTGCCTGGTAATATTGGATAGTAATATCGATATCTTCCCGTCGCTACAAGGTACCAGGTAGTAAACACTATGGACCTCTTCTTATGTGGACTCAGTCACTTCCACCACTTCCGTCTTGATCTACTTTGACTTCGTCGTCACTTTCACTCTTCCCCTCCAAAATCCTACTCACCGAATCCTCTAGTAGATCTCCGATAACTTTCTTGTTATCTTGATCGCTTTTCACCATGTTTACAATCATCTCTTTCTCCTTCCGATCCAACTCTTCCCGCAATCGCTGAATATCCTCAATGCCGGCCATGGCAGAGTTCTCCAGCGCGTTCTTATTTAGCTCCATCGCCTTGATCTTACTGTCTAGCTCGTAACACATATCTTCCAACTGGCTCGCACGTTTATGATCGCCGAGTGTATACGCGAGCGTCACCGCCGACTTGACCAAATCCTGGACTCCACGAGCCGTCGTCGAGAGCCTATGGACGGCGCTATGCCTTAACTTATTCGTCGCGAAGAGAACTTCCGTCAGCGGCGTCCCTCCCGAATTTAATGCCTCCTGAGGTATCTTGTCTGCCTTCTTAGCTATAAGTCGAGTCCACTTAGTCAATTCCATCGAACTGGCGCAGTCCCATCCCTTTCCCGAGAGGACTGCTGGTAACCATTTCTGTACGAACTCAAAGCAACTCTCCTCAAGCATGCGTTGGACTTCGTTTAAAATAAGATGCTGTGCCTTGTACGGGATATACGTTGGATATAACGAAGGCAGAACAACCGTGCGTCGCGGAGCTGCCTGTTCAACGCCTAAGAAACCCGTCTTAGCAACGAACAATATCTTGCCACTTTCCATGTAAAGAACCTCACTGGTCTCGTTCTTCGTATCCTCCCCAAACTCATCCTCGCTTTCTCCGTCGATATGTTCCTCACTGGCAATCTCTTCAAGCGCCTCAGCCGCCGATCTTGCAGCATCAATCTCGGATGCTTCCCGCTGTACTTCCTGGTCCGGCGAGGAGTGGAACAGTTCGGGAAACTCGACCTTGGCTCTGATCTCCGACTCGAACACACGTCTTTCCAGCAGGTCGCGAAGGATCTCGACTACTTTCTCTATACCGAGGTCGTGGGTTAGTGATCCTAATGCCCATGGCCGCTTCACGATCTCTTCGCGTACTTTCTTTGGTCGTCGCAGCTGCGCCTTGTCGCCGGCGAAGATGGCTCGGCATGCGAGGTAGACTCGCCGCTTATCTGCTATTTCGTGTGGCATTTTTCCACAATTTAGAAGTCAGGACGTGTATTCTATGCTGGTGGTATATACTACCATGCTTCATAAGTACTAGGTACCTAGCTATGATTGCGAAGTTGGTTGGGCAGCCATGCAGTGCAGAGAATTGCACGGCGATATTGGCCAACGATTCTACGTACCTCGAAATTATGATTGCATTTGCATTATACATACTAACGACGGATAAAATTGACAGGAACGGATAGTTTAAGCCTGTCAGACGGCTGTCACACTGGCTTTTGCATATTATAAACAAGACATGTAGGTGATTATTATTTCATAATAACCGATTTGTAGAAGACTTGTAGACCTCGAAGACCTCGAACAGCGAGCTGATATGCACAAGATCGATATCTTCACGGGACTATATCAAGTCATCAGAATCCATAACTTCATCGACCCGTGAAAGAAAGCTCAACAGTTGGCCAAAACAACCGCCCGGCCACCAATCATATAATTGTACAAATTCATCTCTATATGCCAAGAACGAGGACCTTGCATCGATCTGATATTCCCCATTGCGGCCCTAGGTCACCGACGGTGATTTTTAGACGCTCGTATCCAAGACTGCGACACTTAGGTTCGGCAAGGAAAATTGAAACGTGCCATTGCTATCGGCTCGAACTGTCGTCTTGTTAGTCTTCACGACATTCACTCCCGTATATGGGCTGTTGATGCTATATGGATCCGCAGGTCCTGTAAGGACAATCAACTCCCCAGTTGTTCCTGGTGCTACTCCCTCGAACAACAGCTTCACGGGGACATCAATACCGTCCGTCGAATTGTAGACCGCCGCTTTGAATATATTGCCACCCGTCCTATTATTCCTACCAGTCACATAATAGAGTGGATTAAAGTCCGAGGTCGCTGGCAATGTTTCTGTCAATGGATGCGCCGCCAAAAGCTGTTTGCGAATAACATCAGCATACATGTGTATATCATAGGTATTGAATATCTCCGGCACACCTTGCGATGGAGGAAGAAAAAAAAAGAAAAAACTTACCTCCCAAACGTACCAAGACGTCGACCTGGTAACCGTGTCGGCAGTAAATTGTATCATAGTTATCGGCCATTGCCAACGGTTCACTACATCAAAGAAAATTAGTGTCGTTTAGGAGAAGCGAAATCCAACAATAGGTAGGTTTCATCGCTGAGAAAGCAGTCTCCGTGTGAATGGGAGGTTATGAAATATGACAAGCCAAGAGAAAGCTTCAACATACTGTTTCGGATGATCGGTGCCTGGCACAAATTAGTATCTCTAGTAGATTGACGTAGTTCAGAGCAAGTTGAAGAACATACATATGATGCACCGATGATCCTGTCCGCGTTGCGTTCGTAACCAATGAGGGACACTGCTTCGCCAATGGCACCTATCCACCTGTACATAGCTTTTGGTCAGCGGGAACCCGATCATGGATAAGGTGTGATAGTGTACTTCAGGGCGCCTCGGGACTAAAGCGACGGAAATTTAGTCAAGAAAGGGAGATTTACCAAGGGAAAGGCTGCTGAGGACCATCCCACCCGGTGCCGCCGTTCGGATGAATCGCCGCCATCTCGCCGATAAGGTGCGGCGTTGCTACGTTGTCAAATTTCGAAAATTCGAAGACGAGCTCGTCGGGCTCAGCATAAACATGATAGTCGCCTCCTGCAGGCTTGGGAATATTATACCCATCAAAGTAGGACCCCGACGAAATAACCTGGATGTCGGGATATGCCTTCTTGATGGCGTCGAGAAACATTGGAAACCGGTATTTCTGGAACGTTTCCCATCCTTCCGGTGCCCCAGCGAGCCAATCCTCATTACCGATCTCAACGTATTGGAGATTCCACGGGTCTGGATGGCCCAGCTCAGCCCGGACCGAGCCCCATTTTGAGTCTACCGGCCCACGAATGAATTCAATTTGATCCAGTGCGTCGTCGACGAAGGCCTGCAATTCGGTCTGTGGGGTGATATCTCCGTTAAGGGAAAGACCGTCGTAAACAGCCAAGACTATAAACGAATAAGACGCCGGTGCCCACACAGGCAGGATGAAAGGCACGACTATGACTGTAAAAAAACTCACCGATTTCCATTCCCAAATCCTCCGCAAACTCCAGGTATTCCACCAAACCTAGACCATTGGTTTGTTGATACCCCCATACTCCAGAAAAGCCGGGTCGATCCTTTAAGGGGCCAAGCGTATTCTTCCAATCCCACCACGTTCTATTCGACAACCCTTCAAGCACTAGAGCATTTGTGAGTCGCTAACCCGTGGACAACTTCTCGTATAGGATCATAGAAGTAACAACATCACTCTGGCGAGCATATTGGAAGCAAGATGTTGGAAACCGGCGAATGTATAAATGGAAGCGAAGACTTACTATTACCTCCTGGGAAGCGGAAAAGGGTCTTGGTTGCTACTATTAGCACTTTGCTTCGACTAACTTACCCTCTAGGGATTTCTTACGGGATGTAGTTGTTTCAACGCTTCGGCAATATCACTACGCATTCCGTTTTTTCGACCGTTATATGTGGGGGGGAATAGACTAATCAGATTGAAATCAAGAGAGTCATTCCCCATACCCTGCGATGCGCAGCCATTAGCTTATATGTATATAGGTATACTGTACTTCGTCGGTCGATGGCCCTACTCACCGAGGCATCGAATGTAAGCACGAAAGTATTGTTAGAATTCGGAGCGTCTTTGGAAGGTGTTATATCGAAACTGTGCTCTACCCATTGTTCACGACTGGACTGGGATGGGATCGACACAGTCCCGAACGTATCTCCTGTGACATTGGATTGCAACGAAGCCGTGAATCGGCCAGAGTAAGCACCCCTGACCCAGAATGAGCCGCTATACTTCTTGCCAGCCTTGATATCCATACCCCAGTACCCGTCATTACGAAAGCCGACCTTATCCCGCTTCGTGGTGGTGGCAACGTTCATCGAGGTAACGAGAACGTTGGATAACGGTGTGCTAAGGTTCCTTAATGACAACCTGGTGTCATTCACGGGATGCCATGCATCTAACGTGGCAGGAAACCCTTCACTGGATTGGAAGGCCCGGTTCCGAATTAGCTCAGCGTAAAGGCCGCCGTCGCCTGAATTGTTGATGTCCTAGCTAGGTGAGTAAAGCATTATACCACCCACTCGTAGCAGAGTTAAAATATGAAGCACACACCTCGTGTAAGAATCCATATTGATGGCCATTAGTAACGTTGCCACCCGTCGAGCTTACAGAGATATCAGCAGCATTGCCCAGGGAGACTATACATGCGAGCATGCTAGTTAGCATGGATAGCTTGAAGCACGCCATGGCAGCGAATAATGCTGGTTTATGGCTGTCGCAAACACTCACTCAAGGCCTAGTATAGAGTATAAGTAAGTAATCCATATCTCCGAGAGAGAGAGAGAATTTATACTTACAGAATGAAAGATCGTGACTTTCAACAAGGCCAAGACTACACTTCAGACCCGCATGAGCTGCAGTAGACCATAGTAGATGGGTAAATTATCGCCTAGGCTGGCCGGGGCCATGATTTTATACGCGGACCTATAGAATGTCGTCCTCGTTACCAAGATCCGGGCACAAGTTCGCGACGAAATAAGCACCGGAAGGCTATGCAGGACATTCTGCTCCCACGATGATACTTACTCATAGCGGTGTCTCGGTTACTCCAAAACCGAATGTAACACGATTTCAGCAACACGGATTGGGACTTACTCCCTCAGTGGGATGAGGTTGTCCTTGGCAGCCGGGGTAGCCAAGATGCCTTGACCGCCGCCTTGCCTCACAAGTCTTAGCTATGTCGGGTAGTGTGGAGTAGACAAGACTAGTCGGTATAGTTGCATTTACGCACTACTCTTTTCGGACATATCACAGTAGTAAATCCCCGAAGAGCCATCTTCATTGGTGGTTTTATGAGAATGTATGACCACGCCCATATTCATACCCATTCCCATACCCATATCCATACCCATATCCACGTCCACATCCATATACTCATATCCACATATATTCATATCCATACCCGCGCCTCTTCGAATTTCCGTTTCCGTCAAATGAAGAGAATAGAGAATCGTTGCGATTCTACATACTATGTAGGTACCTATACATTCATAATCCGACCGTCTCTTCAACAGGTATAGGCATATTATAAGGTACCTAGGTTATATATATATATATATATATATATAACACCCGGGTAGAGCGTCAAACGGTGATTCAAAACATTATCCCCTCTCCATGCAAATTACTCAATCAACCCGTTCAGGCGCCGCCCTCCCTCTTGGCATATTCTTCCTCGATAGCTTCCTCGTACTTCTCCTCCGCTGACCGGGGATCTTCGTCTGCGTGAAGGATGCCCTCTTGGATGAGCTTCTCAGGAGGCGGTCGGTGAGAAATCTTCTCGTTGAGCGAGTCGGCACGCATATGTTTCTCGAGCTGGATATTTAATAAAATAAACGGTCACTATTGTCTACCTTTGCTACGACGCATCGATATGTCGATGTTCCCGGGGGAAGTAAAGATGTGGGGAGAAAGACGCACCTCTTTCTGCTTCTCCTGCAAGCTGGGGGCAGCGGTTGAAGCAGGCAAGATGTTTCCTGTGACGGATGAGATTAGGACAAATATTTATGGATGCAATGCGAATCTCGTCGACAGAGGTGGGAGGCATACTCTCAACAAGCTCGGAGCGATCAGGGCGTTGCTTTAGGTGTTGCTCGAGCGAGTTCCTTCGCTCGTTATTAGGACGGATTGGAGAGATGGGAGTCTCGTCGACTGCAGGCTTGCTGTTGTCATCGGCCATTTTCGCCGTGGTTGTGGTTATGGATGTGGTTGTGTTTGTGATTCTTTGATTGTCCGAATACTCGCACCTCGTAGCTATTACTGATTGTTGTCGATGGCAAAAGGTGCTTGGTAGCTAGAACTTGGCACGAGGGAGTTTTATTCATGTCGGGTGTGGGGGAGGCCTTATTAGTTGCATACCTCATTCACATCATAAGGTACATCACACCACGTCAAATAAACAATGAAAATGAGAGGTCAGCTGAAAGCGTCAGGCGTTGACGAGCAACAGCGTCTCAGAGCTGCGGGGTTGCTAGGTAGGTACCTAGGTTACCAGTTTACCAGGTTACCAACCTTTGGTATCCAGCCGGGTAAGGTACACACACTACCCCGCACACACAGCCCGCGAAAAACAACCTTGCATTAGCTCTACAAGGTTGGCGAAGTGACGTATTCCAGGGTGCAATGATATTGCTGACCTGGTAGACATCCATAACACTGCTTAGGTAGGTAGGTGCCTTATTTTACCACTAATGTCCCATACTCTTACCAGTAATGGGACCCTTGACTGGAATACCTAAGAATAGAGATAACCATAGGGTTGAGCACTTGAATTTTACAACACATTTTAAAGTCCGTACTTTTCAACATCTCGAATATAATTATAGTAGACTGGACTTCTGTTAATTGCGCATCCTATAAACAAGGACGCAAAGTCCTTTCATGAAAACAAAACAAAATCAAAATAAGAAGGGGGAACATTGGTCACCAAGGTCCCTAAATTGAAACGACAAGTTTTGTACCTACCTAGTACCTACGGAAAGCTACTAGGTACAGCTATAATTTTCATCATGTCAATAGTAGATTATTGCATACCTACATATATTCAGGTGCCCACCTACCTAATATAGGTATGTAGAATAGGTATGGATAATTCCTTGCCGCTACCGGATGTCCTTGCATTGTGTAGCTACCGCTCCGGCTTAGTCTATTGTTCGGTTACTATAGCGTGCGTTCTATTCGCCTAGCCCTATTCCTATAGCCACGACTATGAATTATCTATGTGGAACCCTTCTCACCATAGGCGCTCGATTCCTCGGTGACAACTTACTGACCCCCACCTAAAGCTAATCCTCGGCTCCGATTCTCTTATTTGGGGGTTTTCTGTTACTATAGGGCGTTGGGGAAGGAAGTCTAGACAGGCTCGCACACTCGCATAATATGCACAGGGAGATGGACAGGATGAGCTCCCGGTTGGATATCGATGCCAAACTAAGGTGGACCACTAACATTATAAGTTGGACCCTGACTTTCAGACTACGAATAGAGTGACCGAAGAGCAAGCCCTAAAAATTACCCAACATTGCCGTCCTTTCGGTTCCCCAAGAATGGATACAGCAGCATCACGAGTCCGTACGGTACTAGGCATATAGTCCCGTTCTTGCGTTAGCTAGTGGCGGTATCGGGCAACTTTGATGTCATTGTGTATCTGGTTTCGGAAAACTACTTGGAACCTTGGGACCTAGCAAGCTGCATGATCTGACCATGTCTGCCCTGAGGGATGGCATATAAGGACCGGTAGTACATACGTATTCGTTATCGCCATTAGCTCCACTGCTCTCTCTTTCTCTCTTTCTCTTTCTCTCTCTCTCTCCCTGCTCAGGATATTGGAATCTATAATACTTGTAAGCGGTTCGTTAAGCATCACACGTTGATGGTTTACATATAAACTCTAGACCAGTTCCTCAACACGCGACACCCAACAGTTTATACCCTCCCTTCCCCTTTTTAACTTCCACCATGAGCGTTGAGCAGAGACTAAACTCCGGGGACCACCCCGAACCCCCTTATCCTCTACACCATTCGGTGGTCAACCGCATTGACTCTCAGTATGCAACCTTTTACAATAAGCACATATATAATAATCAACAAGTTCACTTGCAGCCAATAGAAGCATCACGAGCAAGCGGGACTTTAATCCCTGGTGCCGGTCCTTTAAGCCCGGTTGCCAAAGCGGAAGATTACTTCATCTCGCGAGAGGAGACGACCGGGCCGAGAGTAGGAGTTCGTACCTTCACACCTCATGGAGAGAGGCCCGAAGGGGGGTGGCCAGTTTGCGTTTATTTCCACGGAGGTGGTTGGGTCCTGGGAACTATCGACACCGAAAATGTAATCGCGACAAACCTCTGTGCTCGCAGTAAATGCGTCGTTGTCGCTGTGGACTATAGGTTAGTTGGATATGTCTCGAGGTAGGAAATATATTTGGATGTGAGCTGCTAATACCGTTATTTTAGATTAGCCCCTGAGAACCCATTTCCCGCCGCGGTTGACGATAGCTGGGAGAGTGTCCTCTGGGTCCTGGGTGAAGGAAAGAAGGTTCTTCAGCTAGATACGACTAAACTGGCCACTGGAGGCTCTTCGGCGGGCGGAAATTTAGCCGCAATCATGTGCCAGCGTGCTGCAGTACTCGGGAGCCCCAAGTTCTCTCTACAATTACTTTCGGTCCCGGTCACTGATAACACGGCCGACACGACCAACAGTGTATCGTGGAAGGAGAACCAACACACTCCAGCTCTCCCGGCACCAAAGATGATGTGGTATCGAAAGCATTACCTCCCCAACCAGACTGATTGGTCCCATCCCGAGGCGAGTCCGCTGTTATGGGAGGGCGATTGGTCGAAACTACCGCGCGCCGTTATCGTCGTCGGCGAACTAGATGTGCTGAGGGACGAAGGCCAACAATTTGGGGAGAAACTGCGCAACGCAGGCGTTTCTGCTGACGTGCATTTGATGAAGGGTCAGCCTCACCCCTTTATTGCGATGGATGGTGTTCTAGATGCCGGGAGAGATGCGATCACGTATTTCTGCGACGCGCTCAGGGAAGCGATGTATCCTACACCGGATACGAAAATTTAGTAGATATGAGGAATTCGTCGTCCCTTTAAGCCTATATTGTTGAGACGTATATATTGAAATATGGATAGGTAATTAGGAGCAATCTCTTTGGCTTCTCCTGAAATATATCGTCTCCTTTTTATTAGGCATCTACCTACTTCGGTAGACTACCTACTGAGCTGTACGGGGGTTGGATATTTATGAATATGTCGATCAAGATAAATTTTATAAAGCCATCCATGCTTCATGGAACTATTCGTCGTGGTTGTGCTTGATATAGAACGTGACTCGTGCTAGAACTACTAGGTAGGTAGGTAGGTAGGTAGGTATCTAGTAGTTGACCCAACATGGAGACGGCCTTGAGATTTTGCAAAATATTATTTACTTTAGGTCGTCTTGGATGCTGAGAGAAGCTGAATGATTGAATCGAGACAGTGTTTCTACCTAAGTAGGTACCTAATGCTTTCACCCTTTTTATGATATATACCTAAGGTTCCGAGAGTTTGATTAACTAGACGTACTAAGATTGTAGAAGATACACCCAAGTTAATAAGTTGCAGTACACTCGATTTCAACGTCGACGTTAAGCGGTAATGTTTTCACCGCGACACAGCTAGGAGATACATATTAGTAAGATAGTTGTTGTAAGATTAGATTCGACAGCGAGTTTGCTTACGTTCTGCAGGGTTTAACTTCACCCCAGTACTGGCTGTATACCTCATTCATGGCGGCGAAGTCATCCATGTTGGAAATGAAGACGTTGACTTTCACTACTTTATTAAGATCGGATCCCGAAGCCTCGAGGATGGCGGAGAGGTTCTTGATACATTGGTGCTATTCGGGGAAGAGACCGGTCAGCACTTCCTAGCTCATACATAATGCTAAGATTCTAACTAACAGTGTGCACTTTGATATCGCCGTCGACAATTTTCATGGTCTCGGCGTCCATGGGAACAGCACCGGAAACGAATACGAATCCATTAGCCTTGATTGCTTGGCTATAGATGCCAGCCAAAGGCTTCGGTGCCTTGTCCGTTAGTACGGCAATCTTTTCGGCCATTGTGTTTGTGTAGTGTTGGTTCGGGGAGGTAAGTAACACGGCAGGGCATCCAAGCAAGCTTACAAGCTTCCAAGCTTCCAAGGGTCCAAAGTTCAATGTTGATAAACGGAGGTTTTGATATCACTAATAAACACAGAAGAAAGATGTGTAAGATGTCTATGTCGGGTACGTATCCGACAAGAGAGAGAGAGGGGGGGGGGAAACCCCTGGAAGAGCTAGAGCCTTGCTTTACGCTCCGCATCGGCGTAGTGAGACCACCGACAAGCAGCTAGAAGTTTGTTACCCCCAAATGTGTACCATATAGGTACCTAGGTATGTATGTGTAATCGGATTGGGCGCAAATCAATGATCCACGGATATGAGATAGGGTATAAGCGACACAAGAGGCCAAGCGTCGGGCTAATTACCTACTTACTTACCCCCAAACTTAACCCCCCAACTTACCCCAATACCCCCAACGCATCCCATGGATCCATTGTATTTGGCGTTTGGATTGTTCACGTTTGGTGCTTATAATGTACCTAGTGTACCTAGTAGGTGAACATGCACTCGCAATTAATGAGCAAGGCTCTATTGGGCTACCTACTTCAACTATGTAGATAGGTACTTAGTAGTGCCAGCACTTCAATGTCAGTAGTAAACATCCATGGATGTAATGTCAGGTATATTTATTATTATTATTATCATTATTATTATTATGTAGGTAGGTTAGGTAAGTTGGGCAGGTTAAGATAAACAACACTGGAGCTATCCCTCCTTTCCAAGTCGCTAAATTCATACCTAGGCAGCTAGGACATGTACTACTCTTATTCTCTTATTATTCTGAATTAGTGTTATCGCCTTGTCTCAGATACGACAACATGCCTGGAACTTACAAGGATACTCAGCCGTCTAACCCCAGCACAGACAGGATCTACTGTACCACCTTGCGTATCTGTCTCCCAGTTTATCTACCGAAGAATTGATAACAAGCTGGAGAGGAAAGTCGGGTAGGAAGGATGGAATGATGCATTGGTTGGTTACATGCGGCGAAGAAAGGACAAAAAGTAGAAGGGGAAGAAGAAAAATAAAACCCTACCCCTTTGTTCTCGTCGTTTTCTACATGTACTAGGTAGGTATGATTTATTAAAATACATCGCGGCCTAAGACGTCACGTCGCCTGCAGTATATCTACATTCCAGGCATCATTTAGTTTGGTTTGGTTTGGTTTGGTTTGGTTTCGTAGCTTCAAGACGACTCCATCATCATGGCCGATACTAAAGCTGGTGGTCTCATGGATTCCGACTCGGTCCAGATTAAGAAGGATCCTATTTCGAACCAGGAAAATAGCCGTGATATCGAGAGCGGCCATGTGGCGTTATCCGACGAGACGACGGCCGACGTCATTGACAGCGCCGCCGAGAGAGCTCTCTGTCGCAAATTCGATCTTCGTCTGCTGCCGGTCTTAGCTATCATGGTAAGTCACTCGATGATGATATAGATGGATGACATCTCGTCCTATCCAATAAACTAACAATTCCTCTTCAAGTACCTGTTCAACGCCCTCGATAAGGGGAACCTTGGAAATGCAAAAACCGCGGGACTTTCAAAGGGTGAGCGACGAAGCCTTCTTCCCCTGTAAGGCTTCACCTGAGCTGACCGTTTGCGTTCTCACCATCCAATCGCAGACCTGCACTTCAAGGATGGTCAATATAATCAGATTGTTGGGATATTTTTCGTCCCCTATGTCATATTCGCGCCACCTTTTGCTATGTTAGGCAAGAAGTTCAACCCGGCTCGCGTTCTTCCTCTCTTGATGTTCTGTTTCGGCTCCTTCACTCTGCTCACGTCAGCGACAACGAATTTTGGGGGCATCTTCGCTCTCCGATGGTTCCTAGGAATGGCCGAGTCGGCCTTCTTTCCTCTGGTAATCTATTATCAGACGACTTTCTACAGGCGCGGTGAGCTCGCGCGACGTCTAGCTATCTTCTATGCCGCCTCCAATATCGCCAACGCATTCAGCGGCCTGCTCGCTTTCGGTGTGTTCCAGATACAGTCCACACTAGTAGATCATCCTTGGCGCTGGCTTTTTATCGTCGAAGGTAGCGTGACGGTCTGCTGTTCGATATTTGCCTTCTTCTACCTGCCTCGTAGCGCCGCCGAGGCTCGATTTCTGACGGAGGAGGAGAAGGTGCTCGCGTATCGCCGCATACAGATCGACAGTTCTTCCATCGTCAACGAGAAATTCTCTCTCAAGGAGTCTCTCAAGATCTTCAAGAGGCCGACGACCTACTGTTTTCTCGTCATTGAAATATGTCTCGGTGTGCCGCTGCAGGCAGTTTCGTTATTCTTGCCACAGATTGTGCAACGGCTTGTTGACAACACGGTCACGATCAATTTATACACTGTCGCCCCAAATGTCACTGTAAGCCGACCCACCATATTCTCTAGCCAGCGCGGCCTCGGTCTCTAATTCGTTAATAGGGTGCTGTCATGTTGTTGGTCCTCGCGTTCACATCGGACGGCTTGCGAATTCGGTTTCCATTTGTATGCCTCGGCTTTGCATTCACATTCATCGGATTTATCATATACGCGGCGATCCAGGATGTCCATGCGCAGATTCGAGTTGCGTATTTTGCAACATTCATGATGTGCTGGGGAACGTCCGCACCATCAGTCCTACTTAGCACAGTAAGTCGCTTTGTATATCTTTGCCTACTCTTCCTCCTGGAATTTTTCGTATTAATCATGGAGTGCACTTATTTAATTTTATTTAAATGATTTAAGCGACAAACTAATATTTTTCGTAGTGGTACAACAACAATGTAGCCCACGAGGGCGAGCGCCTGACGTTGACTTCGGTTGGCGTTCCCTTGGCAAATTTAATGGGCTTAGTACCCAGCTATATTTTTCAAGATAAAGATGCGCCGAAGTATGCGCCCGCCCTCATCACGACAGCCTGTTTTGGCGCCACAGGATGCCTCGTTGCGGGGTGCTTAGGCCTTTTCATGTTGTGGGACAACCAACGACGAAACCGTCGGCAAGGCGTGAATCTCACTGCGAAAGATGTGCCGACTTTGAAGTTGAGAGATGGCCCTAGAGTAGAGGAGTTTAGATGGTTCTTGTAAAAACAAAATGATCCTGCTGGGGTGCCCTTCAGCTCAATTACGTAGAATCAGTTAGAAAGTACTCCCATGTTACCTAATGTCTGCCGTAAAATCAAAATGTTTGCGGTTTCAAATGTTGTAAATATATTAAATTGTGACAGCTCTATTTTCGTTCTGTCTATGTACCCAACTAGCTGAAAATGGTACCACCAAATCTCACTTCTTCCTAGTCTAGGATGCCCCTATCTATCGCCCCTACTTAGTACCATCTAGCAGGCACCGTGTATCCCAGGGAAAGACACATAGAGCTGTTGTAAGCGTCTTGGCCTATATTTCAGACTCTAAAAAACCGACCCCTGAGTCAAACCGGCAATGAGTGGGACTCTTGACACCATTACGCTGATCGTCTAAGATCCTCTTATACTTTTCATCGTCGAACTTCCAGATCATTCTATCATGCTCTTCCCCAAGCGCAGTCTTACTCTTGATTGATAGCTTCTCAGCTACGGGATCCTCGTTAACCTGCGTAAAGTATCGCCTCTTCCAGGTTTCGCCCGCGTCTTTCTCTTGTCTACGTAGCACGCGCTGCGCATTCTCGATTTTGCTCTTCTCATGCCCTACTGCGAAGATATCATTGGCTTCGATAGCGTTGACGACGTGCTTCCATGCTCGCCTTGATTCCAAGGGATGTTGCGACTCGACGGGTGCGACCTGAAGCGGTGTTCTCCGCAGAGAAGCGAGATTGACTGTGTCCACCAGCTTCCCATCGCCATCCTTAATCGTATATGAGTCGCACCATCGGCCTTCTAGAACATATATGGGGTTTTTCTCGTCATTGTCTCGGTATACGGTGGCCGTAAACGTGTTGCTTTTCCCCTTTATCCATCCTTTACTCGAGTAGTTGATGCGCGATGTTAGCCCCGAGGAACCGCGAATATATGATACCCCGTTCAGCTCAGGGGCGATTTGCAAAGTTACAATGCCTTCGACATGCACCTTAGGCATCGTGATCCAATAGTCTTCGCCGTACTTATCAATATGCAGAACACTGTATCCTTTCCGTTCTATATTTATAGTGGATGAGAAGTAGGCTTTCGGAGCGACGTGACCTTCGAGCTGATCGGTGTTAACTACTAAGTATGGCGCCGATAAGGGGTACTTGGCCAGGAATTAATGAAGGCTTTATTACCTTGACTCCGTGGGTATCGTTCCATATCTTGAACGCTGTGGCTGGAGGATGGTGAGAGACTTGCTCTGTCACTAGATGGGTGGTTCCCGCGTCGTCCAGCCACTTCCCCAAGAAGATCTCCCCCAAAAACGGATTTAGTGGCTTCATCTTCTTCCTCTTGCCATTTTCATCTTTGCTCGCATGTTGGTGTCTTAGGGTGCTCAAGAACCACTGAAGAACTCGCAAGGCTCGTTTTTGCGCGCATTGTTCTCTCGCAGGCGATACTAGTAGGCTTGGGTGTTCAGCCCAGTACGTGCTATATTCGACGATAGACTGAGGTGCGAGTAAGAAGGGCGGTGCGGTTAACGAGGCAAGATCTCCTTTAAAGGTTGCGACAGACTTATGATATAAAATTAGCGAATTAATTCTACAACTTCTAGGGGCAAGAGAGCTACGATTGCCGTACCTTGATAAATTGAAACCAGGCTGACTTATGTTGTTGTTCGTCTCTCTTATCGTCGCATCTAACAGAGGCGATAGTTACAGACATGTTGGGCCAATGTTGAACCAATCCGGGCTGTTAGTTCTATATATTACTTGATATCGCGAGGAATATATGAGCTGGAGAAAAATAACACAGAGTATTGTGACCACGATACTTATATCAACTTTACAATAAAAAGACGAGGGAGCAGAGTTTTTATTTTTTTTTATTTTTTACCGATGTCATTGCGTTTCCATACAATGAGACGGATTCTGCTGCACCATAGCCATCATATGCAGGGCTCCCACTCCGCACAGCTCTGTTTCGTACATGATGAATTGAGACGTCGTCTGCTTCATGTGTCGAAACAGGGCATGTGAAGGTGGAGTTGAGTGGACGGGGTGGAGCCCTTAAAGTCCCCTAATGTTACCTGGATATTTTACGTATTGGTGGTCATCCCAGCTTTGGCTGTCCCCTGAGAGCCTGGAACCGCCCATAAGTCAGCTCCCTGTCCAATACCGATCCCCCAACTTAGCGAGGTATATAAGTCTAACGTCACCACACTTTAGTTTCACCAAGCAAGGTAAGGAATACATATGTATGTACTGTAGTCCCAACTCTTAAGGACGAAGATAAGGGTAAGTGATAAATATGGGGCTTTCGTCAAATCCATCATGATATGGATCGACTTGAATATGAGAGAATAATCATTATAAAACATGTTCGAAAATTAAATCGTACGAAACAACCAAATACCAAAAAAATGAAGATAAGGTGACGAGATAGCCTCAAAGTGCTGCGATTCTTTGGACCGGATATCCTTTGCTATTTGCATCGTAGTGATCATACCTAGGCATCGCAGGTATCACATACCTGAATTCGTGTTGGCCGGCTCAGAGTTGGAATGGTTATGATCTATTGGGCCAATCCCTTAAGTTAGCCGTGCTTCTAAGTTGACTTACCAAAGACGGTAGACGGTAACTTTACGAAGAGGGGTGGCAGAGAGATTACTTACGGCATATGTTCATACAATTGTCGTGGCTTGTTCCCTCGTCCGGGAACAACTTCATGCAGGTATTATGGCATGCCTGCACAAATGCTTGTTGGATCTGATTCATGACGTCTGGCCACTGAGGTTCGGACACCGATCGTGCGGCCATATTGATATCGTTGTCGGGAAAGGGGGCAGGCATTGCCGTGCTGAGGGCAATAAGCCCAAGAATAGCGCTGTAGGACGCATGCATTATGATTACGAGTATTTCTGAAAACTATCTAGTAGTATCGATAGAGCGAAGCAGAAAGGCAAGGTATCACGTCCCGGGGAGGTTGAATATATATACCTACTAGGTAGATACTAGGTGTATTCCTTGATGGCAAGACGTAGTTGAAAGCGACCAAGATATTCGTGCTCTTGTTAGAGAAACCGCCTTTGTCTTAGGAAGAGAGCCATGAAGAGTTGACTTCAAGGTTCTTACAAGACAATCTGAAATAGATAATAATAAGGTATTATTAGAAAACTTCATTGTTGTTGTCTTTTATAATAGACGTAGCGTTCTAAGTAGGAGGTATCGATGTTTTAGAAAGACTTCCAGGGCTATTACACACCTGCCAGGCAAATGTTGCACTGGGTAGGTACATATGTAGGTACCGACCGTGACAGTCGGGGGCTTGCAACCTCACTGACTGTACCTGCCCGTACTGCAAACAGAACGCCCGATTGATGGTTGGATGTTGCATTTACACATCTATCTATAACTTCCAAGTTCTTAGGTGTACCTACCTGATAGGTACATACAGCAGGTAGCATCGCCCCATAACTCCTCCCCACAACATTCCAAAGAACCTTATGTAGGACGTACTAGGCTGCTAGGTAGCTTAATCTTGGCACGATTTTAGGTTCGTAGTGTACCTATTAGGTGGCTACCCGATACGTAAACCGGGGTACGGGGCCCTGTTTTAAAATGACATAAGGTAAAAGGGCACAGCACCTAGCTAGCTACTTGCAGAACTCATACTCTAAACTACCTAGTAAAGAACGTCAATGCCTCATAACCTTATCCGTTCCGTAAGCCTTTCTCTTGGAATGGCTTCATTTTCCTCCCAAGAAAAACATGGGACAGTCCCTTTCAGATGAGGCTAGGCCTCCTTCTAAAGAAGAAATCACGGCAGACCTGGTAATCAAAGCTAGCCCTCGTGCCTTTTCCCCTTTTCAAGTGCAAGATGAGTGAGCTGACATCTCGTCCGCCATGGTACTATCTAGGCAGAGAAGTTCGCTCGCAAATGTTTCGAGCCTCTCGAGCTTTATTCTTTCAAACACAATTTCAGATCCCTCGCCGACCACGAGCAGAATGTGCGTTATCTTAAGGAGGACACCATTGCCCGTTTTCTCGAGCTCCCAGACATCCTCGCCGTCTCTCCCGTCGTATTTCACATGTTATCGTGTATCGCTGCCTTCCCATTCCTCCAAGATGCCCCGGTTATCCTTGGTTTCGAACAGATGATTATGGTCGTCGCTATAATGACAGAGCGGTATACTAAGATACTGGCGAGAGGTAATAGCAGCAGAAGGAAACTGCTCTTCAAGAGCTTGGCCGTGTATGACCGAAAGCTATCCGAGATCAAGAATCAGCAAAATAGCACTGACGTATCGGCACAAAATACCAGAAATCATGTGCCCGGATTTGCCGTTGATGAAGCCGGCGACGAACTAGACGATGACGCGGTAGACGACGACGAGCTCGTCTTGGCTGCATTGGACTCTTTGGATATCAACGATGCTTTCAAAGCCGGCGATTCGCATGCTGCTACTACCCATGGGGCCATGATCCCTGCTGACAATTTCAGGAAACTGATCATGCTACTACTTCTAGTATCTCCGTTGGATGCGCAAGAGAACCTTTCCAGTTACGCACACCGTGTTACCGGCGGGGAACTCGAAGATCTAAGGGCAACGGCCGAGAATATCTTATCAGCCTTCATCAATGTAGAGACGTCCCCCGGTATCACATACCCTCAGTTCAAGAATGTTCTACCGTCCAACTTCCCCTTCCTTTTTGACGGCTTTAATCCGCTCTTTGAGCACTTCCTTTTTGCCAAGGACCTCGATTTTTCTAAAAGGAAAGACGGTCTGTCTAAGACTTTAACCTCGATGGTTGTGCAGCCTCCTCTACTTCAAGAAGAAGGCCGAATTCTAAATCTCAGTATTTTATCTCAATTGTCATTCTTCATCAGTGGAAGCGAGCTATTCCGGCGCTTGCGCTTGCTATACTCGGGCTCGGAGGCTGGGTTCTCGATGGGTAGCTTCGAAACAAAAGTCTTCAACTGGCGTGCGCCGACCATCTTACTGGTATCTGGGACTAGGCTTTCGGATTTTCCAAGTAGTGGAGGGTCAGAAGGGACCTTCAATGACTCTTTACCTCCGAAACGGTTTCCCAACGGAAGTCCATCGGATCGTGACCGTTTAGTATTCGGGGCGCTCATTAGGCAGCCATGGCGGCATACCCACAGAGAATGCTTTGGAGGCGAGGATATGCTATTATTTCAACTTGCCCCAACTCACGATGTTTTTCCGGCCTCCGCCATAAACCGCGACTACGTAGCATTTGCGAAACCACCAACCGCTAATTCAGGAATCAACTTTGGCTGTCCGCATCCGAAGGTGAGCCAATCGTCGCGCCACCAACCGCTCCGGCATCTGGGGCCCGTATCACTTGTCGTTGATTCGAGCTTCGAGTTTGGAGTTTTTACCCACGATTACACGTCCCGTGGCGGCGCATTCGCAACTAGCGCATCCCGAAAGTACAACTTTCAGGAACGCTTCCAAGTTGACGAAATTGAAGTGTGGGGTTGTGGTGGCGATGAAGAGGCAAGGATACAGAGAGAGAGGTGGGAATGGGAGGCCCGGGAGGCTGAAGCCAGGAGAAAAATCAATCTAGGCACCGGCGACGTTGCTGCAGATAGAGCGTTACTAGAAATGGCAGGACTAGTTGGCGCAAACAGGAGCGGGGGTTCAATGGCTTAATTTACGGAAAGGCCAAAATAGTGTCGGGTCGTAGGCGTTATTTGTATGGCTGAATGGTTTTCAGAGGCCTGGGTTTGTCATATGTGCGGCGGGCACAGATTCACACCATTGAACTTGGCTATTGTTTGATATATACAGTAGCATAAAGCATGGTCTCTTATACACAACCTATCAACAGAGCAGAGTTTTTTTGGTCCCTTGCCATCCCATATCTTCTGTAGCCATTCTTCCGAAGTCCATTTCGATACACCGTTGCAGACTTTATAACAGATGGGTATGAAATATTATTTCTTGGTTGTTTCTGCTTCAGCCATCTTCTCAGCCTTTTTGTCTTCGGTTATGTTGGCGTTCTCATTCTTCCTCGTTCCAAACCATCCGCCAACATCCGCCAAAGCACCCAAAACGTTAGATGTATCCTTTTTATCCTGGCCATCAGCATCGGTATCGGCTTTAGAGCGGACCTTAGTCTCCGATGCCTCTCCCCTCTCCTCAGAACGTCTCTGCTGAACGCGGTCTTGCCTCCTTTTCATAGCGGCTTTGAGTTGCTTGTCTTCCTCGTCTCTGACATCGAGCTCCTTCAACCACTTCTGATGCCTTTCCTCGGCACGTTGCTGGGCCTCTAGCTTGATGAGCTCCTTCCGCTTCTCCCTATCCGCCCCATAGTATGCGCCGCCAGCTACTATTGCTACGACAGTAAAAGCTTGAGCGCCAACTCGTGCCCGAAACATGCGCTGCACCTGGGCATGGTCGCCACGGCGCATGGCTCGCCAGGCGTTGATGACGGCAAGAGTGGTGAGTAAAGTTCCTACCAAAGATTGTTAGATTCCCCAGTAAGCGATAGACCAACCATACATTAGAGTACGGACCAAGTGGGATTAGAGGCTCCTCTCGGAGTTTGCGACCGATCTTCTGAGCTGCGGTTTCATTGTATTCTCTAGATAGGCGGGTTTATAAGCTATCTATCCGCCAACTGCGACGTATTCGCGCACACACACAAAAATGAGATGTGGAGGAAGAAAGGAGAGAAGATGTACTTATTTTCGTCGAACGACGAGGGCATAGGCCTATCTGCCATGCTGAAATTGTACCACGTTGGGATTTTGAGAGATCACTTCTTCCTAAGGTGGGGTTCTCGAAGATTGACCTCAATTGAAGCAATCCACGCAAATATTCCAACTCAGTACGGTCGTTGGCAACTTCCAAGGTTAAGCTTGATCAGGCAAATTAGGACATTGAAGTTGAGGTCGAAGTTGAAGTTGACGAAATGTGCTCTAAATGACGGTACATTCCTACCCTACAAAGGTACCTACTACCCGGCAATATGCCACTCGATAGGCGATAAGATGTGGGTCACAATCGGATACCGGGGCATTTAGATGGCCTTCCGACTACCGACAAAGGGTTAATCCTTGATAATGAAGGTTTTCCATCGCTAGATGACCCCTTCAAGCCCCGCTAAAATTTTAAGAGGGTTTAAGCGGGTACCTACCTGTAGGACCCCACTAAAGCTCCTGCAAGTTCGATGCATCATGCATCCCACCACTTAGTCTCAAGGACCGCCCCCACTAAGTTACCTAGAAGCCTTGAAATAATTTTGTGACGCTTAGCACAATTATCATATCTCTAACCACGACAACTACAACGGTCGTAACTTCGCAGTGGCCTTTCGTGTTTAGCAATTTAACATGACGGGAGCTGCAGCTGCCCCAATTGATACCACAGTGGCCAATGGTGCCATTAATGGTACCAATGGTCACGCACCGCGCACACCTTCGTTATCGGGCCTCTCTCTCACCGAGTACAGCGCAAACCCATCGCCGCCATCGGAACGCAGACAAGACAAAATCAAGCAGATCGTACCGGAAGAGTTCATTCTACCTAATGGACACCCTGATGTTCGTCAATTGTTTGAATTATATTTATTATTCCTTTCTGTTTCCTTTTCTTTTGTTTTTCCTTTTCCTCTTCCCTAAGAATACGAATAACTGACCAGTCTCTTTTGGTAGTATCTCCGTCTAATCCTTACCTCAAGAGTCTATGAAGCATGCAAAGAAACTTCTCTTGCACCCGCCATCAATCTCTCGAACCGACTAGAATGCAATGTTTTACTCAAGAGAGAAGATGAGCTGCCCGTCTTCAGCTTCAAGTTACGCGGAGCCTACAATAAGATGGCCCATCTCGACCGAGGCCAGAGTTGGAAGGGTGTGGTAGCTTGCAGCGCAGGAAACCATGCCCAAGGAGTAGCATACTCTGCCAGGATTCTCAAGATACCCGCTACCATCGTCATGCCTTCGGGTACACCGAGCATCAAGCATAAGAATGTTTCCAGATTGGGCGGCTGCGTAGTGCTTCACGGCGCAGACTTCGATGCCGCCAAAGAAGAATGCGCGCGACTAGAACAACAGCATGGCCTTATCAATATCCCGCCCTTCGACGACCCTTATGTCATCGCTGGTCAGGGCACAATAGGAATGGAGTTGTTGCGACAGACGAATATCCAAAAGCTTGAGGCCATATTCTGTTGCGTTGGAGGAGGAGGACTTATCGCGGGCATCGGAGTTTACGTCAAGCGCATTGCGCCTCACGTCAAAATCATCGGAGTCGAAACCGAGGACGCCAACGCTATGGTCCAGTCTTTGCGAGAAGGAAAGCGAGTGGTACTCAAAGAAGTCGGACTGTTTGCCGACGGCGCAGCAGTCAAGACTGTGGGGGAAGAAACCTTCCGAATATGCCAAGAGGTGATTGACGATGTTATCGAGGTAAACACGGATGAGACATGTGCCGCTATCAAAGACGTATTCGAAGATACTCGATCCATAGTGGAACCGGCGGGCGCCCTAGCTCTTGCTGGTCTGAAGAAGTGGGTTGTAGCGAATCCGTCGAGCGATACAAATCGATCGGTCATAGCCATCACAAGCGGCGCGAACATGAACTTCGACAGATTGCGCTTCGTGGCTGAGCGCGCTACTCTCGGCGAGGGTAAGGAAGCCTTGCTTCGCGTGAGCATTCCAGAGAGACCGGGAGCTTTTGCCGAGCTGGTTAATCATGTCATGCCGCATGCTGTGACGGAATTCTCGTATCGCTATGCAACCAGCGAGATTGCCAACATCCTCATTGGTATATCGTTGACCGGCGCAGCTTCGGAGAGGGTGCAGGAGCTCCAGGCGCTAATTGATAGGATCAACAACGATGGCATGACGGCTACGGATTTGTCGGGCGATGAGCTTGCGAAGTCACACATCCGCTACCTCGTGGGTGGCCGGTCGGACGTGCCGGATGAGAGGTTGTACATGTTCACATTCCCCGAACGCCCCGGGGCCCTGGAAAAGTTCTTGCGGACGCTACGCTTGAGGTACAACATCAGCTTATTCCAGTACCGAAATGGAGGTAGTGACGTGGGCAAGATCTTAGCCGGCATACAATGCCCTGATGCGGAGGTGCCGGACCTGGAGAAGTCATTCAAGGAAATCGGATATCCGTGGGAGGACTGCACGCAAAGCCCTGTTTTCAAGACATTCCTGAGGAGTTAAGGGTTGGGGGTAGCTACAGGTTCCTAACGATGTGCGTGTCCTAGTCTAATCGGTTAGGGTCTATTCTGGAATCAAGTCTGGATCGTGGGTTCGCGCGTGAGTTAATACAGGGTTCGTCGTCATGACTGATGAAAAAATAAACAAACAATGGAAATGGCAAGTGGTAATCTGCGCCATATAAATAATAAGTTGAGAAATAATCTTTTCCCTTCTTCATTACTTGATGTGATTTATGGGTGTGATGTGGCTTTACCTCAGCCAGCCCAGGACTGGTCGAAATAGGTCTCATATGCGGTTACGTACATATCCATATATGTACTATGTATACTAGGTATGTATATAAGGGTCTTGACCGATACCCGACAGCCAATGAAACTCCACTATCGTGACCCACTATCACTAGCTCCGGATTTTCCATCGTACAACCTAGTACTTTTGATGCTTTTGCACATGAACAACTGTAGATCCTATCTACCTATAACTATCGCCACTCCAAACACGATAGTCAGTCCTTCTTCAAAGATGGCAATGTCTTCCCTCGTATCGTCTCTTCGGGCGATGTCCCTTCGAACGGCTCCAGCAGCCCGACAAATGGTACGGACGCGGGCGCAGCAACCAGTCCGCAGCATCTCTCAGAAGGCTCTCACCTCCAGTCCCATAACGAGACCATCGACGATGACGATGAGTGCGACTAAAGCGGCGCAGGCCATCACGCACCAACAGACAAGGGGAATGAAAGTCCACAGTTCAGTAAAAAAGCGATGCGAACACTGTAAAGTGAGTCGGAGCGGCAGACCTTCCAGCAATTCCACAACATAATATGTACCATAAGAAGTGTATATATATATATATAACACTCTATAAACAACTGCTAACGCTAGATTTGTTATAGGTTGTGAGAAGAAAGGCCGGCAAGCGACATCGGGGCTACCTCTATATCATCTGCAGCGCGAATCCAAGACATAAGCAACGACAAGGATAGTTGTACTATGGGCATGTGTAGATAAAAAAAACCGCGATAGCGGCAGAAGATAGCCTACGGCATCCATAGATGTATAATACGATCTATTCGACGAAACGAGAATGGCAGGGCTATGGTCCGCATCAAAAGCTACGACGCCTATTATATTTCTATACGACTATGGATCGGCCTGCCGGCATCATGAGGCAGTGATAAACCACAAAGTACATACATATGCTACATCCCATCTATATACCTCTCCATGCTCTCCCATTCCGTCTTGCCGGTCGATAACAGATAACGGATGTGGCCTACATCGGTGACATAGCGATGTCGCTCGAACTCAGCGCGCGCAAAGTTGCGTGTCTCGGCACGAGTCGTCGGGTCACTGATTCGTCTCGTGCCACGAACCACGCTGCGATATAGGGATAAAGCGCGTGAGCGCAGGAGGAACTGTGTTACACCGTTGTGAGTTTGAAGTACACTCGAATATGTGAAATATCGTATAAGAGCCATATGAAATGAATCGTAGGAGGCGAGAAGAAAGACGAATAGAGGAATGTATGTAATGTATGTATAGTAAGGTACATACATGATCTAGGCTCAAGGCAGTGCCGAGCCGACCCTTAGCTGGGCTGGTTGCATAGTTTCGGGTGAGGATAGCAGGGCACAGAATCAACCTGCTCCGAAGTGGGCGCATGGATTTAGGAGTGTTAGACGTCAAAAGAAACCAGAATGGTTTATGGGATCGTCTACGTAAATGCCGAGATATTTCGATTTTTGGATTTCTTTCTCCCAGTCTTATGCAATGCAGATATTACGCAGCTAAAAATAAAACAGAAAGGCCTGGGACGTCAGAAGCCTCGAGCCTCGATTATTTTAGCGGGGCTTTCATTTTTGGATTATTCAACTATAAGTATCTACGTACCCAAGTACTCTTTCAATTGAGCTTCGAGGTTCTAATTCCAGTCGGAAGTCTCGTTCCAAATCATAATTTACCAATAACTTCAATATTTCAAAATTCAAAGATAATATTATCTTTGAATGAACGTTCGTCACCGATTGCGATAAAGCCCAAAACCCGGCGCATGATGATAACTCACAGAAATTTTCACGATTTTCATTCACCGTTCCCACGCAAAAGATTACGATGAAGACTCTTAAGCAGAGCGTGAAGCGCAGACGTGCTGCTACAAACCCCATCGAGCGAGCAAATCTAAAGGATGACGACACCTTCATCAAGGAACACTTTTGCCCCAGGTAAATTACCTTCTGGGATTGATCGAGTTGGCAACACGTTCGTTGACATTGGAAGTAGCACTGCGACGTGGACAGAGTGGATCAGCCCGAAGACGGAAGAGAAGTACTCTCTTAGCCTCGTTCAGGCCGGTAATCTGAGCAGCGAGGATCTTGAAGCCTGCTTTAGGCTAGTTGAAGAAACTAGCCGCGCTGATTACGAGTCTTCCTCAATTGGGTGGAAGCCGAACAAAAAGCTCACCGAGATGAAGTCCCCGGAGTTGAGATACATCATCGTGAAGGACAACACAGGAGTCGTACGTGGCTTCACCTCCTTGATGCCAACTTATGAAGAAGGGGAACCCGTTGTGTACTGTTACGAGATTCATCTCAAGCCGGAGCTGCAAGGGTACGATAATTACCTATCTACTTATGTCAGCTATTGCGTTACTGATATATATTCTACAGAACCGGTTTAGGCAGGACACTTATAGGATTCCTCGAGAAGGTGGCTGCGAACACACCTCCTATAGAGAAGGTAATGCTTACCTGCTATTTATCCAATGAGCGGGCTCTCGCCTTTTATAAGAGAGTCGGATTCGAGAAAGATGAAATATCACCAGAACCGAGAAAACTACGCTTCGGCAAGATGTTTATACCCGACTATGTTATTATGAGCAAAGTTGTTAGCCGCTGTAACTAGAAAGATGAGCAGTTCTCGGGCTCTTTGAGGTCATTCACAAATTCCGAAGATGAGGGCAACCAGGTAAATGACGGATAAACTAATTGCATGTGATATGCGAGGTTAGATCATAGTATTATTACGAATACGATATCCATACTATATAGTAAGTTTCCAAGAATGATATATGTTACTCAACACCTTGAAGACTAGATGGTTGGTTAGTTATTTGGTTAGTCGCAGTGCATGTTTATTAAATTCACTGCGGTATCACCCTCGATCACCCTGCTAGGTAGGTACTTTAGACGCATATAGGTAGACATCCCCCACCTCTTTTCAAGTTTACATCATAGTGACCTATCGAAAGCCGCTATACGGTGAGGAGGCTTGGAGGGACCAATAACAGTGCTGACATCTCCGGAGCTTTTCCTTCGCCGTACATAGACGCTAATGAACAAGGAAAAAACAGAATCCAACCACGAATTCCAAGAAATAAGAATGTAACCCGCCGAACATATTTATAAGCACTAGATATGAGAACAAGGATGAAAATGGAGGCACACAGAGGTAGCGAGGTAGCGGATGGCATCCCAACTTTCTCGGGTAGGTAGTGTTATCTAGGCTGCATTTTCGCAGCCATGTCGTCATCGTCCCGTCGTCCATGTTATCGTCACGTTATACAAATATCGAGATGCATATCGAGATGCTAATTCTCATTACTTTTACTCGCTGCACCCCTCCACTCTTCCCACTCACGATTCATCTCTTCATCTTCTTATTACCTAGTTCTCACAATCGTCAAACTCTAAATCACTCTTAAGCCGACCTATGCAGCATACCTAGGTAGCTACAAAGCCATCGAGACTAGAGAGCTATTGGGAACTTACTAAGAGACGAAACTATACCTATATTTATCATGCCTCCAATTTTATCCACATCGGTTTCTGATGGCTTATCCATCGGCCAAGTTTTAGCCCGCGAGCTTGAGCACATCAAACCAACAAGAACTTTACCGGATGCCGTCACCAAAGTTCTCTCCGCCCGGCAACAGGGAACCACAACGGTCGTAACGACTGGTAGTGGCGAACCAACGAATAACTTATCGGGCGGGGCAATCGCCGGAATTGTCATCGGTTCGATTGCCGGTTTCCTCCTCTTGCTCTGGATCATCCGATCCTGTATCAACTGGCGCAATCCCGGGGCATGGGGAGATACCTTCGAGCCGGACAACGAGAAGCCGCCGCATACCCACTATTACGGCGGCTCGACGCGGTACCCCCGAGAGATACACGGCCACCGTCATCGGTCGCATTCGCGCCACTCTCATCGGAGCCCGCGACGCACCTCGGTCGTGAGTGTCACGAGACCCGCCTACGTCGACCACCCGCGGAGTAGGAGTCCTCGCGCTCCACCCGCAGCCTACTATGCAGACGGTCGAGACGCACGGAGATCGAGCGACGGGAGGAGATATTCGCGAGGATACTGAGTTGGCGGAATAACGAACGGTGGTATGGTATATCAAACACAACAAGATGACAATGATAATGATGATAGCGATTATGATGACAATGACAATAACAATGGTGTATATAACACATTGATGAAAATATGGCTAGGTAAAAAGTGAAGTATACTAGTGCTAGAAAAACCCTAGGAATATAAGGAGCAGACGGGTTAAATTCTTCTTCGCATTATATATCTAATGAATCTTTCATTATTTAACCAAACTTGAATGCGAGGCTAGGTAACATACCTAGTCTTCGCTATAAATCGCATGATTAAGTTGGGCATACGAGAACTTAGGATGAAGTCTCCTCTGCCGGCGACGTTACCCTGTCTTTCAAAAGTTGATATTCGCCATCATCCCATAAACTAAACGGTTCGTACGGTGGCGTCCATCCGTCAAACCCCCCAGATCGGCTAGGCCTAAATGGCTTGTACACAGATACTTTCAGCACAAATTGTTCTAAGCCACGGAATTGCCCAAGAACATCTTCCCTCAACCAACTCCAGAATCGCCCGGGGTTCTTCGGCTGACCATGCGTCAAGGCCACCTCGACATCGAGCTGTCGCAAACTCGGGAGAGAATTTCGTAACATACGCATAGCCCCGCAAACGCTCTTCATATGCGAAGACGAGTCCCAACCATCCGACGGCACAACATGCGCCACATGCACAAAACGTACCCTACTTAGGCCCTCCGGGCTCGCATTGCGACAGAAATAGCGGGCAATATCGGCGCCAAACAGCGAGATCGTGTTTCCGGCATACAACTCGTCCAGGACCTCACCGTACACCACGCGGCTCGAGCGCATCAAGTCCGTAGGGAACACCATTTTCTCCGGATACACCCATCCTGGGACCAAGTGGTGGCCCTCGCCGCAGATCAATTGCGATACCGCGCTGTACCGCACGCAGCCGTGGCTGGGTGGGGAGACTAGCTGGTGAAGCCCCGATCCGCCTAGCCCGGTGATACAGCGCAGCGTCTCGCTTGGCGCGTCCGCATCGTCGCGAATGCCCTGCGTGGAGTCCCAGTCGGCGGGTCGCGGGCCCCAGAACGAGGAATGCGTACGAACTTGAACGATGGCCGGCCCTACGAGCGCGAGACGGTATATGTGAAGGCGAATCTCCGGCGGCAGGTGAAGAAACGATGCTCGCGACCCCGCGCTTAGAGAATTTGTGACTTTCTGGGGTGAAGGTGGCGCTGTAGCTAATGGCTTGGATTTGGGAAGCCGACGGGTTTTAACTCGATGGCGATTATAGACGTCGTAGCCAGCTTCGATAGTCGCTTCGGCTGCTTTAAATGAAAATTTGAGACAGTAATACGCCCCTACGAGAGGCCAGAAGCAGGCGGCCGCGCAAACAGTTGTGCACGCCGATGAAACGGAAGATCCAACCTTTGCTATCATGCTCTCCAACGTCGATACTGATGGCAGTAGAGATGGAAAAAGCTTCGCTGGATTATGTTGATATCTTATGTTGTGAAAAGAAAGTATTTAAATGTCTGCCTTGATGACGCCGGAGGATTGACTAGGGGAGGGTCATGATATGGCCCCATGCTATATATAGGACTTATTAGAACTTCTAGGACTTCCCGGACACCGTCTTGGATAAATTAATTCAACACATACATAATCATATCCCTTTACCTAGAATAGCTCACGGAAGCCAATTCAGGAGTAGTTTTATTTAAATATACCATCTTAAATTTGTATTTATATACAAGATTATGCGAGTCAAATATTGCTTCCTTATTCATTTCTCTCCAGTACGTCTAACGAGATAATACTGAGCTTAGATAATGTTCCCATTAGGTAAGCTCGATTTATTTCGCACCCGCACGCCGGTGCTTCACCCATAGGAAACGGGAAAATGCATCGGTGCTCTTGGTAGTCTTGCCGACTGCGAGATCCGCAGACATCATGGACTTGTAGGCGTCCGGTCGGAATTCTGCCAAGAAAAGATATCCGGTACGGACGGATGTGGTAGATGAGGCATGGCCGCTCTTGGACTGGCCGTCCACCGTTCCGGCATACTTCTTATCTCCTAGGGTCATTACATCGACAAACATGTTGGCTAAGGTCTTCATCTGGTCGGCCGTGATGCCGTAGTTGCCGTCGATGTAGGTACGGGCAAACCCAGCAACGTCAAGCGACCCGTGGTTGGAGTCCTCTCCGCTCGTCCTCGGCATGGTGTAGCCCCAATCATAGACGGAGGAACCCTTTTTACTCTTTTTAGTTTGAGCACCTCCGCCATGGAAGAACCATTCTATGCTCGCGCTGATGAGCGACTTGTACTTGTTTAATAATGTAGGGTTGTCATTGAGGATTTTGTGTGCATTGACAAGATTCAGGAATGCGTAGTTAAACATCATCTGCTGATTCCAGGGGACAGCTTTGCCGCCCATGTAGGGCGCGTCCTTGGCAAAATACATCTTGTTTCCGTTGGAAACATCTAGCAGCCGCTTCAGAATGTGGTCGCTCATCGCCGTATCTGCCTGCTTTAGATACGTCTTGGCCCGCTCTAGGTAGGTAGCGCCATAGTTGTGAGGATCACCCGTAGCGACCTTCTGGTTGTAGAGATTCTTCGTGTTCAAAATGAGATAGGAGCAGCTAGCCAGATGCCCGACTGGGTCGCCCTGCTCTCCGCCTGTGGCGATCGGGGTCTTCGTGACGTCGTTTGGCCAGGCTGGGTCGATTCCTCCGGTCCAGATCTTGTATTGGCCTACTGGAGCCTTCGCAAGGTCGTTTCTTTCTGATAAGACGGCATCGCAAAATCGGAGCATTTGGTCGAGGGTCTCCTTTTCTCCGGCTATCTGGTAGACGAGACCCATTGCTTTTGTCTGCTCACCACTGTGACCTTGCGCCCACTCATTGCCCTTGTTCGAAGTGCCGGGCTTCAGCGTTGTAACAAAGTCGTTGAATGATTTTAACTCATCATCTGTGACGTTGCCATCAAAGCTGCTGACTTTCATTTGTGCGTGAGCACCTGAAAACAGCAAGCTTCCGAGGATGGCCCCAAGGGCGTATGTGCCAAAAGTGCTCTTCATGGTGCAATATAATTTCAGACGTACGGCGTGAAAACCACAGCTCTTCGATCAAGAAATCAAAAGTATTGAAGCCCCAAGGTGACGATGGCATGTAAATCAAAGGCTCTAGAGGATAAACACGGAATATCTAAGGAGTTATATATCATAATATGAAAACGATCGCCGGTACTTAGCCTCATTACGGTATTCTTCGCTTTCAGCCCTGGCTGCTGGGATCTCGTCGTCGCTCACGTCATACCAATGCCGCTTTGGTAGGTCAACTGCCGTAAAACATCTTCTGGATGCCATTGAAAATGAGGTGTATAGAAGATTTTCATCAATAGTTTGATATATTCTGACAGCAGTATACAACTCGCTTACACGTTTGACGCAGCATAAACCCTTTACTTAAGCGGCCTTTTCAGCTTGTCGAATACCTAGTAAGAAATAGGACTTAGGTACCACACGAGGTTGTCATTTATAGAAATATTATATCGCACCATAAACTCGTTTTGAGCCGGTCGGCGCGGAGCTAATTTAATAAGCCACTACTAGGTGCTACCTACCTAATTAACCTTATTCTCTACATCCTGAATTGTACGTCGTAATACCTGATACGTAAAAGTATAGAAAGTTACATAATCAAGCAAGGTTGTAAATTTCTTAGGTGAGAACCTTGGAACATTATGTAACCTCGATGTACCTAGATGTACCTGGGCATTAAGGTTCCCAGATTATCAGCACGTGATAGCGAGTTTCTTTCGCGTTCTCAACACGCCTCGAGCTTCCGGTTTTCATATTTCTTGGATCATCTCATCATTTTTGCCCCACTCGGTGCTCATCTAGGCCTTTGTTTGCGACCACTTCATTTGTGTTATAGGCATGTCTATGCCTCCAACTTAACGTTAAGTCGATTATGTGGCTTTTAGAGAACGAGGGCGAAGCTCTTGACGGTAGGAATCTATGCCTCTCCCTATTCTCCCTATTACTCATAGATGCTGACGTAATCATTATTGTCCAGGTAAGCGGCTTTGGCTGCGACCCGGAAAGCGATACCTCTTCGGTCGAACTGTTGCTGAACGTATGCGATTCTTTATATACGAATATCATTTCTAGAAGGTCACCCATGGCTAATTAGTAGATAGCTGGCCAGCTTGCCATCAAAGGAGAAGGCGCCGAGAGAGTATCGCGCAAACACCTTACCATCCAAGTAGAAGAGGTAGTCGAAGGGGATGGGGTATGATATCCTGAAGATATGAACAGTTGTATCTTTGATTACCTAACTAATGTATTAGGAAATCGTTTCGAGGCGCTCGCAAGTCACCGTTGAAGATTTGGGTTCCAAGGGTGGAACATGGATAAATAATGAAAAAGTCAAGGGTGAAAAGCGTATTCTTTCCCTGGACGTTAATGTCCTTCAGATGGGCTCTTTCACATCTAAATTTCGGTGTGTCTCTCCACAAACGCGCATCTATTCATGCAGTTACTAATGGATACTTTATTTTAGCATCACCTGGTTTCCCGTTGTCCTGAGCTTTTCCTTTACTGCTAAAGAAATTCAAGCGAACCCTCTATCGAAGCTTCGAGAAGACCTCGAGCAACTTGACATCAAGTTTCTTGCCGACTACGATCAATCTACCACTCATGTAGTATCAAGAAAAAGAAACGTACCAAAGACGTTACAAGCTCTTGTTAATGGTCGCTACCTCGTTACCTCGCAGTTCTATGATACCATCATCACTGCTGCAACGCCTGAAGATGCTGGTGATGGCGTGGTTACTAGTGCATTGGAGGGCGACTTCGATGCAAATTGGCCGGATGCCATGCAATTTGTCCCACCACCAGGTGACGAAGCAGTGCCAAGGCCAGTAGAAGCTTTCGCTCCCGACCCTAATCGCGCCGATGTTTTTCATGGCTATACATTCATATTCTACAACAAGAAACAATTTGACAACCTCCTGGGGCCCATAAATAATGGAGGGGGTAAAGCACTACTTAACGAAGCTATTGAGGGAAAGACGAATATCGACGACTTCATTAGGTATGTGAAAGAAGTCGCCGGAGAGAAAGGGTTGGGGGAATTCGAAGACGGGAGTGAAGGTAGAGGCGTCGTAGTGGTTAGATGGATTCCCGACCCCCCCAAAGAATGGTTTAACAACTTTTACCGATCGGTTTCCCAGAGATTAGACCAACGACTCATCGAACAGAAGGAGTTCCTTGATGCTATCCTCAACAATGATGCCAGTGGCTTGCGGCGACCTCTCCGGGCCGAAATGACATCTCACGCACCACAAGCCGAGCCACAACATCCAACAGCACAGGATGCCATGGAAATAGACGAACATGAGCCCTCAATTCAGCAGCAAAATCCTCTGCCACGAAGACGAGCGAGAGGACCAGTCAAAAGTCGTTTCAAAGGTTTCGATGTAGATATAGAAGGTGATGACTTCCCGGATGTTGGTCCGACTGTTTTGGCGCCTGCAACGAATGTGGAATCATCGCAAGAAGGTCTCTTCGTGTCGCAAGATGTTCCACCAGAAGAACCAGAGGAGCCCATCCCTACAAGTAGACAATCGCAGCGAAAACGCCGTGCTCCAGCACCACCGGAGTCTCAAGATATGATAGATAACTTCGCGCCCACGGCGGCACAAGTAAAGCGTCGACGCATTGCTGCTGGGGAAGACCCCATACCTCGACAACCAACACCAGTAGCCTCTGTAACAGAATCGCAGAAACCCAAGGCTAAAACTCCGAAGGTTAAGAAAGAGATCGACGTTCTTGATCTAGCGCGACAGAACCGGGAAGAGGCTGAGGCTCGGGCGAAAGCTGAGCGAGAGGAGCTTGCTATGGTGCCAGAAGACCTTGATTTGGCAGAGATTCGCCGTTTACACATCGAGGAACCGATAGAAGTGCGGCAAAGACAGACTGTGCGCACACGGGAACAGGATATCGCCGATGGTCGTTGGGATCCCGCATGGAACGGACGGAAGAATTTCAAGAAATTTCGGCAACGAGGAGCTCCTCTAGGACGAGCGCCGCAGAAAATCATAGTGGCACTTGAAGAAGTTAAGACGAAGGGCTTCGGTATCGGCGATGACTATTGGCTAGAAGACGAGAGCCAACAGCGGAAGAGGAAGAAGCAGAGCCAGACACATAGTCAGAGCCAGAGCACAGGCGAGAAGGAAAGCACAAACGAGCGTGCGAAGGAACCAGAAAAGCAGAAGCAGGTTCAGAGGATTCCTAATGAAATTCTTCCTGCTGTTGATAGCAGTGACGATGAGGATCATGAAAACCATGATATGGATGACGAAGAGGATGTTGTTATAGCTCCTCCACCAAGGGCACGAACTACTAGGAGCTTGCAACAAACGCCACAATCGCGATCCCAATCAACTCGGACAACATCGCAGAGTACATCTGCAAAGACGCAGCCCTCGCGAATATCCAAGCGTCCCGCACCGCCTGCTAAGGAGCAGCCGGCGAAGAGGTCCCGGCTCGGATTTGTCGCCGGAAGTGATGATGAGAGTGATGACGGATTGCGCTTTAGGTTCGGGAAGAGATGAAGGATTTATTTACTCCATATACACCGCTCGCCTTCTGCCAGATAATCCGACTTCTACACAGGTATCTCAATCATGTACCTACCTGGGCTCCCGGCTTTGCCATGAGCAAACAATGAACGTGACGAAACCATCGGAATTACCCTAACCAAATGTGAATTTGAGCCTTTACCTACTTTCTCGCCGTTCTAGTAAATGCCTGACCGACGCCATGCTATGCTGTCTATATCCCCCCCACTACCTAGCCGTGATTATTACAAAACCCTATTCAGCCTAGAATTTTACACTCGGAGTATTACATTTTATGTAGAGAGTGACCTAGTCCATGGCATCCATGTCTCCCGTGCTCTTAGCCTCGTGCTCTTCGACCAGTAGCCCAATCATACAACTCGACAACATCGTCTCATAGTTGACCCAGGGGTGTATCTCACCAAACAGCTTCGACCCATCGCGCCCGGCGGCGCGCAGCAGCTCGGGCTCCCCACCCGGGTGGAAGGGAAGATACGGCGTGATATTGTACACGCGACCACCCAGCGCGGTCCACGCGTCCTTGCCCTTGCGACCCGTCTGCCGTCGCAGCATGCTCGGCGTCACGCGCAGGTACGGCGCACCGGGACCTAGGTTGCGCAGGTCGGAAGAGGGGTGGTTGGCTAGACGCGCCCAGTCCAAGGGGCTTCGACCGGGCTCGAGTGTTACTTTGCGCGACGGCTTGGCCGGCTTGCTGCTATGTGTGGGAGGTGGCGCGAGGGTCGAGGTGCCGGGTTGTCGGTCGTACTGATGTTGCCGGTTTGGGACGGGACCGCGAGGAGGCACACCGAGAAGGGAGCCGCCGCCATTACTAGGGCGGGCGCTGAGGTTGTTGAGTACGGGAGGTCGAGGTGGTGGTCGCATGGCTCCTAGTGTGGGCGCGGCAAGAGCTGGCGTCGATGTTTGAGGAGGGGGGGATGGTGCGGAGAGAGTAGGGAGGACGGCGGGTGTGGTTTGGGCTTCGGCTACGCGCGCGATGGCAGCAGATGAAGCGGGAGGGTCGGAGGAGAGGGAGAACGAGGGTATACTCTCTCCATCTAGATTTATCGAAGGTGTTGCCTTGGGTGTAGTTTGCGGAGATGTACTCGTTTCGTCACTAGGATCTTCCGTTACAAGCTTGGGCAGAGCTGTGACTATTGGTGCCGGTAAGGTTGAAGGTTCATCATCCCTTGTTCCTATTTCATTCGACCCATCCTCTCCGTTTCTTCTCTCTCCAGCTAGAGTAGGGCGACGTGTCGTTGGAGGCTGTTGTATTTTTGGGTCGCCTCGCCATATCGCCAGGAAGGTTTGGATGAAAGGCGGCTTCCAGATGGCGGCGTAGACCACAGACGCCAAAATTAGTGACAGGCCTACGAGCGCCATGGTTGCGATATGGCGGGATATGGCGGTACGTGAGACAACACGCTTTCCTTACTTTCTTTTTCTGTAGCTGCTACAGGCCGAATGCGGACAAACTATGATGACCAGGTAGGTAGCGTAACGTTTTTGTAAAAAGCTTTTGCTAGATCCCTTTCCCTAAATTTAGTCTGAACTAAGAATGTTCGAGTTTTTTTTTATTGAAAGTTTAGATGCCAATGTCGTACAGACGGTCCCAGCCGCGGGCCTAGCCGATGGATCGCGATAGACAGAAGAAAAAAAGAATGTTGGTGGTGCAATCGAAGCATGATTCCAATCAAAGTTTACAGGGTACAGCGCTGTTAAATTTAGCCCAGGATGTGCACATGTCAAACTTAATAGTACCTATTCATACCGTAGCGGGAAAATATGGTTTTTGAGAACGGTTATTTACTGCTTTCAAACTGTTGTTAGAAGAGAAATAACGGTTGTTTTTGACGATAATCGTTTTTTATGGAATAATGGTTTTTCTGAGCGCAACGCTTTTTAAAAGTGGGCTAAGCTAAAAGTTTATTGGCCAGATCTGAGAAAACCTTATATACAGTTTCATGCCATACCCTTTTAGCTTCTAGTGGGACTGGCCACCCCACTAAAAGCTGCCTTAGCTCAATCGTAAAGCGCGACAACGCGTACGGCTTATTACGCAAGGCCCTAGGTTCGAAACCCACCCCGTTCAAATTTTTACCTTTTTCCTTCCTTTTACCCACTTTTATAAAGAATCAACCAATCAAAGCTAAGCTCAATTTTTAGTTGGCAAATAAAAAACTATTATTAAATTTAGAAAACCATTGCTGGGTAAGAAAACGGTTGCCGTCCAACTGAATCATTATTAATGGGCCAGCCATTTTTACGTTTAACAACCGTTCTCAAATCCCATATATTCCCGCTACGGTAGCTATTTCTGGGTTATTAGACTCCTATTAAACCCCCTAACTATGAACTGCGGGGGAACTGGTGGGCATTTTCACAGCACAACCTATACTAGCGCATGAATAAATAATCTCTATGGCTGACACTGGCTGACTGGACAGGAGAGAGGAAACATCCATATCAGCATATGTATGTATTTAGACGTATGTTTAGAAAACACGGAACGTCATATTTTTTTCTGGGGCGTTTATGTATGCTTCCCCTTTCTCTTGGGTATGCACTCAGATTAAATTTCTGAAAACCCAATATTTTCCATTTCTTCCTTCTCTTTCTATTCTCCCCTATTATTCACTAACACTTCCTCCCAATGTTTCCGTCCGCCCTTGGTATCTTCTTAGATACAGACAAATCCCGAGGTCTTCGAATTGTTTATCTTTGTTGTATACGTGCATCGAGTAGCGGTATCGTTGTATCCGACGGTACATAGCATCCCGCGAATCTAAAAAGTCTAAAGTACTACTTCCAGGTAGTAATTTAGTTCAGTCGCAGCTGTCTGCCATTACAATATTACCAACTAGGTACTGGGTAGTACCTAGTAATCTAGTGTATTAGGTTTTGGATAGGCTTGCCTCTTGTATAAGTGGAGACCTTTCTCCGTTCAGCCTTCCTACCCAAGCCAAGCTAGCCATCATATGCACACCAAACATGGGTTCGTAAACCGAATAATTATCTCTTTAAACTATGCACAACGCGACTTTCCTCCCTCATACATCCAACTCACAACAGCCTTCAGTTACACGCGCTCCTAATTCATACCGCCAATCGACGACAATTAAACCCGGTTTGAAAAGGTTACCTTCTACAGAATCTCTGACATCAATTGGATCCAGAACGACAAGTAAGGGTCCGGGTACGAATACAAACAAGAGCACGGGATTCAGTACGAACACACGGACAGGGGCAAAGACAAGACCGACAATAATTACTACCACAACCGCCACAATCGCCAAGACTGCCATAACAACAACTGCTTCATCATCCTCCACGTCTTCGAGAGCAGCCCTCAGGAGACGAGACCAAAATGCTGGACCTGTTACAGGGCTACCTTTGAAGGAGCTAGGAACAGGAAACATGCCCTACGACGCACCTTCATCTCCACCTCCACAATCAAATGCGAACGCGAATCGACCGCAGATGCCATCGCTCAGCGCCGCCGCCGCAAGGGCCGTGAACAGGAACCCTCTCACGCCTAAAATCGCCTCTAAGACGCAGCAAGCGCCCACGTTGGCAACTATAGCAACACCTGCGAACCGGCGTCAGCAACATCCTACTCTAGTTACCGCTAGCCGAGAAACCCCATCTAACCGGTCAGTCCATATCGAGGATTCCTCGCTCGCTCCTTACCTAAATAGCAACGTCACCCCTCGCTCTGGCTCGAGACAAAATCGTGTTGACAGTGCCAATAGCACGCCGAATGGTACTCCAAACCCGGAACGATCAGAACCTTGGGATCCTAGGTCTAGTTTCTGTCTACCGAGTCCGAGACTTGACGGAGACGCCATGAGAAGGTCGGCCGCTTCCTTTAGCTCCATCTCGCCGGATGCGGGTGGGCATGGTAGATACGATGCATCTCATAATCCGGAATCCAAATTCTTCCATGCAAGCGATGTAAAGACTTCTCGCCCAACATCCTCTTCCAAGGTAGCCCAGCCCAAAGGTCCGACATTCTTTTATGCCAATGGAAACACGATAGACAACAACAAGCCTACTTCGCCGACTTCGCTCACATCTAACTTCGGTCATTCACAAGATAATATCTCTAGCAAATTTATGTATGCCAATGGGACCCCAGAAATGCGACATACTCCAACGCCTCCAATTTCGCGTAGCTCGGGTTCGGTGGCATCGGTAGCACCTAAAGCACCTGCCAGTCGCCCGGCAACGAATCCTCCAGGTGCCAACCACACTCTTGCTCAGAGGCCCAACTCACCAGCGAAGCTGCCATCTCAAGTCCCACAGGCATCCTCTAAATCTAATAATGCAGGCCGTCAGCAAATTCTTTCTGCGCCCCAGTTAGGTCCGTCTCCTGGACTCCGCCGATCTAGCACCGGCGCGTCGCGGGCAGGCGGGCATTCTCGCACCGGAAGTTTAGTGAAAGGGGACCAGTTTTCCGCCACCCCCAAGCTGATGAGCGCTCACGTATCACCAGAGGCATCTCCTCCTATAACTGTGCCCTCCACACCCGCCCCCTTGACTCTAGCTTCGATAATACAGGCGGCAGAAGACTTTGCAGAGAACGAAGAGTCTGAAACACCAGATGAGATTGGATCCGGCTTGCAAAGCCCCACTAAATCAGTTCATTCCACGGAACCAGTTAATGAATTAGTTGCAAATGCGAGACGCGAGCGCAAAGTTCAGGACTTACAGATCACAAACGCATCTCTCGAGGCCATCAACAGGACGTTGGAGCGTCAACTAAGGAAGCAAACGGCAGAATTGAGAAGATTTCGACGTTTGTCGCGTGCCGGTCGGCTTTCCTTGCCATCCACTTTGTCTGGCCGAACATCGCTAGATACCTTCTCAGAACATGCGATAGGAACCATGGACCTCTCCGACCTTGACGAACGGGCCGAGATAGAAAAGGAGGCGAAAGAGGGAAAGGAGGACGAAGAAGATGGAGGTGAGGATTCGTCTTTGGAGAGCGATTCAGCTTCTGGATCTCTTAGCCCTAGTATCGTCGCGGAACGAGACGCAAAGCATAGAAGACGAGACGAGGAGCGGCTACAAGTTGACTTGTCGAAGCATCAGCAACTTCTTATCGACTCACAGAAGATTAATCAAAGCATTAAAAGGTGTCTAGATTGGACGGAGGAGCTCATCAACGATGGCAAGAAGGCTTTGGCGTATCATGTCAGGGCTAGTGATGTGGAATTAGGCGGAAGAGTGCTGGTAGTAGACCCGCTAGATGATGAGGACGATCGGCCATTAACTTCGGATGGCTCTCGCGATGACACTTCTATGCTCGATGAAATACTCGACGAAAAATCTCTAGAGGGTGCTGGACGGTTAGCAGGTTGGAATTTTGAACGGCAGGATAGGGATAGTGGCATAGAACTCCCTGCTGACGGAGGCTAGGGTCTGAAGTTGCGAGGGTCTCGCAACTAAAATCATACTAATATTCTTACGACAGATATATATCTTTCTTCTATTTTGGATACGATTCGTTCACCACATATAAGACACCAACTGCGGCGGCTTCAGGGTTGCATCACCGTACGAAGCCGCTACATTCTTCATTGGATTCCACAATCACCATTTTCTTTGTATTAACTGTAACATCAACGGATACCCCCAAAAACCATCACGGAAAGGCGCAAGGGTCGGCAGACCAAATCTCCACACCACTTTGACAGAAACTAAATTTCCTATGCGAGTCTCACAATGATACCCCAGAATAATGAATCAGGAAGCCGAAGAGTACACACGCCCAACATAGAAAATGGGGGGTAGACACCTAAAGATGGGTGAACGCGAGTTCTATCGGGAGCTATTTTTTGGTGATATATACATATGTCGACTACACGAAGGAATTGCCTTCAGGGGCGTATGGCAATAGAGGCTACCCACCAAAAGTACTCGGATGAATCAGGTCGGCGAATCGATAACAGTCTAGCATGCATGAGACTCTACGTAGCAACTAATGCTTCGACGAAGCAACATAACACAACACACAACACACAACACAATACAGTTCAAACTATTCTATGAATCTCGTGTACAATTCTATTTGTGATTCTCTGCCTTAAGCAGTCATCCCGTTATAATAGGTAACAAACCGTATTCTGTGCCTCGAAGCGAAAGGCCTGCTGAAGGTGGGTTGACCTACCTAGGTATCCCATATATCCTGTACTTATTATTATTATTATCATTACTTGCCTATAAATGAATAGCTATGCCTTTTTCACAGGTAACTCGACAACAGAGCCATTTGTCAGGGGGTGAATTCCAGAAGGGGTGAATTATATCTCTGAGTAGAGATGATGTGGGCGTTTATAACTAGGAGAGCTCTTCCGTCTCTTACCACAGTCGCCCCGCAGATCAATCTACGATCATCGGACGTCCTCATGATCTGTTTTTAGTAGAGTTAAGTGTCATAACACTTATGCATCCTTACTTCCCTCCTCGTCCTTTCGATCCACTAGAAACTTGAGGCTGCCAGCTTCCTGTTTCCTGTCCAACGCAATCCCGCCAAATTGTTTGGCCAACACATTGCACAAAAAGACCAAGCCTTGCTTCAAATTCTCTAGCGACCAGGGACTCTCTCGGCATTTGCCCGCTTCTGATAAACCCTTTGAGAGATATCAACCCTCAGCGATACGTTATTCACTAAGAACTTTCCTTATTGGCTTCGCCGGGAATATTGCCTGCTTCCGCTGCGCCGGCACCTTTTGACTTAGCAGAGTCTCTGTCCTTGTCCTTCCCTTTCTTCTTCGAGTCCTTTTCTTTCTTGATTGCTGCTTCGGCAACCAATTGCTCGAAGGCCATGTAATCGCCTTCCTCCTCTGGTGTTCTCTGAGCCTGTTAAGCCGTTAGTAAACGTACCACTGTTAAAAGACGTAGATATGTCCCAAAATTCGTAGCGGGAGACAGTGCATACCTTCTGGAAGATGTCGGCAATGAGTACCAAGGCCTCCGCGCGCTCAAGCCGCTTGCTTAGCGGTACCTTCTTGTCGTGGAGCACGGCATCGCAAACCTCGCGCAAAACGCTCTGAATCTCAAACTTGCTGCCTCTCCAGGCCGCCGTGAGAATCTTTCCGGTGACTCTGCGCTCGTATTCGATCTTCTTCTCATCAGTCCAGTCCTCACCGCCGGCTTGCTCCATACGCGCCATTTCCTCCATGGTTTGCTGAGCATCGATAGCCGAGGAGATAGTGTTCCAGGTGTCCTTGACAAGGGTACCCTTGTCCTTCATACGACTGAAGAAACCACCAATCCCGAGGAACTTCTGGGACTTGAGAAGAGCGGTGGCTTTCGAAAAGTACACGGCACCAATGGCATGCATAATATCAAGTCCGAAACTCTCCATCTTCAAATTCTCGACCTCAAGACGAGTCTTTGCCTGGAAAGCCTTAGTAACATCAGGGCCCTTATCCGTCTCGGTCCATACTGATATACGGTCGACAAGCTTCCGAGCGAGGGTGTCGACACGCTCCTGACGGATTCTGGCGCGCTCTTTCTCATACGCAGCTAGCTGCTCACGCTGCTCCTTGGTCAACCCGCCCTTCTTCTTTTCCTTTTTCCTTAGTTCTTTCTCCTCCTCTGTCTGGTCCATTAAGTGCGCTTCTTCCGCCGGGCGATCCATAAGGGCAGGTCTAATGGGTATTGCATGTCTAGAGGGCGTTGAGCTACCAGGTGTGGGGGCTCCGGGGGTCGAGGTACCAGAAGCACTAGGAGACGGTGAAGCAACACGTGGGGGTAAGTTTGGTTTTTCGGATGGAGTGTGGTGAGTTGTGGCAGCCTTGCCCTCGAACGTCGGTTTCTCAGGCTCGTCTTCGACCACAACAGCGGGTGGAACACCGGCGGCAGCAGACGCTTTGGCACTCTCTCGCATAGCCTCTTCCGTACCCGGAAATTCGGTCTCGTCATCCTCGCCCTCTTCTCCAGACATGGTGATGTCCATAGTGGTAGTAAGGTCCTTCATTAGGCTGATCTCGCCAATCCAGTCGACGAAGGCGTCACCACCAAATATGCTGCTAAAGAACTCGGAAGGATCGACAAAGCCTTCGGTAGGCTTGGCACTATCCTTGCCATATTTGTCGTAAGCTTTTCTTAGATCGGTGTCTGAAAGGACCTGGTACGCTTCTCCGATATCTTGAAATTTCTCATGGGCGGTCGGGTCGTTCGGGTTTTTATCTAGGTGGCGTTTGTTAGTAAGACCTCGAGATTTTAGGGAGGAAATGCTGTTTGCGCGAACCCGGATGATGGACGATGGCAAGTTTGCGATAGGCCTTCTTGATTTCAAGCTCTGTCGCAGTAGGCTTGACGCCCAGGACGTCGTAGTATGCCGTATCAACCACCATACTTTCTCTAATAGTTTCTACGAAGGCGAATAAACGGTTGACTTTGTTGTAGAATGTTGCGGGGATTTGATCGACGATAGTATGATAGGATACGCGGGGTGTCACTAATGAGCTTTCGAGATAGGATAAAGCGCGATGGGGAAGATTTAAGGCGCGACGAATGTTAAAGAAGAATTGGGCATATTATTTTTCAGGAGTTGGGTCCAAAAAGACGAACGGAACAATCAGACGTCAGGTAAGTGAATAGGTAGTAAATGGAAAAAGGGAAAAGGGAAAAAAATAAGCTATGACGAATGTCAGCCTAGATCAGCCCTCAATTAGTTGGGTACAGTTACTAGGTACAGTACATACCTGACATGCCGGTAACCGTTACTTGAAGTACTAGCTACATGTACTGTGACTACTGTCAAGTAGTGGACGTATGTACCTACTCACCCTGTGTGTGGCACAGTGTTCCAGCGCCACATCTATTCTAAGGTACATGGGTAGGTAGTGTGTACCTACACATGTGGAAGTTGCGACCTAAAAGACATCGATACGCGGTACTGGTTCTCAGCCACTGATTTAATGATTATAATTACGTAGTCAAATACCTGCGCCTGGAATATGTATATACATACACGTACACAACTTAGACATACATGTCTTATGGTGAAAGGCATATATGCATTTAAATTATTTTGACGGGTAGCCATTTAAAAGAAATGGAACGGAATTTCACAGCGACTTGAAGAATGCCTAGCTTTACAGTACATAGATATTTACATGTGAGTAATGATAATGATACATGTCTGGTATGTAGATACATATCCCTAAGTACTTGCAATGGCGGGGTTCAAATCTCTGAATAGATCGATAGCTTGCCCCGCCGTCTCAAGTGATAGATCGTAAAGATTCAGTCTCGACTTTCCCGTGATGTACTTCCTATGGCTACCTACATACGTACAATGTAGGTATCCATGGATATCTTAGGTTCAAAGAAAAAACATTCACTGCAAGTAACAGCCAGTATTCAAGATAGGCAAATGATGTTCTGTCTATGTCAAGTTAATCCTCCAGCCCCCAACACCGTTTTATGACCTATTAGGTACAATACGAAAAAAAAAAACGAAAAAAAAGGAGAATGTACATATGCAGTACATCGCCCAAGGCTAGATCATTTTAGGTACCTTTTGGTCGACTGAGATAGCCTTTTTCTAATCGTCGACGATCCAACACAAGCTTATTTATTTAACCCCTGCAGCTTTCATCCTCTCAAAGCACCGCCTATAAGCCTCATGAACCTCTAGCACCGAGTAGTTATACTCCTTCAACTTCTTTTCCAACTTCGTCGTCTCCAACAAGCAGTTACTACGCCCAGCCTTGAGCACCTTGGCCTGCTCCTCTACGCTAAAGTTCTCCCACCTGAAATCCGGACGAATGATCTCCTTGAAAAGCGACAGCACTTCATTGTGGCTGATAGCCCCGGGGTTTGTGAAATTATAAACTCCGATATCCTTATGTTCGGCCATCAGTATAGATGCCGGCAGAAGATCGGTCAAGATGGTGTTGCTATTCGGGATGTCAACCACCCGTTCATACTTGCTAATCTTGGTGACGAAGCTGCGCGGGTGTAGATCATCTGACACCGGCATACGCAAGCGGAGGATTAGGCAATTCGTATAGTGTTTTATGATCTATAAAACGTCGTAAGCCAATCAGCTTATCCCTTTCCCTTTCTGTCGTGGTCCTATATCACAGCGTTATCTCACCTCTTCGACGTGGCCCTTGACCTCGGAATAGAAACTACCGGTGAAATTTGCCGGATCCGTCTCCTTATATCCAGGACCTCCGATGGGATGCGCATCATCATAGTGATAGATGCAGCCAGTGGCGAAAACGGTACAGTGAATTCCTGCGATAAAACAGCAATCCGCCAAATTCAAGGTCCCGATGGCATTGGAACGTATCGTCATCTCCTTGTGATCTTCGCACCAATCGACGTTGGGACGACCGGTGCAGCCGGCACAGTTCAGAACGTGCGTGGGTCTGACTCTGTCCAACTCTTCTCTGACAGCTTCACGATCTTCCATACGGACGGCAGTCACGAAGACTTCCTTGTCTTGGTTCTTCAGAATTCTCTCGAGATGGCCCGCAATCCAACCCCCACCTCCCCAGATGAGAAATCTATTTGTTTTTGGTCCATGGTAGTCCGCGACAGGTATGTTCATAGCGTTGACGTTATCGTCAGGGTCCGTAATTCGAGATGGCATAGACGGCAACTAAACGAGGGAGCACTAATTTAGTTCAATAGGTACCTACTAATTCAATTACCTACATATGTAGATAATTAGCAGGTTTGGAGGAAGTCGAAGGTTTGAAAGACGATAAATTTAAAATAAAAGAATGGACGGGACTAAAACAATCACAAATATAAATTACAATCCGTATATATATGTACATGTATGGAAATATGGAAGTATGGAAGTATGACAAGTATTTGATGAGAACACTGGATATGGAAGATTAGGTTACGTATGGCAAGACACGTAGTGCTAGGTGCTAATTAGGCATGTAACTTACCCCCTTTAAGAGTCCGTTAATTGTTAATGGAGGGGCAAAAATGTCTTGGTGATGTACGTCCCGGCTGATCGGCATTTTTATACTTGGTAGAAACCATGTTCAACGCCGAAAATAATAGGAGAAGAGAAAATAAAAGGGAAGACTCCAGCACTAATATTGCTAAACTTTCAGGTTTATTCATTCCACATAGCTTTGAAATGGCATTTTTGGATGAATTTCGAGGTTTTGATATTCAAGAGAAAAATAGAAGGCGGACACCCCTCAATGTGAAAATATTAATTGAGATACCATTAAAATCAAAAAATGTAAAGCCTCATCATTACCCGTTTCATGTTGTTATACGGGTCAACCTAGAGTGACAAGTTGGAAGTCCTGGTGGTTCATTATCTTCTACCGAAGTGATACCAAAGGTCCATACAATGTAGTTCTGTTGCACTGCAGCCACTTGTCTAACCGATTCCATCGCGTGGATGCAATTAGGTACCTAGAAAGGCGGAAGCAAGCCGACGAGGTGCTGAAACCAAGTCCACTCAAGACGACAACGTGTAGACATTCCCATATACACGCACTCAGAACTTGGCCGTAAACAAATTTCAAGGCCAGTCCTAGCCGATTGTGTCCTTCTTATCCCCGATTCCAGTCTGTGTGCTTGGGCATACCATAAAAAAAGATGCGAGCAATCCCCCAGTCGAACAACAATTGCATTACAAATCAGGTTGTAATACAAAAAAGATTGACCGTTGGCTTGAACACAGAAAATGGAAGCGTCGGACATCCATAATGATTCTCGAGGAAGAGAATATGACTCTAGTGAAGACCAGTTTGTGTACCCTAGGCAGATGCGTTAGGATTCGTCGCTCTAATTTGTCTAGGGAATACGTAGAACAATTCTTGCCTTCGTTCCACTTGTCTTAATGCTGCTATCCTTCTCGACACTCTCCGCTTCCGTGATCTTCTTCAAACATACAGCCCCGTATGCGCTAGCCGCAAGTAGAGACGCGTGCACTATGCCCGACTTTAGGAGGGTTATTGTGTCGGGGTGTTAGAATAATAAAAGATTTTACTAGATTAGGAAAGTGGGGCTAGTGGTGGTATGGGAGGTGGCCAAAGTAGGCAGGTGAAAAAAGGAAAGTGTGGCTAAATGGCTGAAAGAGGATGTGGCTAGGGTGTGTGGTGGAGGGGGGAAATGAGCTATAATAGGCTAGACGGCTTCAAAGGGGCGTGATGGCTGGGTGTGGTGGTGCAATGTAGCAGGGGGCTTACCAAAGTAGGCATGAAGGCGTGGCTAGGTGGCCGAAAAGGGTATAGCAGGGGTGTGTGGTGGCTAAATGCGGGGGTGCGAGGTGAGGAAAATGTGGCTAAATGGCTGAAAAGGGTATAGCAGGGGTGAAGGGTAGGCAGGGGTGGAGGGGAATTGACCTATAATAGGTGAACAGGGTGCAGGGGGTGCAGGGGGGTGCAGGGAAAGAGGCCAATGATACGAGGGGACTAGCTTAGCTACGTAATGTGGAGTTATAGGGGGTGTACCCACTTAACGAAGAGTAACAGCCAATCAAAGCATAGTGCTGTAAAGACCTGACCAATAGGGTGGCTGGCGGAGCGGCTTTGCGAGCCGGCCGCAGGCCGGCGAGCAAAGGCGCGCAGCCAGCCGCCCCCTCATTGGTGGGTGCTAGACCAATCAGAGGGGTGTTTCGGGTAAAGTCCGGACAAATCCTAAAGTCGGGTTATTGTGGTGCCCCGAGCGGGGTGCCCTCCAGTTACCAAGTAAGCATTTCCTATTTTAGAAGCGAGCTCTGTATTTTTAATATGTTACGGAAGCAAGAGCTCAGTGATTCATCTAAGACCGAAAGAAAAGAAAAGAAAAGAAAGAAAGAAAGAAAGCCGGCTTTTCCATGCCACGTACTGCAGAGACATCCACCTCCTCCATCTCCTTTGTCTCCTTTGGCAAGGGATACTAAGTAATCTTTTAAGTCGGCATAGCTTGCCTGGCGCAAGCTGTGGCCAAGTAAACACATCTGTCGAATTTCAGGAAGCTTCTGACGACTTAGTCCATGAATGGCGCTGACTTGAAAGAACCATTGTCGAACCTCTGGGATGGGAGCGTCCTCTGATGGGACCGAATCAACAATAGGTTGGAAGGCCTCCTTGAAGCCGAATTGCTTCACGCACTTCGCACGTTTTGTACCAGGATAGGCCCAGTCAACAGTGTTGTTTAGTGCACTTCGTTTCGTACCGGCAACGACAGAGCGGCTTATATTCTCTGATAGGATATCCTCGGTAGATTTGACGAACACAGCAGATAGGTCGGTGATCGTCTTACGATCATCGCTTTTAGAAGTCATGGACGAGATCAATGGCACCAATCTAGGGGCAAGCAATGGCTGGCTCTAACTAGCTGTCGTAAGCACTAAAGGACCAGTGGTTATTACAGGAGGAGCACGCGCGCTCTCCGCGCTCTCCGCGATCTTTTGATGATCCATGTATTCTGAAGACGACATGATTAAATGGAGAATAATGGGTTGAGAGGGTAATGGATGTATGGAAGAGTAAAGAAACAAGTGAAAACAAAACTACCTAGTTTGTCAATACTCGTTAAGGAGAAATGAAGCAGTGAAGAAATCAATGTGAATTTGGAGAAACAGAAACGATGTAGCAATATTCAAGGTAACCCCTCAATGATTTTGGAGAAGCTAACAGGCGGACTCAAATTTCACCGTACACTTGGGACTTACCCCAATATTAAAGGGCCAAACATCGTGCTTGCTTGTAGCTTATTAACTCTAAAGAGATACTTCCTTGAATAAACTGCTCTCTATTTATATACTTATTTAGTTAATAGAACTTTAGAAGGTGCAAATATGATTTATACATTCTCATTTATCCAAATTTACCTAATTCCTATCGAAGTATAAATATAACATTGAACTTTCACGTACCAATCTATTGCTTATTTAGGATAGGTACGGTAGATACCTAGGTATGTAGCAGCTGCCAAACCCCGCAGTGGAGCTACTTTAAATACCTAATCTAGACTAGCGAAATAATCAGACCAATTACGCCTTCGTCGCAACTAGCTAAAGCTTTCTGTATCGAACGGACCACAGGGTTAATCCCCGGATCCGCCAATGCAACCGCCGATTCGCTGATGCTTCTAGTTTAAATTGGTTGTGGGGACCAGCTTAGATTTCTTCTGTCTTGTCGGCATTGCTCCAGGATAAAATTAATTTTCTACAGAGAACAACTCAGTCGCTTTTTCACCACAACAAACCATTCTCCCCCTTACATTCACACCATAATTTACCTATTGCAATAATTTCGACACCCGGAATGCCCTCCTAGGTCTTGAATTGTATTACTACCACCACTCTATCCCGTTCGTCCTACGCTTTGATATCAAACCGCGGTCGCTCATTTATTGTAGTGACGCACGCTTGATATCTTCCTTTCCCCCTTAACCATCGCGAACCTGCCCAGATATTTACTCACCGCCACCCGATAACTCTCCACAAGCGCAACAATGGGAGGTCTCAAAGATGTCCTCTATTTCATGTTCCATCCTAATCAACTTCGGTCAATTGTACAATGGTAAATAAAGCTCATTCTAGCCATCATTATTCATACATGGTCATGTATATGCCACTAACTCTAAACTTCTTATCATAGGAAACTGTGGCATGAACCTGTTCATAGTCGCGATCCCTCCAAGGAGGCTCCTACCCTAAAATCATGTTTCCACTTTCTAAACATGACGAGCCGCAGCTTCGCCGCTGTCATTCAAGAATTACAACCCGAAATGCTTGTACCCATTGCCCTCTTCTACCTCGTCCTGAGAGGACTAGACACCATCGAAGACGACATGACACTGTCAGCAAAGACAAAAGAGCCCATGCTACGCGAGTTTTCTAAATATTTGAAGATCGATGGCTGGACCTTCAACGGCAGCGGACCTAATGAGAAGGATCGCGAGTTACTTGTCCATTTCGATGATGTAGTCGCGGAACTGAAGAAGATCGATAAGAAATACTACGATGTCATCGAGGACATCACCATCAAGATGGGTAACGGCATGGCTGATTACGCCCTGAACGCTGAATTTCAAGAAGGCGTCAAGACGGTTCCCGAATATGAGGAGTACTGTCATTATGTCGCTGGCTTGGTTGGGGAGGGCCTGACGCGCATTTTTGTCCAAGGCAACACAGCCAACCCTGCATTGCTTGATCGTATGGAACTATCCGAAAGTATGGGACAGTTCCTACAAAAGACTAATATTATCCGTGATGTGCACGAGGATTTCGAGGATAAGCGGAGATTCTGGCCCAAAGACATCTGGAGCAAGCACGTCGACAAGTGGGAGGACATGTTCGACCCCAAGTACCGCACCCAGGCTCTGAACTGCAGTTCCGAGATGGTTCTGAACGCCCTAAAGCATGCGGACGAGTGCTTGTTCTATATGGCCGGGATTAAGGAGCAGAGTGTCTTCAACTTCGTTGCAATTCCGCAAACCATGGCCATCGCCACCCTTGAGCTTGTCTTCCAGAACCCCAAAATCTTCTACAGTCACATCAAGATCACCAAGGGTGATGCTTGTCACTTAATGATGCAGTCGACGCAGAACTTACGGGTGGTGTGCGACGTATTTAAGACATACGCAAGGAGGATAGCGAAGAAGAACGACCCGAGAGATCCTCATTACCTCGAGATCAGTGTAGCTTGTGGCAAGGTAGGTAGCTACATGGTATTGTGAGTCGTGGGAAAAGCTAATCCGAATCTTTAACAGATTGAGCAATTCATCGAAACCCTCTTCCCGACACAGGACCCTAAGAAACTACAGGCCGTGCAGAATGCCCAAGGACAAGATAGCGATCAGACTGATTTCTGGGAAGCCTTGTTATTGGTCGCTGCTGTAGTGTTTGTGCTCTTGTTTGTATCTGGTCTGATGGTATGTGCATCCACACCTACGACAGGTCCTGTCGAATATCAGCTAATGAAGTTTGAATAGCTTGGTGTGGCGTGGTATTTCGGTGCAAGATTCGATGTCATCTGGGACAAAGAAGCTGCATCCAGCATCAAAGCTGTCAAGGCAGCAATAACGCCTACACCCCTGGGTCATGAGGAGTTATAGTGTAGGCACATTGTGTTTTCATATTTGCATGGCGTCATCAAGGATATATACTTAACGCGAGTTGTGTCAACAGCAGGGATTACTGATGAAGAGTAGCTGGTTACGCTGTTATGTTTAGAAGGATAAGGCATCACGAATGCTACATGAGTTTTGATACGTCCTGCTTAGAATTTTTACTAATACAGATTAATACGGTTCGAACGATTCGAACGCAACGAGTTGCTCTATGGCAGTCTCCTACCCCTTGAGAGACAAGCTGGAAATTCATGTACAAGCACGGATGTCAAATTACAGTTCAGTCCATTTCAATGACTGTGGCTGTGCCGAGAAGTGCTGATAGCAAACCAAACATGACGAGGAGTACCGAGCTCAATGCAGCTCGTAGGCACACAGCGGGTTTCGGAACTTGATCATCAATGTCAAGAGAGAGTTCCCCGTTGTGGATCGTCAACATACTGCTAATCAATATCTATATACCTTGCGATTTTTCTAGCCATTTGATTTTATATAGAGAAATCGACGAGGTAAGATTTCGGTGGTGGTTGTGATGGGTCTTGATCCTTTTGAATTAATTAGAAGAGTCTTCAATATCTGTCGGTTCGATGATGTATATATATAGCGCAGTTCCGAAAACCAATCTTGATAACTAAGACGCGAAAGGAGGCGGTCTAATATGGATAAATAAGCTTAACAAGAGATACATCCAAGGATGATATTTCATCCGCGCGAAACTAGAATAGGTATGTTATACCACCAGAATGGCTCTGTTGAACAACTACTTAAAGTAGTGAGCTATGTTCTCGAGATACTGGAAGCTGAGGTCGAAGATTTGGGGAATGAGAAGAGAAGTAAGGCAATACGAACATGTGAATATGCATTTGTATGCATATGTTTCTCGGGTCGGGCCGCATTCAAGACATGTGTACTAGGTAATCGGAATTTCGCTTCATTGCTTACCTATGTGCACGTCTAGAGGGATTCCTCTTCCATAGGGTAGTCGTGTATGACGAGAGTAAGCGTTCGCCCGAGTCTGGCTGATGATATTGTGGTCTATCGTTTGTGTCGCTATCCGCTACCAAAGTCCACGTTTCTACTGCGAAATCGATTTAACTTCTTCCAGTATGGGATAAACATTGTTGATGATGACGACGCAGACATCTTGTGTGTTTCTACTACGGCGACCATATCGCAATAGGACCCGTGTCGTGGCAAGATCTGGTGTTTCGTAGTCGAAGAAACGGCTAATCAGTACGTCGCAAGAAACTACCTGATCGCGCGACGTCCGAAACCGTGGCGGCGGGCTGGGCAGGACAAGGCTTTCGCGGCCATTTCTGCCAAGATATGTTTCATCTTCGAGAGTCTCAAGATTCGGCGCATCTAAGATCTTGGCTTCAATATTTTGTCTCATGTCTAATAGATTATTGCGTAAACCTGAAGTGTCACCTATTAAAGATACTACTATAACTAAGAAGGTATGGTTAGGCGAGCATACGCCATATTTTAAGTTGTGGTGAAGCCTTAGTTACTAGCGATATCTATATACCTACCTAAGTAAAATCTCACTAATATCACTCGATACAGGTAACAATATGTAAGAGTATACTGGTTGTAGCTGTAAATATATTTTTATACATCGCCACGAAGGGTTTATACCTAGGTAGGTAGGTATTGTTGATGAATGCTGATGAATTTAATATATACTTGGTAGACGTATCTACCATCTCAAAAATATACACGGTCGTGTAATAATAATGCGCAAACCGCTAATTCGCCCAACTGGCCATGAAAATGATGTCTAATACACATGTCTTCTTCCTTCGTCATCTCCGTGATGCATAACCGCTCGTCTATATAAAATCAAATATCTCGCTATTCGTACTCATGATCACCCCCATCAAAAGTACTCAACAAAATATGTATATTTCAATGGTCAAGTACCGGTCTTCGCTTTTCTCTGAGTTCGCTATTGAATATTGGATATAATGATTTGTTCCCTAAAGGCGGACGTAGTGTAGAAAGGAGCGTTAGACGATGATCGCGTACTTTCGACCGGTCGATAAAACGACCATAGCTTGATATCGGATGATGATGCTAGTACGCGAACGTTCATAGGTTGCCATTGTTGGCGATGACACTGGTTGTGCCTCGGGCATTTCGTAGGACGCTTGCTCCTGAAGCACCGCCTAGTGCCTTAATACGATCCGAAACCGCTGTGGCGTTGGTGATGTTCTCGAGAGCCATGAGGTACGCGGCGAGGCCAGCGATATGTGGTGATGCTGATTGCCCTGATTAGCCATGCTCATAAATTTTTACTAAATTCGTCGTGTAGAAAGGACAAAAGAGATGAAAACGTACCCATGGAAGTACCGCTTAAAACCTCGCTTGCGGTGTTATTGGCAATACCGACGCTCTCCACGTTCACGCCGGGGGCGAATACATCGACGATCGAGCCGAAGTTGCTGAAGCTTGCGCGTCTGTCGTTAGACTGATCGATAGCGCCTACGGTGATAGCGTTAGGGCTGCTCGCTGGTGAGACATTGGCAGCATCCTGGGCTTCGTTCCCTGCGGCGACGACGGGGACAACTCCGTTCGAAAAGAGGCGTTCGATAGCGTCATTAACGGCCTGAGATTTGGGGCCACCAAGCGACATGTTCATTACCGACTTTCCCTTCGTGGCGTTAGATGCAACAAAATTTAGACCGTCGATCACGTCGGCGTTCGTGCCACCTCCATTAGCATCCAAGACCTTAACGCCAACCAACTGCACATTCTTAGCCACCCCAAAGGTTGCACCACCGATCGTGCCTGAGACGTGGGAGCCGTGGCCGTTTAGATCCGTAGCCTGCATTGCATTGTTAGTTTCAGTTCTTTAGTTTCTATTTTTATATCTCCCTATAACTTGTCCTGGGAAAGGAGAAGCGGTACGCGGGACGGTATACGCATAGAAGGTAAGCTCGAAACGTACCTGCTCCTCTTCGACAGCATTGAAACCCATCGTAGCACGTCCCTGGAAGTCCTCGTGCGTGACCATGATACCCGTGTCAACAATGTACGCCGTGATGCCTGTCCCAGCAGAATCGTCGAAAATGTATCCCGAACCCCCAGCGTCAGCGTGACTTAATCGAACCAGACCTGTGGGCGCGTTGACCTGGTTCTTAAGGGCCAATGCCTGGACGTATGTGTTGGCTTCAACATACTTAACCATGGCCATATTGTTGATATCGTTCATCATCAAATCGTCGGATTCCAAGGCCATGGCCCGCCAGCCTGACATGGCGAACGTACGAACTCTTGTCGAAAGTAGCTGGCCAACCAACCCTCTCTTGCCCAAGTTCCGCTTCTTAACAGCTACCTTGACGGATGCTTGGTGTGCGTCTACCTCGTCGTCGGTAGAATTCTTGTGATAGACCACGATGTACGAGTTAGGAACCACGCTTGTCGCGTCCGGATTGCTAACGAAAACCCCCAGCGATGTCCCGGCCTCTGCAGTAGGTCGCCATACGTTCATAGGGTGAGCGACGGTGCCCAGTGGCGCCAGGGCCAGGAGAGTGGTAAAGATGGTGGAGAGACTCGGCGCCATGTTGAAAATTTAAGGTATATCCCCCTTTTGTACCAGACAGGTTGAGGGTGGGTGTAAAAGATGAAAGTAGTCAATGACTACAAATCGAAATACTATGTCCAGATAAATATACTGAAAAAAAAAGAAACCAGGTAAGTGTACCCAGTAGTGGTAAAAGAAAGGCAGGCGAATCTCTGATTCGACAATGATTTGAAAAATAAGGTATAAGTGAATGATGTGGAATAGAATGGTAGGAGACGAGGGTAGAGGTAAGTTAAGCTGGAGTCACAAAGACGAGAATTTTTGCAGCTCCGGAGTCCACTCTATGTCCTGTCTCTTTCAAGATAAAAATGGTTACCTAAAGGACGACAAGAAAAAAAAATTGAACAGAGAAGGTCCACTTAGAGAGAAAATAATAAGGTAGGAAAACGGATCATATTAAAAAGGATGAGGAACATATCTTTTTCTTAAAAGATTCCCAATCACTCGGTTACATAGGCCATAGACCGTAGACCATAGGCTAGGTACGTAGGCTATAGCCCCATAAGGTAGGAGGCTCCATCAAGATCCTGCCCCTTAAGCATGGGGTAGCTAGCTAATACGTAGTAGCCCTGGAGATTTCTTGTCAGCAACATGTGCAGGAAGTTATGGAAATTTGCTTGGAAGACTGCTTGAGATACTTGTTTGGGAGTATGGACTCGTAAGGCCTTAGAGGTCGGCAAAATAACCCCAGCCCGTGAACGGTTGGATAGGGAATCACCATAGGCGCCAAGTACCGCCAAGTCAAACCATGAGCCCCTGGAGCGCCGCGTCGATCCCCGGACAGGGGTTTGGAGCGCCTTGGAGCGCCTTGCACACTCTCACCAGTTCGGTCATTCCTAACGAGGCCTCGCGAGAGGTCAGTCGGGAAAGTGGCAGGGTCGACTAGATCGAGACAGGACGTAATAAAAATAAATCGCATTGTAGCTAGTGGAATTTATGGGTAAGTCGTTAAGCGGCGCCATCTAGGTGACCCATCCTGCTCATCCAGCCTCTAATACCCCACTTCTCCCACCCTTCCACCACATTCTGCACGTTCAGATCAGTTCAAGCCAAGTCTCTCTCTATCGTTAGTGAACTCCATCATGCAAGATCTGTACGATCTTGGTTCGATTACGAATTAATAAGGAGATGAAGCTCACTCAACATCATGCCGCCAACATACATGATCCATTCCCGTACGAACCTTTAGGGTCAATATGCATCCATAACGTTGAAAAAAGAAGGTGTATTGGTAGTTGACGATGCATGAAAGATGGCTGTGGCGAGGGTGACAGTTATATGAACTAATACCGGTTGTAGTTCATGATCGCTGAAAAAAAATACTGACAGCAAGATCCAGGTATAGGACCTTTCCAAGGTTGTTAGATGATCCTCCGAGCCACGACTACCGTAAGAGGGAAGAGATTCCGTAATAGTCGGCGGTACTCCGAAGATGCTTAGGGGGCAACTATGGAACCATCTTTGCGCATCTTTGCGGCTCCTTCTTAGGGACTAACGAGGCAGGTGATTCTTTCGGGGAAATTACCTTGGGTTCTTGTCAAAGAGTCAGGTCGAATGTTACAAAGCAATAACGAAATGTCTATTGTCGACATTGTTGTGAAGACATTAAAGACATTATATTCTTTGACGTCTTTGAGTGTAATAGAGCTTCAAATAAACAACAATAGTCATGTATACAACAATCGATGCAGGAGGATGAAGAAGATGCAGTGGTAATGCTCCACAATTAAGAAACAAATTAAGGAATTATAAGGGATTGTTGCGTTAAGCCGTTTATGGTAAAAGCGAGATTTCATGTTAGAGGGGCGTTTCAACACTTTCGGCGTCTTATTGGCCACTTCGAATAGAATGAAACAAGACATTTAATCGAGAGTAAGGGTCCAAAGAAGTATTCTCATTTTACGGGCTGAAGTTAACATGAGATGAATTAAATACTGTAAGTACGTACGCAAAAGGAATTTTTCAATCCTGTAAGAACATGTGAACCCCGAATATCGAATAGTCGTCTATTTCAAGATTAGAGTCCCACCTTTTTCTATTCTTTTTTTCTCCCATCCCAAAAACAAGCATGGTGGGATATGTATGGCATGATTCAATAATATATCTTTTTCACCACCACCATCGCAATACGATAGTCCTCAGGGCTTAAAAAGTAATAAATTATAATAACCGCACATCCGATTAGTGGGTATTTGCTTGCCCGTAGTTAACTTGTCGGTATATCCCACATTAATCTAATATGTTTAAGGTTGCTATATTATGTATATTGTCTCTTATAATGCATAAACGCCCCGGCCTAAAGCGGATCCAACAACATCCCGACTAAGCGATCCCGTAGGTGAGCATTCGGTATCCGGTAATATGATCTCAAATTCTCAATACAAAATGACGTAATTAGGTAATATCTTGCTTTCGCCCTGTTATCAGCCTTGGAATATTATGCCCCAAGGCTTGTGTAAATACTTTCAACTGCATAGGCACGTTTGGATTCATTGTAATAGAGGATGCCTTTATCACTGACAGTGTTTTTAAAACCAGGTTAATCCCTCATCCACTGACATCATGAAATTGTCCAGAGATGTGTATGGCTCGTGGAGTTGAAAAAACGCATTCTCCGGATAAGGGTCATGTCATGTAAGATCGCCTGGCCCCCTATTCAGAAATTGCAAGTTGCCATAGCCTCACGTAAATATCATAAAATCAGAGCCAATCAGACTTGAAATTAATGTCGCATCTCTAATTGGCGAATTTCTTGAGAGGTCACCTTACTTATTAAGGCATGTTGTGCCTAGTATATTTGATAAACGAAAATCTACACTCACATAGTATCATGAGAAGCTGGTTACTATAAGTCATGCCGGGTGAGTATCTATCGCGACTCATTCTAGGCGATAGAAGAAGAGTGCTCAGAGGTTGACGCATTGAAGGGGAAGAGAAATAAAGGAACAAAGAAAGTCGGATGCAATGCCTTTAGATAAGGAGGCGGATGACAACTATCTAGTCATGCAAGTCATTCCGAAATGTACCCACTAAGGGATGCCGGGGACTTGGCCAAGCCACTGATGGCGATCTTACTGCGAGTATGCAGTCCACTCAAAGCTTAATGAAAAGCGCCAACGGACGCCAACGGGCCTAGAAGCGCATGTACATACATACATCGTGGATGCTTGGTATGTAAGTAGGTATTAGGTAGGTATGTATGGTTCCCGTGGTTCTAACTATTCCAGTGGCTCTCAGGGCTTCGTACGCGCTGACACGTAGGTTAGGTAGACGTCAATACCACGAGCAGCAAGAGCAGCAAGAGCAGCACGAACAGCACGAACAGCACGAGGCGGCTGTGCTCACCTATCCGACAAACTATAGAACCACAGAACCTTGGGGGCTCTTGGGAAATTTAGAACGTATTTCGGGTTGCATGAACACACAGTGAAGATGTATGGCTTAAAGTAGCTGTACAAGGAACACATCGAATCTAACCTCCTAATGCACGATTAAGTAGATCAAGTACCGAGAAATTATAAGTCGCAGGCATCTTGGTGTATTGGATGCGTTAAGTTTTTCAAAGTCTATGTGCTTGTGTAAAGACATTTATGAATATTGAAGATATTGATTGAATAGGGTGACGAAGTTTGAGTTGTGCAAACTCGTAGATTTGTCGCAAACATAAAGGGAGAAACCTGATATGTGTGTTTTTAACGTTGAAGATCCAGATTTTTATTGATTTTTTTTCTTTCTTATTAATTTTACAGCTGGTCAAAAATACATGTCTACCTATGTATCTTCCACGGTAGCACAAACATTCCCGAGTCCATACATACATCATGGGTACCTATGCCCCAATAGGAGTTTAATGCGTTGTCATAAGTACTAGTAGATTGTGATAGCGCTATGGATTTTTATTCTGTACATCCATTGTTTGGTATCAATGCATCGAGGGTAGGCGCTAGCGTACATTGTATGTACATGGATGTGAGTAGGTAGGCATATGCATGTATATTCTGACAATTTACAGTTTAACGGATACTTTCATCTGGTATTACCTGGTATTAGATGGTACTACTTAGTACCCAATACCGGACAAGACCCAATAAAGCCCCGGCAGACAAGCGCATACTCTACCTAATAGTGGTAGACACCCGGAGTACACAATACCTAATATCCAATGCCCAGTACCTAGGTTAATGTAGAAAAAAAGTCCCCTCCCCGGCAAATCTCCCACCTGGCACTGTCTACTCAGCGCTGTCCAACACATCCACGCCCATTTTGCATCATCCCAATCATCCCAATTATCCCCAATTCGACGCCTCTCGTGACTGCACATGTGTTGCCTTGCCTTACCGAAATCTTTCGCTAAATCATCATTCGGACCATCACTAATGAAGGTCTGAACATCCATTGCAAGTAAAATCAAATTCAGAACTCACTCGAATCATACCGTCGTAACCTTTTCCGCCATACCGTATTGTCGTATGTCGTATACCGCATACCGCGTATCGAAACACTATAACTTCTCTTCTTAACATTTCCTTTTTCTCTTTTCCCTTGCCCGACGGTCGAATCCTCTCGATTGCCTTTCAATCTTATCGATTTTTCTGCCGACCTCCGACACGCGACTACTAGAACTCACTCCGAAACGTCTCGCACGATACCTACTACAGCCATCCTATTAAAAAAAAGATCTCATCTTGCTATTGTCGCCAATTCATATCGAGTCAACTAGAGATCTATCGAGGCGATCTGCATTGAACGCTTCAGCGGCCACTGCTTGCCTTCAATCGACTATAGGCCTGGCCTCGAGAAAAACCATCGCATTTTCAAACACCACCCTCTTACTACTCAAAGTCCAAAGTCGTATCCATATCGGCAACCCCGAGCGACTAACCTCGAACACCCCCAGACTAATTTACAAGTAGTCGGTGTTCTTCAAAAGACATTACCTGTCATGACCATTCCTCTTTTTCTAGTATATTAAATCTGCTTTAGAGGTTAAGATGATTATGGTCGGATCTAGAGAGTCCGCCAGCTTTCACAATGGGGACGCCGGAGTTGGCCATGCCTTCGAGGCTCATTCCCAGAGCCTTCACCTCCCGAGAGAACCTTACCTGCAGAGGGAGATGTCCGTCGACCGGGATCGAGAAAGGGATCGGGACGGGGATCGGGACGGAGATGACGACGAAGACGAGGGCACCGCAACGGTCGAGTTAGCCGCAATAATGACTACTACCTCTACCCCCGTCACGCCTGGCCCAGCAAGTCCGCCTCTCGAGCAACCGAAACCGAATGATTTCGTGCCTCCGACCCGACCCAGCAGCACTCCGTTCCCCAATGCCCAACAGGGTCAAACCGATATCCGTTGCCTAACCTGTCAACCGGACTGTTTCGGATCCGAAGATTGTATGATCACGAGCCCGGTATCTACACCGGTTATTGTCGAACAGAACCCTGTCCTAACGTTGGCCCAACTACCGGCCGAAATCCACGAGTGTATCCTCGACCACATATTTGGATACCGCGTCTCCACAACATCCCCAAGTTCTCTTAATATCCCGAGCGTGAATGCTCGAAGTTGGAGTACCGCATTGCGGCATTCGAGGAGGAAAGAGTTGTCTAATTTAGCCCTCGTCTGCCCCTTATGGAGGGATCTGATCCAACAACGACTCTATCGCCATATAAAGCTAAAAGCAACAGTGCATTGCAGTAATGATGTTATGGACTTCTTCGTGCGCCATCCCCACCTCCGAACGTACGTCAAACACGTCGAGATCTGGTTCCCGGTCTTCCAACCGAAGTTCCATTCGACCGTACCGGGTGACACCTCACTTGCCTTGCCGACGGTCTCGCCTGAGGGTATAGCCAGCGCAACCTATGCGCTACCGACCGACAACTCAACTTTAGAAGAGGTATTCTATCTTGTGAGTATGCAGTTTCCGGAGGCTCGGGTCATGACGCTTGAGGGTGGTGAGAGGAAGAAGGCTCCGCGGGTGAAGTTTAGTCTCGCTAGTCCCGCGTGGGCTTCTCGAGACTTGCCCGAGATTCCATCGATCCGGACGCTGGTCGTGAAGGGCCAGTGGAACATCATTCGGCAGCCGAAGGATTGGGAAGTCATCTCGCGCGCGCTGCCAAATCTGGAGGAGTGGCATGGCACTTATGCTAAACCCAAGTCTAAGAGCTATCTTAGTATGGCGGGCACGCTTGAGTGTCTCGATCCAAAAATTACTAGTCTCAATCTCTGCCTTGAGTGTGACTATCGCAGAGAAATGACTTGCCCACCTTACTATCTCAAGGTCTGTGAACAACTTCATTGGTGCGAGAAGATGGCGAGAGCTGCATGTAACCTCGAACATCTCTCTTATACCGGCCGTGTCTGCCACAGCTTCTTCGACGTGCTTGCCAAGTATTCGAACCCTCGCACCACTCGGCTAAAGACAATTGACCTCACGGTCAAGAATTGCTGTCGACAGAATGCACAATGGAACGAGTCAGGTTCGGGCATTACCGACATGCACTTCATCGCCGCCTTCGAGCAATTAGTGCTGGGCGGCATCCGAGCCTTAGACCGCCTCAAGTCTGTGGAATTATTGCGGATCCGATACGTGGATCTCGGTACGTACTGGCTTCGTTTCAATCTCTTAAGTAAACCTGGACCTATCGTGCTGACAGATCATGTTTAGACTCGCCCGTTCCGCCTCTTAACCCGTACTTTATGATAAGAGACGGCTGGTGTTCTGGAGTATGGAGCGATGAGATCGTGGCGGAGATTAACCGCGTCCGCCCCGACATCTGCTTCGAGGAGATGGTCGAGAGCTTCGGTGAAGTTGGCTACAACAAGGAAGGCCGGTTGGTTATTAACCCCGACTTCCCAAAATCGAGGGTCTTATCCCTTAAATTGGCAAACTACGCTATGCTCTCTGGCGGTATCACGATTGTGTGAAGCTTGGCATCTTAATCAAACCTTAACTAAACTACTACTACTACAACTACGACATGGATGGCGGAAGATATTTCTTCTATGTTACATCTCCCATCGGGATATATTTCATTTGCCTTCGGCGCAGGGGGAGGCGGTAACTGATACCTGAAAGAATCCTTTTAGGCGGAGTTCTCGTGGAAATTGGACGCGAACGGGGTTTTGCATGGCCTGCATCCCTTAGCACTTATAGACAGCATGGAGGGTCTTTTTATGGTCTGCAGGATGGTCAATAGGAGAGGAAGAACAGGATTGACTCTCAGGAGGCGAATAATACCCACTGCAATTGTTTTCATCCACCGGCGTACTGATTCTCCTCTGTTGCTGTAATGTCAGCCATGTGGTCAAGGGTGTAGCATAAAGTCCCACAGTAAATTCATTGCTTGATAAATGACTTGACGGTACAGTGCCAGAGGCAATGACTAAATTGTGCATAAGAGCTGAGGCCTCAGAGATAGTTCTACGTCTGAGACCGGCGTGTCAAGTGGGCTTGCCCTTCCATCATCGAAAATTTCACAGTATAAGCTCAACTCAGATTAGATTCATTAACTTCTAGAGACGCCCACTCGATAGTCTAGTAGCCTGTCGGATTGACCATAATTAGCTGAGTGGTTCCACCTTCCATCCTAGTACGTTATTGCATGCCATAGATGTAGTATTTCTATGACCCTAAGCCAAGTTCCAAAGTTGTCCTTATAATTACAATATCACTGCTTCTCAAGCGAATATACCCAGTACTAAAAGCCACATACATATACATGTACGACATATTCATCACAACATGTTCCCCTTTTTTTCCTTAGTCGCTCTTTATCTCCTGCTCCAGGCCATTCCCTAGGTCTCCAATAATTATACCCAAAATCCAAGAATTAACTAGGAAAAAAGCCAGAGAAGCTACCCATAAGCCAGGAACGAACGTGCTCAAACCAAGGAACTCGAGGTTGTAGGCCTGCTGTAGCCACAGCCCCTGCGTCACGACCCAGAGAGCGAGGGCGGATAAACCGAGACGTGGGTTGTGGAAGAGCGAGGAGTTGGGAAGGTATAGTGGTAGGAATACCATATACCAGAGAAAGTACTGTGTGAGTGGTGTTAGATAGAGAGATTTATGGCTTAACCAGACACGCCGCGTAAGTCAAGGCGGTCTGACAATCTATAAATGGAAAAAAGGATTGGATATATCATACCTGGCTTGTGCAAACCTTGTTGAATGTCACGAAGGCGAAGGTCTGCGCCAACATGGTAGTGGGAAGGTTCTTCTTAGCTCCGGCCAGGGGTATTAGGATTGTCGATAGGAGCAGCTGCGGTAAAAACGCCACGGACTCGACCTTTAGGGAGGCGGAACTTGGAGATGCCGAATTGAGGTATAGTAGAATATTATATGGGCTGAAGTTGTGTCGATGGTCGATCCGAGTAACATGATGGAAGAACGTATGTACAAGGAAAGGCGTCCCGTATAGAGCGTACATGACGAGGTTCAAGCCTATGAACGTAGCCAGGCTAATAAGGGCGAGAGTAATGCGTTCTGGCGTAATGAATGCCACGACCTTTTCGAGAACGTCCGTCATTTGATCCCTGGTCTGAACATCCTTCCCTTTCCGACTCTTCACCTCCGTTTCCCTGCCCATCTGCTCAACGTCCATCCACCATACAATCGCAGGCGCGTAAATAAAGGGATAAATCTTGAAGTGAACACCGAGTCCTAACAGCACCCCAGCAAGCGCAACCCGCTTCTCTAGAACAGCCCACAGCAGGGCCATAACCAGCACGCCCAGCAACCCCTCCGAGCTGCCTCTTGTGCTAATCGTAGCCACCATAGGATTCAGCAGCCAAATACTCGCATACCTGCACGCACGATCTGCGGACATGCGCACATGCGGCCCTCTTAGAACTAGGATAATCAGGTACCCCGCCAACAGGTCAGCGGCAGCGAATAACGCTTTGCCGAATGAAAACCAAAAGGTGCCGGGCCAGGTCGTCGGGTACAGCAGCCAAGCCAACAGGGGCGTGTATCTGTAGGTCTCACGCGTGTACGGCGAGGCCGTCGCGGTGGAAGAGAAGGTAAATCTCGCGGCGTCCGTAAAGACCAGGTAGTCTATGTCCGTGTATTTAAGAGGCGAGTTGGCATCCTGCCATAGCCCGTAGAGGAGCATGGCTACACGCAGCACGGTGGCCGCTGTGAAGAGTGGGAGGGGCCGTGAGATGAGGGATGTGAGATGAGATGCCATGGTTCTTACAGCTCCTAAGGTAAGCCGCTATTGACCTTTTCGTTTTGCTGAATGATTTACCTCTCCGAAAAAAAAATATAGTCAGTCGAGAGACTGGGGTAGCCGGGGAACGAGTGACCAGTGACCAGCACTTGAAGGATTGAAATGGGTGTGGCTTGACACTATTCAAGGGCTGTTTACTGATAGAAATTTGAACAACCCCCTAACTCCAAACATGGCCCTGATATGACTTTAAACCCGACCGTTCAATGAAGCATTTGCATTATACATTTATACGAGTACACTATTGCGACAACAATTTACGTGATAGAACTTAAGTCTATGAATGTATGAGATTCAATGCACGTGTCGTTATAAACATCGGCGTCTCCTCGGCTAAATTTGCGGTGCACAGCTGTGACCAGCTGTGACCAGCTGGCAGGCTGATTGGACTATTAGAACTTTAAACTGAACATCACCGATTTACATCATCAACAACGATGAATAAAGGATCACGTAAGGTCGGAAAATGTCTGAAGTAGTCGTTCCGCAACCTCGAAGCCGCAATATGGGCGTTAAGAGAGACCATCAAGGCAGGGAGAAGACGGACGGCAGGGCAGATAACAAAACGGATAAGGCCATGCCTCGTAACGCTTACACCTCCATGTTCGAGTCATTCCGGAGTGAGCTGGACGAGCATCATGACCGTCGCATGAAGATCGGAAAGGTCTCACGGGATGTCACTGCTCTTAGTAAGAAGATGTGAGTATTCATTGATTAACTCTTTTTTCATTTTTATTTTCTTTTATATATCTCGGGAGTCATTCCTGAATTTCGTCGCTAACGGTGCAATAGCATATTCTCACTACAACGGTATTTTTCCTTCCTCATTTTCAATGTAGAGAGGTCGTAGTATTATACACGACTTCATCTATATTATCCATTCATTCGTAGCTCACATAACTACCAGCGTCCGCAAGCTCAACCAGCCGCTTCCAGCTCACATTCAATCCGATGTTGATGCTCGGTTAAAAGAGATCACTGAACTTCTGAAGACTATCGAAGAGGACGTAGCCGGAACGAATCGATATCGCTACCCTCTCATATGTCTAGAAGAATTTGTTGAGGCCATCTCGTTTTCCCACTACCTCCAGCACCAGAATATCATCACATTCGCCGAAGCGCAAGCGGCACTTCCTGTCAACATAACCCTGACGCCATCGGATTATGTTTTCGGCATATTCGATCTCACCGGTGAAATGATGCGCTTCGCAACCGCCGTCACCGCCCTTAGCGGTAGTATGCCTGGCCGAGATGCTAAGGGCTCCGAAGGCCGAACGATTCTAAAAGACATGCAGGAAGTGAGCTCGCTACTACAGATCTGCCCGCCCCTGGGCGGAAAGCCTGGTACCTATTCTAAGAAATTGGGTATCATGATCGAGCAGGTGCGCAAGGTAGAGAGACTCGGATACGGCATCACCGTACGAGGCAACGAGCGACCTAAGGGCTGGATGCCGGATATGAACGAGCCTGGCGGAGGCGAGGGGTATCAAGAAGACGTTGTCATGGATTGAGTCATGTCTAGCAAGGTATCATATACCTAGCTTCTATCAATAGTTTCCAAATGGGGAAGATCAAGATTTCCCGGATGCTGATAGAGTCCTCGGATGTAGCATCGCTCGCATTTCCAACCGCGGATCGTTGCTCCGCTAATGGAATCAGAACCATCATCTCGCTTTTCTATCCGCTCGAGGGGTTCTGGTGATGACATATACCCAGAGAAGTAAATCAGGCGTTCAAATGCCATATCTACTTTAAATTGGACCCTTCAGATTCATAAAATACTTCTGTAGTGTCCCTCGTAAAACCTCCCTAGAGCTTGTTGGGCGAGGAGGTAACTATAGTAAGATTTTATCAGTGTTATACATTTGCGATACGACACATATCCCATGTCTTGTTCTATGTGTTCAATACTGCTGTTTTTCTATTATTCACCTAATTGGGGATGCTTTCGCCGTATTCGATAGTTGTCATCAGATAATTAGCCTAATAAGTCTAACACAATCTTGAAACTTATCATGATTGTCAACCTCCCTAGGGGATTGTTAGGTTCGGGCTCGGACACGGCTACGTTGCTGTTCCGTGAGGACAGCAATCTTCGGTAAGATCGGCAAGCCCGTGTCTCCATCGTTGGAACCGCCTGGGCCAGATCGCTTAAATGACGAGATCACAGAGATTTCTCAGCAGGCAGGGGATCGCTGACCTCTTCTTATCATTTCTCTCATCCTAGTTGTAATATGATCAAGGTACCTAGTAGGCATACATTTCAACGACGCCTGGGGTTTGGTTATTCATGTTTTGTCATAAAATATACAGACTTATGACAAGTTCACATAGAGACTCCAGAAATTGAGATTACCTAACTCACTATATCTAGATCTTATTGTTAACGGAAATTAAGACCAGAAGGGAGTGATCCCATTTTGGTACTATTTGATTTCCGAGAAGATTGGGAGATGACTGGGTAAATGCGTAAAGCCTAAATCCTAACATGTGAAGAAGAATAAGTTGCTGGGATAGATTCTAGCGGCATGATCGGATAAATCCATAGGTGTCAAGGGGAGTCCCTGGCCTACATATGTATGTACATGGCCTGCGCCAGGGGTCGACACGAACTATGTCGACTTCCGTGTCTGTTCCCCGAGTCATGTCATTACGCACATATTTACTAATAGAACCACCATAGAACCACCATAGGGCCGAACCCCCTTTATATTCTGCAGACCGCTAATGCTGTAACACATTACCTGTCGGTATCCAGTGGCGGAAAATCGCATACACGATTGGAATTTGGGGACCCGATGGTGAGGTTCCAATATACCGTTTCTCCACACAATTCTCGCTCCCCGGCACTGGCGGTTAGGCTTCATGTATCTCCCTCATTAGTAACTTCATTAGTAATATGACTATTTACCTAGAACCTAGTCTCACCACGGACGGGTGATGGAAGGCTGAAGGAATGTGAGGCTTAAACCACGTGGAATTAGTAGAACGACTCATCATCATTACCTACCTAGATACCCTATGCTATGTGTAGGGACCACATTCCCAAGAGACTGATTGCTGTTTGCATAGCTCATTTAGGAACTGGGGAACCAAACCAATAAGGTATATATTATTGGGTAAGTTGCTATTGTACTAACCTCAAAATCAAGACGAAAAGTTGGATAGGAATACCAAACGTAAATTCGTAGGTCGTCGTTCCCACGTGAATGATTTGTTTTATGCGCTAGGGTGAAAAAGAAACTCGATTGTGGCAGTCAACAAAAACTCATTGCCTACCTACATACTAGGTAGGCAAACGTCAGATGCCCTGGTTTTCCAAGTGTGATAGTGTTTATTGGGCAGTATGCAGACGGGTCTCAGCGTTTAGATAACACGATACCCACGGAACGAAGCGAGAGGTCAGTGGTAATATTTGTTACCGATTCGTCATTACCATGTTCGATATCGATGCTGTAGATCTAATTGATAGTTGACACGTCGGTTTGGGCTGGACCGTGCTACATATACCTGGTATTCGTAGATTGTTCAGAACATTGAAAGGTTTAAGGGGTTGTGCTTGAGACGGATATGTCGAATAAATTGAACTGGGGCATAAATTTGGAGTTTCTCCAGATGTTACTCTGTAATGTCCCGAAATAGAATTGAGCGGACCGTGCGATGAATCCCCTGTTTATCGGGCTGTCGGGTGCGTATTCTGCATACTCACTAGGTACCTATGTACTAGGTATGTAGTAGGTATGTGGACGGTATTATCAATCTCCTTTATTCTCAAAAGCACTGGAGTATTTTTGATAACTCCGAAAACGCGAGGACGCTACGAAGACTCGTGAGATGCCAACAATGACCATCCATCTAATGACGTGTTTCATTCAACTTCCTCAGCTCCGTGGGATTGTGGGGTACATCCATCCGATCCGGGGTAACGAACGGCCAAGATAAAGCCAAGACTCATGGCGTTGACTATGTACGGTACTCGGATGATTAAGGTTAAGATCAGATGACCTTTGGAAATCCTTTGTGATTTAGAACACGCCGAATACGTCAATCGCTCGAAGGGAAGGATCTTATTCAGTCAAGTGATTAGCGATGATGGGGCGGTGAAAGGAGACTATTGAGAATGAGTTGTGTGTTTTTTTTCGATCTTTGGAGATCACGATGGTAATTAGACGAGAGATGAGATGAGGAGAGATGAGGGGAAATGGATGAATATCCTTAAGCATCCAAGCTTCCCCCGCTTCTTGTTGTGGGGGATAGTCGCCCGAATTTGTTCGGAAGTTGGTAATTATCATGTGTTAGGAGAAGATAGTACACTTGATAGGTACAACCTGTACAAAGTATCAAAGTATAATGTACTCTCTCCAATTCCAACTCCCGCCTCGCGACCGAAGCAAGAAAGACGAAAAAGAAAGGAACACCCGGCATCCGGAGCAAAATATTAGGCTTTGATCTTCAATGACCTAAACACCCAAGCCGGTGGTAGACTAATTGGCTGATTGAACACTAACACGTTTAGCTGTGTATGGTGGTCGGGTCCGTTTATACACCATGATGTGTGGGTAGTACGCACAAAAAGGCAGAGAAGGGGAAAAAAAAAAGGAAAAACATTTTGGTGGTGGCCTTCATATGTACAACCCGATTATATGCATGATAAAAAGAAAAGAAAAGGGGGGAGGAGGAAATTCAAGGAGGGTTATCGCGTCAGCGAAGGGATATGCCAATCCGAAAATTCTCGAATTACACCACTTTAGAACTACTACTGATACACAATAATAAACGATTATTACTCTAAAAGGGATATTTGGGTGTGATGGCGCTGACATGGAGCAATATAACCAATCGTAAGATGTATGGGATATGCATGTGTAGATTCCACTAACAAGTTGCAATGCTGTGTAAGCGTAAGCCGTACATACCACCTAGTACATGTACATATTCTTACATGGGTTTTCAGCCCATCAACTATTCATCGTTTACACATGATGAGCAAACTCTCACATACTACCTATGTAGGTAGTTAGAACTACAAAGTTATGGAAGTCATCGCTAAGTTTAAATCATCGTTAAATCATCTTCTGTAACGTCATGCAATCGGTCTCACCCCCAAACTCCAAACCCCAAATTCTAAAACAACGTGCCTACACCCAGCAGAGGCATGCGGCTCTCTCGCAGGTACCAGCAACCCGTTAACCCTATCAGAATAGTGTTACCTCCCTGGGTTGCATCGTGTCGTACCATCCCTCCTTTTCATCTGGTCCCGAGTGGGATATCAGTTATCATTCGCTTACTACTATCGTTGGTGTATGCAGGTAAGTACGTCGGTAAGTATATTATAGACAAGACGCGTTTGATTTACACGTATGTACAGGTCCAGGTCTGTATTAGTGTTGGTGGCAGAAGTAGGCTGGTAGGTTACTATCTCTGCTGCACAATGCATTCATGTAGATTGGTCTCTCCAGAGTCACGATGTTAAAACTCGATGTTTCTTCTAAAAACATGACGCCAAGAGCCTCGTCTCGATGGATTGAAAAAGATTACTTCACAGAAATTAAAACGAACTGGATCTCCGTCCCTTTTCCCCGGCGCGGCAGGGAAAAGGCGCTAAATAAGCATAATATAGCGCTATGTATGCAGTCCAGGCTCTCTATTCCAGGTCCTTTCCAGGCTCTAGTGGTCCTAGTGGCCCATAGTGGCTCTAGCAGGGGTGAGGGGTCAAGGTCTTCGAGTTAGCAAACCACATTCGCGGAAATTCAAACCATTCGTCCGGGTCTATTTGGTCTATCTGGTCTAACCAACCACTCCAACGAGCTTATGTGTTACTCGAACACAAGCTTACACAGCCTGCCTTAGACCACTTTGGACAACTTTGGACTACTCTGGGTCACCTTAAAGCCACCTACCAAGTTAGGCACATAGCTAAGCAGTGAAGCTGGCTTGAACTCCGGTGTTTTGTTAGTAAAAAGACAGACAGCGCCCGCAGCTAAGCGATCACTTCTTATTCCAGAATGCCGAATCCTCGTTTTTAGTGTCGGAGCCACCTGATTCAAACGTCCTGCACAACATGGAACGGAGGGTTCCCGGTGAAGCGGAACAGCGGAACGACATAACTGTATGTTATCCAACTTTCACAACGTGGTCCACGTAATCTGTTTACTTACTTAGATAATCTCTACAGATGTAATCTACTTGCTTATGTAGGCACATGGTACCTTACATAGATACCTAGTATTCTGACTCTCTTACCTTAGGTACCTAAGGTAAGGTAATAGAAACAATAAATATTCCTTCGCGCTGGTTGGGCCAGTTGAGTTGAACAAGGGACCGGAGCACCTACTATGGTAAGTAAGCCAAGCAACACATAATAGTCTGGGCATCAAATACGGAACAAACACTTTTTGCCAACGATAGGTAATTACATATATGTATGCCATCTAATCTAGAAATCTATGGCGCGTATCTACATAAAAACATCGTTTGATGTAACCCCGTCTTTTAGTAGCCTTAGATGTTGGGGTGACTGGATGATGGGTGATGCAATTTACTGGGCAGAACACTGGGCAGAACTGGGGTAGCTTTTAGGTAGCTTTACCCCGGGGAATCTACCAATCGGTGATCAGACATTTATGAAAGAGACCCCAGAGAAGAGAAAGAGAGGAAAAAGCCAAGGCTGTAACCATTTGATGAGAAGGTGGAGTAATTTTCATGTCCTCCCTAAGTTCCCTTGTATCTCTCCCCCCTTGTATCCCCTGCGTCCCCTGTCTCTTCCACTTCCATGTACTTTCCCCACCGCGTACCACACATACTACATACAGGTACGCATAGAATCTACCTGGGAATGTATGTACAGACCCTGAATACATGTACCTAGTTCTGCTAGTGGAAGAGCGCAGAGCTAGTCTTTTTTATTGTCATTTCTCCGTACACCCCCATCTTCCCCCCCAGAATCCACAAAGTAAATCCCCATGGCTTAATATCCCATATCCTTTCTGTTGTCTTACTTAAATCATCGAGTTCCCCCAGTCGTCTCAATCCTATTCCCGGGCCTCTTTTCCTTTTCTTTTTTCTCTAGTCGCGGTTAACAATCTTCGGAACCCGCAAGTAGGAAGCAGGCACTCCAACTGTAAAACAACTACCACTCTCTTACCTAAGCGACGACGGAAAGAGTGATAGGTAATATAGCCTGGTACCTCACTCTCACGACTCGCAATCGCAATCGCAATCGCAATGGCTGAACCCGAACTGCACTCGGTGCCTACCGGCGAGAAGGACGTCAGTCCTGGCGCTACCACCACAGGCGCGCACACCAACGGCGCCGACACCACTCAACGCTACGACTATGGCGGCAACCCGCTGTATCACGCACACTCCGGTCCGGACGCTCGACTTCCCGCCTTCGGTGGTGAATTCCAGCCCGGTCTATACAAGCCCATTGAGCACCGGAAGTTCGCTAATCCCGCACCTCTCGGTCTCTCTGCTTTCGCCCTGACCACCTTCGTTCTATCCCTGATCAACTGCGGCGCGCGAGACATCATAAAGCCGAATATCGCCTTGTCTTTGGCTTATGGTTACGGTGGTCTTGTTCAATTGTTGGCCGGCATGTGGTAAGTGTTTATGATTTGGAAGCGCAATGCTTTAGTTAGTAGTATCATGAACAATATCCCGTGGCTAACTAATTGCAATAGGGAGATGGCTGTGGGCAACACTTTCGGTGCTACCGCCTTGTCCTCCTACGGTGGTTTTTGGATCTCTTACGCCATCGTGCTGACCCCGGGCTTCAGCGTTCTTGCTGATTACGGAGAGGCTGAGCAACACTCAGTTCTCGGTTTCTTCTTGACGGGCTGGTTCATCTTCACCTTCCTCCTACTTATGTGCACTCTACGATCGACAGTCATGTTCTTCATGCTGTTCTTTACCCTTGACCTCGCTTTCCTCATGCTGGCCTGCTCCGAATACGCCGCCGCCAATGGCGCAGCTAACGCGAGTCTGAAGCTTGGACAAGCTGGTGGCGGCTTCGGTCTGCTCGCCGCCTTCTTGGCTTGGTACAATGCCTTCGCCGGTATTGCCGACTCTAGGTTCGTGTTCACATGCCCTATTCTCTATAGGATGATAACTAACTCTAGCGTAGCAACTCATTCTTTATTATCCCCGTCTTCCACTTCCCATGGTCTGAGAAGGGACGACAGGCTCGTGCTAAGACTGCGCGAGAGACTGCTTAAATCGGCGATCGGACTTAAGGGGTGGTTGGCTATCTGATTTTTCTTGGCCAAATTTTGTGAAGCAAAAAGTTTTATGTGGTTAACCTGGTGAATAGATCGCGCGCAGCGTTCTAGAAAGCGGGGGCAATTATGATACCTTACCTACTTAATAATATGTATACGATACAGAGGATTTTACATGTCGATGTGGAGAGAATATGTATGATCTATGTATCTAAAAGTAATGAATGGGGAGGACGCCGGTCTTCTTTCTCCCTACTTGTGTTCACCCTTACGGTTCAATACATAATGTGAGAGCATATCGAGTCTTGACATTGTCGTCTTCTAAACTCTAAAACGCCTATATTTTAACTTCTATCAAGATTGTCTATTATGGTTGACCTTGCTGATTACGTGTCTTGCTTGATTAGTCACAAACGACCCGATGCTATACATGTCTAACGATGCTGGAATGGCGATCCCGGTAGTATGAGCCAGAAACAAGATCAAACGTCGGTGTTCTAGAATCTCTGTTGCTCGTGCTCAGACTATCTGCGTATCAGCTTAGGTACAAGACCGGGTTTAAGGCCAGGACCGGGATCAGGCACAGTAGCGCTGGAGATCTCAAGGAGAGCGCAGTTGACTTAGCGGCATAGAAAAGGGGAATCTTCCGTGATTACGAAGTCTGTGTGTCTTGTATGATGAGAATTTTAGGAATATTCCTTGTTCTGGAAGTCCAACTCGTCGCATGGATATGCACTTGTGCCGTCACTCTAGCACTCAAGAGCGTTAGCATCAATCTTTCTATTGTCAAGCAGATGTAGGAGGGTTCCCGATAATTGGAACTAGTCTGTAGATCTCTATTACTCAGTTATTTTGATATTTTCAACATTATTCCCTTTCGACTCCTCCGAAGAGAGAACCACGGTGTCTTCACTTCTGGGACTGTGGTCTTTTCAGAGCTTCTTTCCCCATACTCCAGGTCTTCATCCAAGATCGTCACATATCATTTACCAAGGAGGACTCAGTATCCTGCTAAGTACTCCGTGGGTCAGCGATATGCCGTTCGGTAATGGAATGGTTCTGAAATCGGCAATCTATGGTAACGATCGTCTTTCATGGTATGTTTCACTCTTCAACCTATGACAAGCGTGTGGCTTGCGAAACATGAACTCATATCTTTCGCTGTCCCTATTGGTTTCTTATGCTATCATTGTTAGTTCGTTCACGTAGAAGATAATGCGATTGGCAGTGCCGGTCCCTGACGAGAATATGTTGGAGTTTTTATTAAGGATTGGAGCGCAAGCAAGCTATTAGAATACTTCTCAATTTCTCTACAGGAACATGTAGACGTTTGAATGAAGACCCGATGCAGATATACTGAGAGCCATATTGGATTGGGAATGGACGCCCTGCCACAAATATCCATTGCGACCGATTATGCTTCACTCATCAATGTAAAAATGAACCTATACAAAAAATTGAATTCTGTAGACGGCAAAAGTAATATCATGCTAGGCATTTGAATTTCGTTTCCTATGTATTGTAAATGAAATTTGCGAAAGAGTTGTAATTGCGAAAGAATGGGGGAAAAAAACTGGTAAGTGAGTGGTTCGAACCTACGCAAAAAGAGAAAAAAATGGTTTGCTTCTCTTTGATTGAGCGTGTCATCCTTAGTGCAGGGGCCATGCTAATCTTCTCTGTATCGTTTCAAATTGACCAAATGCCCGAAGGCAAAAATCTGCAATTTATCATACCATATAAGCCTTAGTTTTCCCAAGTTTTAGCCGATTGGGCGCCCCACATTTCACATCCATCAAATGAGACTCGACCCCTGAGTTGACAATGGTAAACTCATGTCACAATCAATGGTAAAGATGTTTTTTTCTTACTTAAATAACCATGTGGTAATATACTTGTATTGTTCTAATATTTGCTTCATCCTTAGATGTCACATCAGGGAATCTTTGCCCATACTTCCCTTATAACCTGTATTAACGACGATATTTTTAAGCCACACGCTTATTTAAGGTACATTTTCCTATTTTCATATTGTAAGCGACCTGCACAGTATACTAATAATGGCAAACACAACTCGGAATTTGAAATAGGCCAGTAAGTAGTTTGCTTCTACTTTGGATAGATAATAAGACTTGATGTATATGTCGTGAATTCATATCGCATAACTAATACTTATGACAGCTAATACACTTCAGTTTTTCTTTCATTGCCTTATAACTTTAGAGATAGGAATTCTGTGCCGGTGTGAGAGTCATGACCTCTAGTCGTACACATCGGACATATTTTCATCGTTAATCTCCTCGTCTTCAATCTCATCGTCATCATCCTCAACTTCGGCATCTCCCTTCTGCTTCTGGCTACGCAGGAAATTCTTAAAGCCACGGCTCATCTTCACCACGGCCCTGAGGTGCTTGTCAGTAACTGACACCTTATCGTTTCCATCCTCGAGAGCCTCTGTTTCTGCCAGCGCAACGGCCGTTTGCAATGCGTTACGAATCTCACGACCGTTCCAGCGCAAGCTCTTCACGTCACGGCTGTCGTATGCGTACTCGCGCGTCGCGGCACCGATATACACCTTGCCGCCGCTATCGTGCTCGAGTCTCTCAAAGCTGTTGATCCAAATCTTCTCGCGGTCCGCGTCGGTCAGCGAGTGGTAATGCAGGGCTACGTGAATCCTCGACGTGAAAGCCGAGTCGAACGTCTGTACGCGGTTTGTCGTTAGGAACAGTACGCCGCGGTAGTACTCGAGCGCGCGCAGGAAAATCGACACGAGTCCGTTACGTGCGATGTCTTTGGCCCGTCGTGCCTCTAGGTACACATCCGCCTCGTCGAGGAGCACCATGGCCCCGTAGCGCTCTCCTAGCTGTAAGAAGTACTCCAAGTTCTTCTCCACCTGGTAGGAGTTGGTACTCAAATCGCCGCTCGTGAGCGAGAGGAGTGGCCGGTGCGTAAGCTCTGCCACGCACTCCGCCGTGCAAGTCTTTCCGACTCCGGGACTTCCATGAAGGAGGAAGATTCGGCCTTGGCCCTTGTTCTGGACGAAGTCGCTCGGCCATGGGGTCACCTGACCATTCTCGCTGGCAAATTTGCCGATGAGAGATCGCACTGTGAGCTTGATCTCGTTGTCGAGCACGAGATACTTGAAGGCGTCATTGTCGAACTTAACTTCCCGGAGATGCTCGACGTTGAAGTGGCCCCAGCGTCTCTCACCGAGGATGAAGCCGGAGACAACTTTTTTTAACACGACGTAGTAGAGTTCCTTATCGGGTGGATCATGAAAAGTCGGATCAAGGTCTTCAAAGTCGGCGAAGGGGCTTGAAACTATATACACCTTCGCCTTGCCACAAGCACTACAGCCACAGTGTGGGGCGAGGTACGGGAGAGTATCCTTAACGATCGGAGGCTGGTTAGTCGGTGGTGGAGACCGTCCTCGTCGACGACTTTCCCCGGGACAATCGAGTGCATATCGAGTGAAGCCGGCCTGATCAACGATGACACGGCCGCTCATATACCCGCTTGCGCTGACGGGATAAGACCAGTTGAATTCAGGACTTCTGTCGACCAAGCTGCCATCATAGGACATGTAACTAGGCCTTTCGGAAAGTTTCCAGACGAGTTTACCAAGTTCAGCCTGCTCGTCCATGACGTAATCGGGGTCCGTAAGGTCGTCTTCACCTCTGAAGAACCGGGCTGGTATGACAGATAAGTTTGAAATAGCCTCCTCACCAGTAAAGGGATCAATGTTGAATGAATGCATTATGCGGCAGAACCTCTCCGTGGAATACGAGATATTCCAGCAGACTATGCGGTGTGAGGTTACTGACCCCTGATTGTTTGTATAACCCTCGGTAAAGCTTGATAGTGCGAAAGGAGTCCACTTGTAGTCCTGTTTAGCATACACGACTTCACCAGGCTTGAAGATCAAACCGAGTTTGTCGAAAGTAGCCGACGGGGGGCATCTGCGGTGCCGCTCCTCTTCCTCGCGGATCTGGTCACCGAGGGTCTTCTCAAGAAAGTCAAGAAGCACGTCGATATGCTTGGCAGTCGTAGAAGCATACTCTTCATCATGAGCCTTCGGCTGTTTCACTTTATAGCGAGCGAGAGCATCCCTGTGGTGGACCAATACGTGATATGGTGCGTTGATCGTGACAGTATCCCCGAGGAAGGACACTGAAGGATAGTATCCGACCACGGCCTTGAGGGCGTTGATAAGATGAACCGAGTTAATTACCATGCATGTTGTCTCTACTCTGGTAACCTTCATCCCGGAATCATCGATGACCCTCGGTCTAGGGGCTCCTTGGTAGGGGAAGTCATCGAATTCATTATAGTCATATCTAGGATTCCATCTGTGGCGCGGAGCGGGAGGGCGGCCGTTAGGTCCTCTCTTTTGGATAACATTAGTTGAGACTTTGGTTATGATCTCGAGGATTGGCTTTTTCGTCGAAGATGGAACCTCTTCGTTCATCTCATCTAGCTGGACATCGATGGGCTCGTGGCTACGGCGCACTAACAATTATATTAGTAACATATCAATGAAGGAGGGCGAGGAAATGGGAACTAACCGTCAATAAGCTTACCACCCCATCCTTTGTACTGAAGAACATAGCAGATGTCTGGGACCTCGTCCTCAGCAAGCTCATTAGCTTGGCCGTCATCGGCGGCTGATTTTGCAACTAGAGCTCTCAGCTTTTGGACATTCTTGTCCTCATCATTGAAACCGGGGCCTTGCCCGAAGAGTTTGTTCGATGTACCTATCTCCTCAAAACTAGCAGTGGAGCTGGCGTCATCCATGTTGCTTGTGAATGTTACTAGTACGGAAGTAAATCTAGAATAAGATGCAATATTTATTATAAAAAGTCAAGACTAGGGCAGAAGAGAGAGGTTAAAGAACAAGATGTCATAGGAATAGATAAACGAAAGAAGCCCTCAGCCGTCTTATAGCTTAATCCCCGGCCGGCCATATAGGCAGCCCCGTGTCACTTTCACAGCCATTACTGAAATCGTGCGGACTAGTTGCCTTCCCAGCATATGCAGTGCAGTCAGAGGCTGGACTCATACATGCAGCTTAGGACCAGGATGAACTGATAGGGCTGAGGAATTATCCAATAGAGTAAGGCTATCATGTAGGCAACGAGCGGGGGTCTTAGGCAAAATCGTGATATCAAAGGAGGCGGAGTTTTAACCCCTCAAACTGCAGGATTTAGGAGGTAACGAGAGACGAGATCAAGGCTTGCTGGACCTGTCTGCCTGGCAAACTGCATAGATGCCAGCCTATTAAATGAAAGCAAGCTGCACGTATTATCGGTAAGTGTAAGTAGGTTCCACTATTCGGTAGCACATAGGCGAGTCAAGGAAAACCAAGTATATAAGGCAGCCAATGGAGGATAGATGTTTGTTGGGGAGACAGTAAACATAACTTTACACTGTATATCGACACTGTGCCATATCATCAGATCATAAACGCCACGCGGTAATTATGTATGTAGGCAGATATTAATTCAATGTGAATTGGTGTGAAACCGGATATAACATCATCCAAGGCAGAATCATGAGTCAAAGCCTTATGTAGGAACTACTCTACCCGTCTCCATGAACTGTTTGAAAATCTGTAGCGAGACTTCTGGTTCTACATTAAGTTAGCTGTCGTTCTCCAGGTTCTATTGTTCAGCTATAAGTAACTTACGATAAAATGGTAAGTTGTGTCCTGCTTCATATATACGCATGAAGGTGAAATTATCTAAATATTTAAACGTTCCCTTCTCTACGCCGTTCAGGGTGTATGGCTCGAGCGTCTTGGTCGCGAATCTGTCTTTGCCAGACCATTCAACGGCATGTGCTACGTCAAGCGTCCCGTACCAATTCGAAACGTAATCGGCATCACCAGTCCAGATAAGAACCCTGATGCCAGCTTGCACGATATCCGAAAGCTGAGGCATGAACGAACGCGCATCTATATTTTCCGTCAATATATCATGTAAGATACTATACTCTAGAGTGGATGATAGGTATACGCACCATCGCCAGAATAGTAGAAACCGATCTCTCCCGATTGGTCCGTATAATTTTTCTGTGCCCCGAGAGCCTTCTGGATATCTGGTCTTTGCAGATACGCGACATGCGTCGAAGGGGGTCTCGAATACGGCTCACGGATGTCACCCAAGTAGTACCCGTTGGGGGACTTCTCTCTAAAAACAGCCAGTATCGGGAATTCGATCGTGTTCGAGTACGAGGTATACGCAGCAAGACAATTGCCGTTGGTCCCATTGGTATGGCAGAGGTCTATCGCAGGTTTGATAGTGGTGTTATACTCGTCCAAGAGCTTGTCATGGTATGACTCATTGAGTATTTGCCTGTACGAATTATTGTACATGTACTCGATGTTGGCCTTCTCTTGGATCCCGGCATCGAACCATCCATTGTGAATGGCTACGCCCACCATACGGATCTCTTCGCCCTGGAGGTCTCCTCGAGTAACTGCAGCATTCTGATCGAGAATATAACGTGCAAATTCGGGAACATAATGTCCTCCATACGATTCGGAAACAATGCCAAAATCTCGGTTTTCGTATTCAGGAAAGTTGTCGTAGAATGCCTGGAGGAAGTTCCATACCAGAGGAGCAGCTGCTTTGGTGGAATTAGTGGTATCGTTACCGTACGAAAAGCCCACATCTATGGGCTGATCAATGTATAGCATGTTGGCATAGTTGTTAAAGGCGTACGGATTCAAAGATGGTGTTGTCTCGTTATTAACAAAATGGCAAGGGCCTATTTGCGTGAAGAGCCCATACTCCGATGCAGCACCCGGGCCACCGTCTAAATATGCCACTAAGGGAGCCTTCTGGGGATTCTCGCGAGCTTCAAAGAACCTTACGGGCCATGTGTCAGTTTTATGAGCTCGAAACTTCAGCCTATACTTTGTCGACCTACCAAAACCACATGTTCATATTCTCGCTCACTGTGAGATATCCCGAATACTGGTTAACACCCGCCGTGGTTTCGCAGATACCCGAGTTCTTGACAAATGACAGCTTGGATCGCGTCGCAACATGTTCGAATACGTTGTAATGCACGCCATTCCGTTCTTCTATATATCGCCTGTTCGTGGCTCTTGATCCTTTTCCGTCGGACGTCGCGGCAGCTGTCGAGACAGCTAGAAGAGCTCCAGCTGTGATTTTAAGTGACCACCGCATCGTGAATGGAAACCAGGTGTCTTTCAAGTATCTACCCCGGATTATCGCCTAAAGCCAATCACCAGAAAAGGGAAAAATCTCAGCGCACGAAGTTTGCAGCGCCATTGCGATATTATATTCATCGTCTACATGGAAGCACGGAAGTTGCGTGGAAGACCTTTTGCAAATCGGTAAATGAGGTTCATGGATCATCTTCTGTGTTGTCGAATGAAGATCTACTCTCAGACCTTACCCCGGCTGCCCACATGTGCATAGCCACATCCTGTGCCATTTTCCCCGGTTTTCGGTAATTAGGGGGTATGTTGGTCGACGGCACAGATGAATTCGGGTTCTCAAAAGCATTGTGCGTACCTATGCACTTGAAATATAGCCCATACAGCCACAGTGATGATAAATATTTAGTGGACAGTACCTACGGCAAACGCCAACAAAGACGCATGCCATCGATTCAGCTTAATCATCCGCAATACTCTTTAAAAGTTTCACCCTCGCAAAATCAACGATATTGCAGTCATATCTGAGATACGTAAGTCCATTCATTCTTCATGGTATAAGATAGAAATAATGGGTTTGTTGAAGTTCTGGACAGATTTCCATATAACGAATTCCTATTGCTTTAAATGAAAACTCCGGACTTCTCGTGGGGAACTCCGTGTTTAACGCATTTCGCACTTCACATGCTACTGTAGGAACAAAATTTTGTTCGATAACAATGTCACATCGTGATGTATTTGGTATGTAGTATCATCAGAATCTATTTATCAACAATGGTGTACATCGGACAACTATATACAACCGAGAGAACGTAGCTACGTCGAGTCTATCATATATACAACCACCTCAACTCTAACATCGTAGTCCATCTTCCCAGATGACCGCAGCTAGACTATCTAGAGCCACTGCAAGCTTAGCAGTTCCAGTCATGGGTGCAGTCGAAATCTCTGCCGACAACACCAGGTAGACCGATGCTCTTCGCCTTTCCGATACCGAGGTTGGTGTAGCTGCCGATGTGTACCTTGCAGCTAGGGTCGTCCTGGGCGTCCGGGATACCAAGTGGGTCGATGTGGAACTTAACGCCGCCGGCGTCGACATCAACGCCCTTGCCGTTGCTCAGATTGTCGTAGTTGGCGCCCTTGCCGTCCCATTGGATCTTGCCGTCGATTTTGAACACGCCGCTACCGCCGCTGTTTTGTTGAGTTAGCAGCTGTAGTAGGTAGTTAAGTAAGGAGAGTTGTGTCGAAACGGCAGGCTTACAAAGTATCACCGGCAATGCAGCTGCCGGCACCACAGGCGCTGTTCTGTCGGTGGTACGCGGTGGTCTCGAGGTGGCAAGACCTACCCAGGACTTGGGTACCGAAGAGGGCTGCGGCAAGGCCGACGAAGGTGATGGCGTTGCTGCTGTAGAAGCGAAACTTGTTAGCTTGGAAAACTATTGTTGAGTCTTTGCGCTCGCGTGGTGAACTCACTACATGGTGGTGGTGATGGTGGTGATGATATGTAAGTGAGATTTTGAATTGTAGTCGAAGCTGATTTACTGTTTTATGCTTGATGTTTGAGTCTGAACCTGAGTATGAGATGAGTGCATTTCATCTTCATTGTCGTCGCGGTTTCTACACCTTTTATACTTGAGACGACGTGTCTATAGGTATACGATAGTCTGTTGTCTTAACCGATGTCTTCTCAAGCGCAGCCATGAAGATCATCTAACTAATCTGAGTATGGTGAAAAAAAAACCCATACCTCGACATCGATTCTATCCATCGTTGATGACAATGATGTCACCTCTTTACCGTGAATAGCATTCCACTACAGAGCTGAAATTTAGTAGCCAATCATCGCCGCCAATTGGTAAACCTTACAGATCCCACGAGGCGGGATTGTGGGTGTGCTAAACTTAGGATGTGGAGGATATTGGAGGATCGTTAGGTGTTGCAAGTCATTTCTCAAATAGGAAATCCCCAAGCCACTTGGGAGGTAAAATCAAGCTTTGAGAATCCAACTTGGGATGGATCTTAAATAACTATGATGTAAAGTAAATATATTAACATCGTCTAGACATCTGGATCCAATCTATATCGGCTAAGAGCAGTAAATTCCGCGCGTCGATCATAACTTCCTCCGTGACTTTTGATCTTTCTCACGAAGACCATGAATATAGTGACTGCGCCGCAAGCACCCTAAATTTAAAACTAAAAATGAATCCCACTACACGTTTGGGGTCACCGAATAGTCTCTGTAGCAGTCTTGATACGATCTTCAATGATGTAGACCCATCTCTGGGCGTTCTCGAAGTCCTGGCTGTCAATACTCTCCACAAGCCCGGGGAATACAGCGCCCGCGTAACCGGTCCAGATCCCGGGTGCAAATACAACATGTTTGAACCAGGGTCTCTCGTCCAATCCTTGTGGGTATAGGAAAGCGCGCTCGATCTTCTTATACTTGGTGTTGACGAAGCGGATTTCGTGGAATAGCTTCAGCTTGCTGATCCATTTCCACCAGGGGATGTCCTCGCTTACTTTCTCGGCTAGTTCGTCTGACTTAGCGTCTAGTGCGATCGCCGCCTCCTTGAACTCATCGACGGCCTGGTATAGAAGATTCAGGGACACCTTGAAAGCCTCTTGGTCACCTTTGACCTCGGTACTAACGCCACGAGCTCTAAACTCGAAGATCTCCTCCTCGGTTAATAGTTCTGCTTGGGAGGATTCTAGCCTTGCTTCGGCCTTCTCGACGTATTCCTTGAGCGCATCTGCATAGTCGGTTGCGTTTAGGGCAACGAGCGGCGTCTCAGCTATTTTTGCGATAGCTAGACCAAGGATCTGAGCCATGGTCTTGTGGTATACAAATCCTGGGTCGCCAAATTCGGACATCCAATGGAAGCTATCGTAGTTACTGTGATAATGATAGATAGGCGAGTCGTCAGTTTGCCCACCGAAGTTCATATCCAGACTAGGCACGCCTGCAAAATCTTGGAAGGCTGTAAAATCACTACCGCTTCCCATTGTGCCAATATAGCCATCCCACAAATCACGAACAGTCTGTCCCTTAACGGTTTGGTTCGGAGATTGCACTGCGATTTGTTAGTACGAAACGTTTCTTCTAGGTATATTAGGTAGAGTATTACCTAAGCCAGTAACATCATAGATGAGCTTGTGTAGTAGCGGAGCAGCATTGGCCTCGAAGACTGGGCTGCGTACCCCAACATCAACATTAATGTAAGCGACATTAGTGGCAGAAAGCCACGGTAAGTATTCTTCCACCCATTCAGTACTTCCTACCAATCCATACTCTTCACCGTCCCAGCTGGCGAAGACAATGGTTCGTAGTGGTTTCCATCCCTTTTCTAAAGCCTGTCCAAAGCTGCGAATAGCCTCGTTGATGACGGCAGAGCCGCTGTTGGGATCACCTGCACCGCCAGCGATCCACGCGTCACGGTGGTTACCTACTACAATTACTTCGTCGGGGATTGTGCCATTGATGATACCAATGACGTCCCACTGGGGAGTGATAGTGTACTCTTGTTCGTTATAGAGGTTAAGCACAACATTGTCAGGTGAGGGTCCAATGTTATACTCGACCCCCTTATACTCGAGGCCTGTGTTTCTGGTCCAATATTCACCAAAATCTTTAGCTTTGGGGCCAAGACCATTGAGGGCCTTCAGTATCGGCAGGGCTTCTACGTAGGAAATCGGTAAAGAAGGGATGCTCGGAATAGACCCATCAACCGGGGCTCTTGGCACGCCGGGTTTCGAAGGATAGCCAGGCGTTGTTGGATCGCCTGGCGCGACACTGAGAAACTGGACACTCCCTCGCTGGACGCTACTGGGATGTCGCGCAGGGCCGCTCGGGTACGTCTCGTATCCATTTGCTTCGGTGATTTTACCATCATCGCCGGGGTCACTAAAGAGAACGATACCGACCATGCCAAGCTCTTGAGCTCGCTTGACCTTCAATCCTCGGAAGATACCACCATAGCGAGCGACAGCGATCTTCCCCCCCAGGCTAATGTTGGCTTTGATGAGATCCTCAAAATCCCAGAAAGTACCATAGTTTACATAGACGAACGAGCCAGTGACATTGCCACTTGCAGAGTAGCCATGGAATGTCGGAATGCTTTCCTCTAGCTGGGTGGTGGGGTCTTCGTCAAGAACGTCCTCTTCTAAAGTAGCCTCAAAAGCGACTTTCCAAGCTTCAGCATCGGTGGAGTCTGATTTGGCTTTCTCCAGAAGAGCAAGCCGGTGATCGACTGGGTAGTTTAAATATGTCTCATATGCAACGATATCTGATTTAATTCCCCACTCATTCCAACGATCTCGCGTCCATTCTGCCTGTATTACAAATTACGGATTAATGAGTATCACGTCCTCATTTCGAGTTATGTGTATGTGTATATATGTGTATGTGTGTATGTGTGTATGTGTGTGTCTTACCTGAGACAGGTTCTTCCCCGCCAAATGCGCACCAGCTGTGTAATACTTACTCCATTCGGCGGCCTTATCCGAGCTTGGAGTTTCTAGAAGGATGCTTTGAAGTTCTTCGTAGGTAACATGCTTATGATTGTGTCCCGGCCATGCTCGATGAGTGCTATGCGATGGAGCGAAGACAACAGTGAAGAGAAATGTGACAAAGAGAGCGATGAGCGAGGAACCTAAGGCTATAGTGCAGAATCGGCGAAGGGTCTGATGAGGGTATCTCCGACGGACTTCACCGACGGTAACGGTGGTAATTAAAGGTGTATGTTCATTCGCCATTTTTCCATCGCGACCGAAGTCAGACTCGGTCCGCTTCATGATAATAGCCCCTGACCAAGTCGTTGACCAAGTCGTGAGTCGTAAGTTGCGAGTGGCGACGATGAATGAAGTTGTTTCGGGGAAGTGCTTTTGTTTCTCCCCGCCACGACGTAATGAACCATGGAAATGTTGCAATCGGGTTCGGCGATCTTTATCCTAGACATCCTACGGGCCATTATCTACATACATCCCTAGCTACGTGGGGCCACACGCACTGACGAGATAAGAAAGAGTTGTATACCTAGTAGTTATTCAGTGGCTATTACATTTTACTTGAGTAGATTCCAGATATGAGATATGGATATACTTAATGATAGATAAGTAAAGAGATTGAATTGAAAAGTAGAAAATAGAAATAATAACTTAGAAGTACTGAGAAAGGCCAAGAATGAAGAAGTTAGGTGGGTCTTATAAATATGGCATATTAAACATCAATTGGCTAATTAGCGCTTTCCTTAGCAATCTATCCAATCAACTTCCAAGGTTAGCTTTTGAGTTTGGGAGATAGATGGCTGCTTCCCGTGTCTCATGTGGCTAACCCCGAGAATCGACTGTGGCTGCCTGGCTTAACTATTCAACCTACTCTTTTTGGAATAACTGTCGATGGTTCATAGCCGAACGCTAGCATCTTATCAAGTGTAACTGAATCTCCACATGTAAGCCAACCTTGAAATCTACAAACGAATCCTCAGAAATAATGATAAGTCGAATTGCCAAGCGATACTGTCTCACATCGTATTTCGTCAACGGTTACGGCTTAACAATTGCTCTTCCGCAAGGCTTGAGGGGATATGTCTTAGCTAAACAGAACCAGTTACAACCCAAGTAAGGATGGCCTATCCATATTACGACTTTACCTGGTATGCAGATATATATGAGGATCTATAAGCTTGTTTGAAAGCCGCATCACACACTTCAAGGGAGCTTAGGCACAGTGGGGTTCGGGACAAGGTCTTCCCATGCGGGGCGAAAGAGAGACGCTGGAGGAAGAGATCATTGACCAATCATGCCACCATATTTCTAAGAAGAATGGGGAATGTTTAAGCCTTGCTGCAGTACGACTAGCCCGACCAGCCCGCATCCGAGCAAGCGTAGATCCCCCCCCTTCAACCTCTTCCTTGTCCTTGCATGATCAGGAGGCTGGACGTTGGCGTGTGACTTTCGATTTTGGCCTTCTCTCATCAAACTAATTTCCAATACACCTACGCAAATATGTTCTACAACGTCCGACACCGGATATTTAAGACTTTTGCCCGGTTTCCTAACGCCCTCCTGCATCATTACTCTGCACTATTAGGCATGCTTGGACATGACACACCTTGACTCACCTGCTGGAGAGTGTCCGGGGCTGATCGCTCTGGGGTTTCACTGGAAAAATCCGCTGCTGCAACATCAGGAGCCACTCCTTTGCTGCTGCCAGTCTCTGATTCATTGTCGTCCTAGCTAAAGGCGGGTCATCAAAATGATGGTCCGTTACGAGACAAAGTTCCAGTTCATCGTCGAAAAAAAAAAAAGAAAGGGCAAAAAAATTTGCATGCATCACGCCTTACCGCTGTAACTCTTTAAAGACATAGCTTGGCCCACTCCTACCGCGCTTGGATAGAGAGACAGGAAGCTATGTGCGGTAAGCCGCAAATCAGAAGCGACCTACACGGCGGGCCATCCGTTCTCAGAGCCGGATTACTACTATCTTCGGCTTAGCCCATAGAGGCTGCATACTCGCATATGACAAGGAGAGTTTGCGCGAGGTGACAGGCACGTCGGGCACGTCGATGAATCCAGGGCCTAGACATGTTCGGTACGATATATGGGTGTCGTCACGTAGCATTTCTCGACGTCCTTCGTTGTTTATAATCATTGTGATCCCCCGCCAGTTCACAAGAAATTGTTTCTCAGTTTTCTTCCACCTTGGTTGGACAATTGCTAAGTACTATCCGTTCCTTCTTGATAACCCTTCCCTCTAGCCACAGGTAGTTCTTGCGAGTCTTAGCTATAGACATATTTCGTTGATGCAGTAGCTGTGTCTTAAGTTTTGGTCTTTGTTCCTTCCTAGACTGGGCCTCCGGCCTCGATAACCTTCGCAACTTTCACGCGACTCTTGAAAAGATTACCTAGTAGAAACAAGGGTCTGGGGACTAGCTATCTGCGGTTCTACGATTCTGCGTTTATTCCAACTCTCCCTTCTCAAACCCCAATTTCGACCTGCTTTCTGATCCTATCGACAACAATGACGCCTAAGAATCATGTACCGAAATTGCCGGCCCAGCAGTTGGCCATATTGGGTGAGCTTTTCAATCTTTCTTTCACTTACTAGCTTAGCTTCCCCTTCACTTGACCAACATTCCATTCATACTATGGCTTCTTTGGGCGAATGTACGATATCAGTGTACTCGAGGGGCGTGGTTATAATCGGACACATCTGTCTGAAACGACCTGTCATACATATCTTGTTCAATATACTACCGGTTCTTGCGTGTGGAACGTGTCCGAGTCTTGAAAAGACTATAATTTACCGTATCTTGTCACTTGTCCATTGTGTGACTCGTTGAAACTGGTGTGGAGGATATCCTAACAGAGTGAAAACTCATATTATGGTTGTTGGAGTAGGGGTCTAGCAGAGGCCAAACTAATCTTGCGGCATGGCGATGGCGACATACCAGGTATTCCATTCCCTTTCCGTACTTTGAGCTAACTTTGCTTCCAGCTGTCGCGCGATTTGCTGAACCTCTCTCTTACACGTCTGTCTTCCCATATCTACCAGAGATGATCTCCAGTTTCGGTGTCGAGAGAAAGGAGGTCGCAAAATGGGCTGGTATCACGAGTTCCGTTTTTTCGCTTGCTCAGAGCTTGACCGCCGTATTTTGGGGCAGGGCTTCGGATCGATTTGGAAGGAAACCCGTCATTATGACCGGCCTCCTGTGTACGATGGCCTGTTTCTTAGTATGGGGTGTCTCGACGAGTTTGCCGATGGCTATCACCGTGCGTGCTCTGATGGGAGCTGGTAATGGAAATGGTATGCATCCGCGATTGGACTATACATCTTGAAGGCCACCAATGCTAACCAGTCTTAAGTTGGCATCATTCGAACGATGGTCGCGGAGATGGTAACAGAAAAGGAACTTCAACCCAAGGCCTTCTCTGTCATGCCGCTAGTCTGGAGCGTTGGGTCTGTATTCGGACCAGCATTCGGCGGCCTATTCGCCAAACCGGCAGAGCAATGGCCGGGAGTCTTTGGAAACAGCACATTTTTCAAGAAATACCCGTTCGCCTTCCCTAACCTAATAGGCTCCATCTTCTTCCTGATTTCCCTCTCAACTGCCATGTTATTCCTAAAGGAAACACTTCAGAGCAAACGACATTCGCGAGACTGGGGTCTCGTCCTCGGCGAGTGTATCAAGGAGGCCTTCCGAGAGCACTCCCCTAAACGACGAGCGCAGCGTCTTCGCCGATACTCCCTTCAAGATGACGAGGTAACGGCACCACTGCTCAGCGGAGCCGCTCCCTCGAAAACCGCCGCGCGAGCTACCGTCGTCGAGACACGATTTGAAAAACCCAAACCCCTCCCAATTAGTGCAGTGTTCAGCCGTCAAACCACTATCAACCTCATCGCCTACACCTTCCTCGCGCTCCACGCTGTTGCCTACGACCAAGTCCTACCCGTATTTCTAAACTACCCGCCCCAGGAACACACGCCCGAAAATACCACTTTCCCTTTCCTCTTCAGCGGCGGATTTGGGCTCAACCATGCGCACATCGGTGCCATCTTCGCCGCCGAAGGCGTGCTATCCGGCTTCGTGCAATTCTTGATCTTCCCGGTCCTATGCAAGCGCTTCGGTGTACTGCGCTGCTTCAAGACCTGCGTCATCGTCTTCCCGGTCGTCTACGTCATCACCCCCTTCGTTGTGCTCATTGAGCCTAAGATCTTGCGATATGCTGCTCTGGCCCTGATCCTCATGATCAAGACTTTTGCCGTTATCGTGGGGTTCCCATGCACGACGATTCTGCTGACGAATAGCGCGGCGAGCTTGAGTATCCTGGGAACGCTGAATGGCTTCGCGACGACGTTTAGTGCCTTGGGAAGGGCGACGGGGCCGGCGCTTACGGGGTCAGTTTTCACTTGGGGTGTCAAGCATGGTGTTATTGGTATGCCGTGGTGGTTGTTGGCGTGTATTGCGACCTTGGGTGCTGTGCCCGCGTATATGGTTGTCGAGGGAGATGGGCCGAGTGGCGCTGTTACACCTGTTGATAGTGACGACGAGGATGAGGGGGAAGTCGACGATGAGCTTGCGGATGATGAAGATGAGGATGATGAGTTTGAGAGCAGTCAAATCAGCACGATTGTTGTGTCGGAGCAACCGCGGGCGCAAGAAACTCCATACGCAGAGAGCCCCGAGGATGCGAGGAATAGTAATGGCTATGGTACACTAACGAACTAAATGTCAGGGCTGTCTTAATGTTGGCAACTGGTGTTCTTACATTAGGGGGACGCTTAGGCTACACTATTAATGGCAAGTAGTATATTTGGAGGGTGTTTGAATGGACGATATATACGAGAAGCTACATCATCATCGTTATTATCATGGGCGGCGTTACGGATCTAGAAAATGGATTTGGGGTGCATTAAACTTGGAAGTGGTAAACAGCAGATCCCATTTCTTGGTTCAAGGTAGATAGAAGATTGGAATCCATCACCGCCAATACACCGAGAAATAAAAGATATGTTCAAAAATCATGGTTCAAATGCTTCTCATATTCATCGCGACTCGTCAATCCCATTTCTTGTACCTTGTACGCCCGTGAAAATGAGACATGAACTCCCTCTGACCGAAGATTGCTCCCGCCTAACCCGACATGACCTGCCCCCCCCCCCCCCCCCCTGAGCCGCAAAACGCCTATAAGTGGAACGAAGCCACTTGCTCATAATCAAGCATAAAAAGCTATCAAGAGGTATCACTTTTAGTTTTTGGTTTTCCGCACCAAGGACTATCTGAAGAGATTCTTTATGCCCTAACCGATTCCCAACCGTTATTCTTCGCATGACCCATTACCATCCACCCGGCTTCGTTTCTTGTCCAAGCTAGTTCAACTGCCCACCAGCCTGCTGATCAAAGCCAACTTAAGCGTAGAGCTTCTTCTCGTAGCTCTCCATGTTCACACCACCCTCCAACTGCGCGCTCGCCGTGCGAACCTCAAATCGGAGTATTCCACTGGCAGCGCACTCGTGAAGCTCTTTCAAGCTTCGCATACCGCAATCCTGCATCGAGTGCTTGAGACCCGCAGCCAAGTAAGGCACAAACTTGCTGACGGATCCACGGTGCGCTACGGCACCGGACACACCCTGAGCGACTAGAACGCTGTCCCCTTCACTGAAGTACCGGGCAGTACCAGCGTTGCTAGCTTGGCTGTTCTTGCTACCGGCACCCGCCTTCTTGTCTTGCATAGCGTCGATGCTGCCCATACCACGGTATGCTTTGACAAGCTTGCCTTCCCGCGACACAAAGGATGTACCCGGGGACTCGGTGGTACCGGCAAGCAAGCCACCCATCATGACGGTAGAGGCGCCAAGAGAGAGACCCTTAACGATGTGACCGACGTTTTGAACACCACCGTCGGCGATACAAGGCACCCCAAATTTCGCAGCGAAAGCTGAAACGGAGTATACGGCAGCTGCTTGAGGACGACCGACGGCCATGACTTCCTGGGTGATACAGGCGCTTCCGCTACCCATACCAATTCTCAATCCATCGACGCCAGCAGCGATAAGGTTCGCAGCCTGCTCTCTAGTTACCACGTTTCCGCCAATGACATCGAGACCAGGGTATTCATTCTTGATCCACTTGACCATGTCGATCTGGAACATGCTGTTACCTTGACTGCTGTCTAAGATGACAATGTCAAGTCCTGCATCGACGAGCTTCTGTAGGCGAATCTTGTCTTCGGGTCGAGTGCCAATCGCAGCAGCGCAAATAAGTTGCTTGGAGTCGGGAAGTTTGGATGCAAGCGGGAAGTGCAGGTTCTTGGTCAAGTCGGAGCGGGAAATCATGGAGACGAGGTTAAAGTCCTTGTCGACGATAGGTAGCTTGCCCTTCCTCGACTTTGCAAGAATTTTATTTGCTTCGGGAAGGGTAACACCTAGCTGAGCAGTGACTAGCTCGGTTACCATAACTTTGTCGACTGTCTGCTTGAGGTCATCCTCGAATTGAAGATCGCGGTTTGTAACGATGCCTAGAAGCTTGGAGCCAAGCTTGCCGGATTCTATGGGACTTTGATTAGCAAAGGTCAGATTCAAGGAAGAACTGTTTGAAAATTCTATAGAATATACATCATCATAAAGAGCATAATTGAATCCACATGACATTGCTGTCTATACGGTGGAACGAAAGTTATAAAATTAGGTTTGTAATCATACGATGTTTTGCAATTTTCTCTTGTACCAGTCCAACGGAGGATCAAGAGAACAAAAGGACAAGAGCAGACAATAAGTGGCAAGAAATAGCAAGACACGCTGGGGATATGATCGACCTACCAGTCACAGGGAAACCACCGAATCCCCATTTCTCCTTGAGAGCCTTAGCTTCTTCAACAGTAGTCCCCTTACTAATGACGACGGGATCGACAATGAAGCCGTTCTCGTATCGCTTAACTTTGCGGACCATGTCGGCCTGGGCATCTGGTGAACAGTTGTGGTGAATGACACCAAGACCGCCCTGCAGAGCCATGTGGATGGCCATCTCGTGCTCAGTAACTGTGTCCATGGGAGAAGAGACAAAGGGAGTCTTCAATGTGATTCTCTTGGTAATGGGCGAGTCGAGCACGACTTCAGAAGCAGGGAAGCCAATGTAGCCAGGCAAGATTAGGAAATCATTGTATGTTAAGCCACCACGCTGCTTAGTATCAATAAGATCCTCAATACCAAGACCATCCCGAGACGGATACTCGTTTAGAGTCTCAACTGCAGTTTTGTAGTCGAGGAACTTGGTGCTGCCGTTGACGGCAGTAGATCCGTTGAGCGACGGCATTTTGACTTGTTTAATAAGGAATTATGCTAATGAGATAGCCAATAACTATTAACCAAAGGATACGAGGTCGAAGAAAGCGTCGAGAAATAGAATTGACCTGTCGACGAATTGTATAGTGTTCTTCTTCCCGAATAAAAGAAGGAAAGAAAAAACAAGTTCGTAGTCGCGTTCACCAAAAAATTTTGTGTTCACCTGCGGGGACCCTGCAGAGATCAAACTATGCGGGGCAATTCTGTTAGTACGTAACCTACTACTTTAAGCTTTCCAGTAAGAAATGTATGTTTCTTTTTAACACTAGGTTGATCTAACATTTTGTAGAGCCAATGGTAGTGATTCTCTGAAACTTTCCCGAGTCTTTGCTTTTATCTTAGCTTATCTGCTTATCACTCTTATCGTACCAAATGAAATTTTTTGTGACTGGTGTGGCATGTGTGGCTTGACTCTGTGCCTAATTCCAAATTGGTAATAGTGCAGGGATAGTTCCAAGCTTTGCCTGTGGCGGTGGTCCACTGTGATCAGGAGTGTGATTAGTGAGGGGCACCCTCAATGCTGCTCGGGTACCGGTTGCTCCCCACCCAAATAAATAAACAAACTTCCGAAAGCAGGATGACTATCGGTCGGTTTTTGAGTTCCCTCAGCTCCGTCACTTCCCAAAGAAAAAGAACAATCAAGGAAATAAGGCTGAACAAGGCCAACCTTTTTCTGACCGTTACAGTTACAAACACAAATGTTATCCTCCAACATTAACCTCTTCCGATAACATCAACGGCGGACATCTTCCATTCCTCATTCCTTTATTTCGGAAAGGTGCTTTAATTCGTATGAGTGCGCTGAGAGCGCGCACTTTTTCTTTCTAGGATCCGTGCAACCAATATTGTGTTACATTTGCAAGACATGTTGTCTTGTTGACATTCTATTATTTTCTACCCTCTACTTTCGACCACCGTTTATATTACAATTCTTCTCATTGAATGGGTATAACTGGAAGGTACTGGATAGGAATAATTACCGGCAATTCAGGTCACCGCCTACTTAGTATCGCCCACGTCCACACTATTTACAATAATACAAACGACCTCTCGAGTACACGAGTACAGTGCGATTTGAAACATCCAACCACACCTCGGCGATATATACCTCAGCTCGGGTAGCTGTGATGCAGACTTCAGTAGTAGACGGCGACATCACTCAACTTGACGAAGAGCATCGTTATCACCGCATATAGGTTCCATTGTCCGAAATGTCGTACAGGCCTCATCCTCTCCGTCAGTCATACACTGTTGACTACACCACTGCCGGCTCTGTCAATCGTCAACTATCCACCACTTCTTCTGCATCTTCAGGTTACTCTAGCAATTCCTTCAATTCAGACTCCTATGAATTCGGCCCACCCAGCGCAGCCTCATCAGTGACATCGAATGGGTACGGCGCATCAACATTAGCGCATAAACGTGGTAAAAGTGAAGCTGTAATTCGACAGCCGCCTCCTCCTCCTCGACGGTCAAGCGTATACGATGAGCCCAAGGCGAACCCTGAGAACATGTACAACTTGGCCAGGCAATCTTTGCGTCCCCTCCCCCCGCCACCTGCTTCGGGACCGGCCCCAGACAAAACACCACCGCGTCGCGAACGCCATGACCGTGACCGAGGACAGAGCCTTGATATAGGCAGACTTTCTATTTCCGAGGAAAGAACGTCCCCTTCTCCTACTCTTACTCCTACCAGTCCCCTGAGCAAATCTCCGAATGCTCGACCTACCTCGATGGTGCTCACTCGATCCGATTCCTTCCGCCCAAGTGCATCCAGCCCCACGCTACACTCTCCGCACGCCGTGATCCATCATCCAACTTTAGCTGCCCCTGACTTGCAACAACTGGGTCGCTCTTCCACCAACCAACTGCGCACTTTATCCAAGTTAGCTCAAGATAGTTCTGCCGAAGAGTTTGCCATCACTTCCCCAGCTCAGGAGGTCGTTGGTCTGCGTGGGCGGCGAAGATTACAACGAGCGGGAAATGCGAATGGCTCTAGGAATGGCCTGCGCGGCGATCGTTATGGCTTCGAAGGACGAAATTGGATGGACAAACAGAGACAATTTCTCCAAGCGTACGAATATCTATGTCATATTGGTGAAGCCAAGGAATGGATCGAGGACGTCATTCATTCCCAGATCCCACCGATTGTTGAACTAGAAGAAGCATTGAGAGATGGCGTTACTCTAGCTGAGGTAGTGAAGGCCTTGAATCCAACTCGACCACCTCGGATCTTCAGAAGTGATCGACTCCAAGCACGGCACTGGGATAATGTTGCTGCTTTCTTCCGATACCTAGACCAAGTCGAGCTGCCCGATCTCTTCCGATTTGAGCTTATTGATCTCTACGAGAAGAAGAACATCCCTAAGGTCATATACTGCATACATGCCCTAAGTTGGCTTCTATTCCGGAAGGGCATAGTAGACTTCAGGATAGGCAATTTAGTTGGCCAGCTAGAGTTTGAACACCATGAACTCGAAGCTATGCAGAAGGGGTTGGATAAACTCGGCATCAATATGCCGACTTTCGGAAACATGGGCGCCGACTTTGGGGTAGAACCGGAGCCTGAACCGGAGGAGACCGAAGAGGAACGGATTGATCGTGAGCTATCCGAGAACGAAGCTACCGTCCTCGAGCTTCAAGCGCAGATACGAGGAGCCATGCTTCGAATGAAGCTTGGCAACATCATGCAGCACCTATGGGACTCGGAGGATTGGCTTGTCGATCTCCAGGCGCGCATTCGCGGAGATTTCACTCGTCAAGTTATGGGTTATCGACTTGAGATGCGAAAGTTTGCTGTCAACCTCCAGAGTGCCGCCCGCGGATTCCTAATCCGAAATAGGATGGCAAATAGGGAGAACTTCTGGAAGAGCAAGGAGAAAGATATCACCAAACTTCAGAGTTTAATACGGGCTATGAAAGTCCGTGACGAGGTACGAGAAACTCGATCTCAATTATCACGAGCGGATGGGCCTGTGCGAAGTATTCAGGCTGTGTTCCGAGGCTATCTGGCGCGCGAGAAACTTGATGCCCAGCAGCAGGAGACTAGTCGTATGACTGGTCCCGTATTGGAGCTTCAGTCCGCGATACGAGGCATGTTGGCAAGAGAAAGAGTTGGACAAGATCTTTACCTCCTTGAAGAGGAGGCTGAGGCTATAACGGGCTTACAGGCTGCTGCCAGGGCCATGCTAACAAGAAACCAGATCCACCAACAGCAGGAAGCACTGGCAAGTTTTGGGCCCAAGTGGGAGTCAATTCAAGCATTTTGCCGTGGAAATCTACTACGACAAAATGTCCAAGCCACCAAGACCGAACTTGCACAGCACACTCCTGATATCGGGACATTGCAAGCTCATATCCGAGCTGCAGCTGTACGTCGGGATGTTACCGACAAGCTTGACGCCTTGAGTGAAAACGAAACTTCAATAATTGGGCTTCAGTCGCTAGCCCGGGGAATGCTTGAACGACAACGAATAGCTACCGATCTCGACTCTCTCGAAAACAATACGGCAAGTATTATAGATCTTCAAGCCAGGATTCGTGGGTGCCTGTCCAGGGAGCGGCACTCTTTGCTCCTTGACGAGCTTAAGTCCCATGAAGATGAAATTATTGAACTACAAGCCCTTGCTCGAGCCATGCTCCTCCGTAATGATGTTGGCATGTTGCTAGGCGAACTTGACGAGTATGAGGAGTCTGTAGTTGAGCTTCAAGCATTTGCTAGAGGTTTCATCGTTCGACAGAAATTTGCAGAGAAGAAGAAGCATTTCGAAGAGAACATGCAGAAGGTAGTCAAGATCCAGAGTTTCGTCCGCGGCAAGCTTCAGGGTGAAGCATACAAAAGTCTGACAACCGGAAAGAACCCTCCAGTTGGAGCTGTGAAGAACTTCGTCCATTTGCTCAACGATAGCGACTTCGACTTCAATGAAGAAATCGAGTTCGAGAGACTACGGAAGACTGTTGTCCAGCAAGTCAGGCAGAATGAAATGCTTGAGCAGTACATTGATCAACTGGATATCAAGATCGCTCTCTTGGTAAAGAACAAGATCACACTCGATGAAGTCGTCCGTCATCAAAATACCTTCGGTGGACACACAAGCAATCTCTTAGCTAATGCCTCTATCGCGTCTGCCAACCAATTCGATCTGAAGGCCTTAAACAAAAGCTCGAGAAAGAAGTTAGAATCCTACCAACAATTATTCTTCAACCTCCAAACCCAACCGCAGTATCTAGCACGACTCTTTAGGAGGATCCGAGAATTGGGCACGGCTGAAAAGGAGTGCAAGCGCATTGAGCTCCTTATGATGGGGCTCTTTGGATATGCACAAAAGAGAAGAGAAGAATACTACTTGTTGAAGCTTATCACGAGGTCAATACGAGAAGAGGTTGACACGTGCACTTCTATCCAAGAGTACCTTCGTGGCAACTTTTTCTGGTCGAAGATTATAAGTCACTATTCTCGATCGCCACGGGATAGGAAGTATCTTAGGGATCTACTCGGTCCCTTAATACGAGACAACATTATTGAGGATCCTGCCTTGGACTTGGAGAGCGACCCGATGCAAATCTATCGATCTGCTATTAACAACGAAGAGCTTCGGACCGGGAACCCAAGCCGGAGACCACTCGACATTACCCGAGATCTAGCGATAAAAGACCCCGAGACGCGCGAGTTGTTCATCGACCACCTGAGAGACCTCAGAGAGATCTCGGACCAGTTCTTCCTCGCATTGGAAGATCTCTTACCCCGGATGCCTTACGGTCTACGGTTTATCTGCCAACAGATGTTTGAGGCGTTGTGCCAACGTTTCCAGCGCGAACCTCAACATCACATCCTCCAAATTGTCGGAAACTGGGTCTGGCGTTTCTACCTCCAACCAGCATTAGTCAACCCCGAGCAGGTAGGTGTCATCGAGAAGACTCTGAGCCCTCTCCAGAAGCGAAACTTGGGCGAGGTCGCCAAGGTTCTCAGTCAAATCGCGTCAGGACGTCCTTTCGGCGGCGACAACATCTACTTACAACCTCTCAACGCCTTCGTGGGAGAGTCGATGGAGCGACTTAACCATATTACAACTAACTTAATCTCCGTTGCCGATGCTGAGAGCACGTTCGACATCGATGAGTTCAACGACCTCTATGCCAAGAACAGGCCGACTCTGTACATCAAGATGACAGATATTTTTGCCATCCACTCTCTTGTAGTGAATGAGATGTCTTCTGTTTGCCCTAACCGTGATGACGTACTTCGTGAGATCTTACAAGATCTGGGAAGCGCCAAGAGCAACGAGAATGAAATGAACGCAGCCAGCTCATCAGATATCCAGATGTTCCTCACCCCGAAGCTTCATGATGTCGAAGATCCGGAAGCCGACGTCAAGGCCCTATTTATGGAGACCAAGCGTTGCATCTTGTACATTATTCGTGTGCAGACGGGCGCTGATCTCCTTCAAATCTTAGTCCGGCCACCTACCCAAGAAGATGAGGTAAAATGGCAAATGCTTCTACGGGATGATTTCGCCTCTGGCAACAACACCAAGGGGGCGTACTCGGACGTCAACATGGTTGACGTAACACGGATGTCATACTACGACATGAAGCGAAATGCTCTGGAAAATATCATGCACCTAGAACAGATGGGGCGCATAACAAAGAAGAATTACTACCAAGACATCTTGAACGCTATTGCACTCGACATCCGCACAAAGAGCCGCCGCAGGATACAGCGCCAGCGAGAACTAGAGGGAGTGCGACTGACCCTCGGAAATCTACACGAGAAAGCCAAGTACTTGGAACAGCAGCGCAAGAGCTACGATGATTACATCGAGCAGGCTATGGCTACGCTGCAGAAGAGCAAAGGGTAAGGTGACCACATATAATCTACCATCACCCTAAACTAACAATATGGAACAGGAAAAAGCGATTCCTTCTCCCCTTCACCAAGCAATACAACCACCAGCGAGAGCTCGAGCGTTCTGGCCGAGTTCCTAAGTTCGGCTCTTACAAGTACAGCGTGCGCGCTCTTGCTGAGAAGGGTGTTGTTGTATCATGGCAAGGTGTCTCCGAACGGGATTGGAGCAATATTAACCTCACAATTTCGTGTGACGAGGTCGGTGTATTCAACATCGAAGGTAGTCGCGGCCATATTCAGATTCCGGGTGCGAGCGGCCTTATACCGATCGAGGATCTTCTACAAGCGCAATTTGAGTCGCATCAATTCATGAACGTGTTTGAGGGCAACTTAAAACTCAACGTCAACCTTCTACTGCACCTGCTGTACAAGAAGTTCTACCGGACCCAATAAGTCACAGAACTGGCGCGCTGCAATAGATTCGCGTAGATATGTGGTATTCTAGGATGGACATATGAAACAAGAGATATAATGGAGTGAGGTCAGGACACGCGGTTCACGGGAGGGGGAAACAAAGGGTGTTCTGCGAGGATTGGTGTTACTCCCATTACTGCGTTTAAGGCTTATGAAAGATATGCGTCGATGGAATAGGGAACTGGTCGGCAAGGGGTATTGGATCCCAACTTTGTTCTATATGATACTTGGTTACCTGCAGCCGGCTGCTGGGGGTTCTTCCAAGTTTGATACCAGCAGTTGCGAATTCAGGTAGCATAGGTACTTTAGGTGCATGATGTTATGGCAATGAAAACTCAATTATAATGGATATGGCGCCTCATTACACTTAGATATATAGATATGCGGTGACTGCTCTGATTAGGAAATTTGATGTCGTTAGTGCTACCTCAGTGCCTAGAATGAGCCCCTGAATGGAACGATATGTATAACAATCTACTAGAGTAATAATGCCTCTCCCATTACTGGCAAACAGTTGGATAGTATATTGATCCCGTCTTAGGGTGCGCGATATGAAAGTCGGACCGCCAAACCTCCAGTTGACATAAAAACGGTAAAAAGATCCATCCATAATGCTAAAGTGGCTTCTATATTTGCACTATATTTCACTACTGAAGCCCTTATAGGGATTAGGTGACTTAGCACTGTTCAGTGCTATAATTATAGGTGATAAAAGGAGGGGTATTCCGAGCCTGGGTTGAACAACGCTTCGACAACACTTCAACAACGGTTAGACAACACTTCAACAACGGTTAAACTTTACTATTTTGAAGCTAATAACTCTACAGAATCTAGGAATAAAAAAAGTATAATTACTATGATATAGTTTCTTACTTCAAGGTCTTCAGAATTATTCAGATTCGAGTATTTTCGAGTTGATATTGAGCTGTTGTTAAACTGTTGTTGAAGTGGTGTTGAAGTGTTGTTGAGGTGTTGTTCAGTTATTGTTCAGTTGTGGTTGAAAAGGTGAAAGTACCTAGGTACCTCGTGATGGATCTGATTGGTTCATAGGTACATAGTCACCCATTGGATCCACCTATAGTTATAGCGCTTAACAACGCTAAGTCCCCTAATTCTTACAGGGGCCTTAGCGATAAAATACGGTACGAATACAGCCCTGGAGTCCAAGTCACTTTACTACTATGTTACGGTTTGGCGGTTTAGTGTCACTTCGCCTGTCGTCGGGACGGGAACTCATATGAGTATAAAACCGCAAATTCTTGAGAAAGGAGAATTCCAGAACATGCCGTTACAAATCAAGTGAAGGATTCAATTCGGCGGAGCATTCGGTGGTTTCGGTGGGGCCGCCGCCGAAGACCGCCGAGCGTAAGGATCCGGCACCGTTGAGGATACTTACATTTTTATATATAATGGAGTGACGACGCATTTAGAGACTCTTCTTAACACTAAATCATATAACTTCGTATTCCTTTGTATTCAGGCCTTTCCTTATTTTCCACAAGTCATTATAGATCAGCCCAATTAACATTGTGGTTTCTATAATTCAAAACCTAGCGGCAAAAAAAGGAAGTATATATAAGGATAAAAAGGCAGAAATATGACAGCTATACCAGACACGATGCGCTCCCTCATAACACGAAAGTACGCTTTTCCGACCGGATGGGAAGTCGCCGACATGCCGGTGCCCGCGATCGGAAATCCCAAAGAGATGTTAATTAAGGTACACGCCGCCGGGATCTCGACGGGGGAGACACAGCTCGCAAGAGGGGCCACGAAGCATATAATTGGAGACCTCGAGTACGTATTTTTTTTTTAATTTTTTTTAATTATCTACCGGATTACGAAAAGGGGAAGTGAGTTTAATCGTCCTAATATAGAATGCCTCATAAAATCGGCATCGAAGCCACGGGCATCGTCGTCAAAGTCGGCTCCGGCGTAACGAACTTCAAACCCGGCGACGCCGTGTATGCATTCGCGCAGAGCCGGCCCATGAACATGCTCGCGCCGCACGGCTTCTGCTCGGAGTACTGCGTCGCGCGCGAGGACCTCGTTTTACGTAAACCTGCTAACGTGGATTTTGCCGACATGTGCAATATCTCAAACGTGGTCACGGCGATCCAGACCATAGACATGGGTCTGCGACTCATGCGTGAAAACGGGGTTGCGGGCGGGTTGGAGGATAAGACGGTTTTTGTGACGGGCGGGCTGAGCGCTACGGGCGCGGCGGCGATTCAGGTTTTGAAAAATGTGTATGGTGCTGGAAAATTGATTACGACGGTGAGTACGGCGAAGGTTCCGTTGGTGGAAGAGTATTTGCCAGGTTTGGTCGATCAGACTGTGGATTATACGAAGTATAAGGATTTGACGGATGCTATACCCGCCCAGAGCGTGGATTTTGTGTATAACACGCAGTGGGGCGTCCAAGGCACGTTTCCGTTGGTGAAGAGGGATACCGGTGTGGTGGCGTCAATCGCGAGCATACCGACGCCGGAGTTGTTGAGAGGGGGGAAGAATGGTCCAGGGATACTGCCCCCATTGCCGTTTTTTGTGTATTGGTTTGCAGCGATTGCGCAATGGTATTATGCGTGGAAGCTTAGTGGGACGAATATCAAGCATGAGTTTCATTCAGGGAATATTGGCGTGAGAGAGGATCTTGAGCGCGCAGGGGAAATCTTGGCAACGGGGAAGGTCAAGACTGTTAAGAGAGTTGTCGAATTAGAAGATATCGAGGCTGTAAGGAGGGAGGCGCAGAAGGTTGCTACCGGAAAAGGGGGTATCGGGAAGTTGGTTATTAAGATTGCGCAAGAGGATAAATAGGGGGTGTTGGTCTATCTATATATATATAGGTGTGTAAGTAGAAGATTGCATTTTAATGTCACATCTAGGTAGTCAGTGTAGAACCTCTTTTATTAAAATCTAAAGTACAGATTCACGAGGCCTCCTCTATCCCTGAGACCACCGTCGATCCCAAGGGAAAGTCGGAAGCCTCAGCTCAATGACCCATCCATCTACAAATGAAAATCCAAAAAAATTCCAAAACGAACGGAAGAATGAAGTAGCGAGGTACTAACTACTTAATCCAATACAAAGGAAAAGAAAACATGTGCCAAAAGTACGAGCATGCTTATACCTACTCGAGATGAAGAGGGGGAACTACGGGATGAAGTCTATCACAACGGTCTCTTTTTTTTTTTTCTTCCTTTCTCCCCCCGTTCCTTTACCAGCGACCAGGCGAAGGAACGGAATATTGGGACTGGATAGCCTGCCATTGGCCGTTGCCTCCATAGTAGATCCAGACGCGGAATGTGTCTTTCGTGGCTCCGCCATTGCTTGGCATGAGGATAGCACGCGTATTCTCGAATATGATACCGAGCTGGACGTCGTAACCGGCGCCGGAGTAGCCGGCGTCCGCATGAAGGTAGAACTGCAGGGCCGAGTTAATGTCCATCAACAGGTTCCGCAAGAGATGATCCGGCGAGGGTTGTCCCCAGCTGGGGCGGTTCGTGTCGAGGAAGGCGGCGTTCAGGAGCTCGGCCGTCGGCATCCACCGGGGGGCGGGTGTTGCTCCGCTGTATTGGGTCCGCAAACTTTGCGCGATGGCTCGGAAGGCGCCCCAGCGGCCGGATTCGAAGGTGCCGAAGGCGAACCATCCGACGGGGAAGTCACCGGAGATCATCGCATTAACATCTTGTACCTTTTCCAGTTCAGGATCTGGCGCCGGGTCGGACCCTGCTGACTGTTGGGTTGCTTGGGTTGCTTGGGTTGCTTGTGAAGATGACCCTCCGGCCTGGCCTTCTTGGCCTGCCGGGCGGCGCCTTGAGTCGCGAGACGCCTTCTCTCTTTCCTGCCTCAGGGTCTGTTGGGTTTCGGCAAGCTTTATCTCGAGTTGCCTAACCCTTTGGGTATACGAGTATTGGTCCGCACCCACCTTAGTGATGGGTTCTGATTCTCCTGTAGCCGACGTAGTTTCTGGGGCCCATTTGACTGACTTTGGCTTCCTACCAGTCGTAGGTTCGAAAGGATCTTCCGCATCATCGGGCTTTCGTTTCTTTGCCGGTGGAACGATTTGATTTCCTGGAATCTTACGCTTCCTAGGATTGCTCCGGGGTATTTGATGCTCTGCTAGTGGCGGTAGTAAGGGAATCGGACGATCGCGGACTTCAGTCAAGGCATTATAGAATTTGAAGATCTTCTGAAGGAAGTTGAGCTTAGGCGTTGGATATAACACTACCGAAAGCTGGTTAGCCATGTGAACGTGTTATGACATGCGCATATGTTTAAGTCAAAACACTTACCTCGTTCTAGTTCGTTGCTCATCGCAACTTGCTGTAGGAGTGTCTCGGCCATAGGGAATATAGCAGGTCCCGGCACGAAGCGTGACCTTGGTCGGACGAAAGGCTTCAGCTTCATCGGCTTCGACATCGACGTCGGCACTGACGCGGGCGTCTTTGGCCCGGGTGTCTTTGGCCCGGGTGTCTTTGGTGTTGTGGCTTCTGTAGCCATATCTGCTGTGCTTCCGGATTGGGTAGGAGGGGGAGGGGGTCGTTGGTATGATTGATATGGTGATGGTGGTGGTAATGGACCGTTTTCCATTCCGCCGCGGAGTTCTGGGGTAGTTGTCTCTTCTGTGGGCTTTGTATTATCATTAGGCTTTGTCCTTCTGAGGTTCTTTCTTCCTACATCCTTTGTGATCTTAGGCCCCTTTGTGCCTTGATCCGAAGTCGTATTCTTTGTACCCTGACCCCGACGACCGTAATTCTGTGAATTGACACCCTTAGGCTTCCCTGGTATTCTAGGCGCGAGGATTCCGTATTCCTGCTCAGGGAGGCGAGGGTTTATTCTTTGAACCTCGTCTTGTCGTGACTCCAGGAAATTTTTCCAGGCTCCATGCTGGTGCGCAATAGGCCAACGCATCATGGAAAAGAATGCATATCTGGTAAAAGGTGCCTGGTAACGCCTCTGTGCATCGGTGGCCCATTTCCAGAGGCTTGGCCGCTTGACACCTTGAAATATTCTGTCTGGTTCTGGTTCCCGTAATATGTCGTCCATATTATAATCCGATTTGTCCTCAATGACCGTCTCGCGGCTCGGATACAACGTGTTGCGGTTTAAAACGCAGTCGTTAATCATCCCTTCCCTAAGAATATCATAGCGAGACTGATCCTTGTATTGCTTTTGGAATTCCCGGTGAGGATCTGCTTTTTCGATGACACCGTCGATCGTCGGTGGCTTGAATTCTATTTCACCTGTACCATATTGGATAGATTTCTGCCAGTATTCCAAGTCGTTTCCGAAAGCGTCTTTCGAGATTGCCTTCCACCTATATGGGCCCTGTTTCTTTCCAGATTTGGTAGTATACCCTGAAATCCGAAGTCGGCGCTCGATTGCTTCTGCGTGCGCAATTGTACGACCCATTCTGTAGGCGAGATTGCGATAAAACTGAACCGTCCTCTCTGGCACTGGTAGAGGGGCCGTCTTACGACGTCGCAACCTACCCAGATGCTCCCAACTGATGAGATCCGACCAGCTGGGTTCCTGGCGTGTCGTCCCTCGCCCATTTTCTGGGTACGAGCCCCGGGTAACGACTAACTCATCGTGAATCCGTGACGCTAGTACATCTTTAATCGCTTGTGACGCGTTTTCGGATTGTGTTGCCTCTGATAATAAATTTGCGAGGTCCGGATCACCCACATGATCAAGAAGATATAAGAACTGATCCGCTGGGATATTGGGCTTGTCTAGCCGATACCCGACTGTCAAGTGCTCAAGTATGGTTTGTCGGTATGCGGCCGAATCCGCCTTAAACACGTTCCTATCTTCATGACGCCAAGAAATGCGGTGCTCAGGATGTAGTTCGTAAAAAGGTCGGACTATGGTTGTGTCCTTGCCACCCTTTGCAGGTATGAAGCTAATTTATGTTAACATATATTCGAGTGTAGGTATCTATGAATGTGATCATCAAACTTACTTGCATCGGCCATAAGATGCAACACGTCTAAGGAGTTTTTCGGCTTCCGCACGGCTGAACTGGTAGGTCTCGTTCGCATCAACGCTTCCACTCCCGTTTATATATGCTAGTGCCTGTCTAAGTGTTGGGTGGAATTTGTTTCGGTATTTTTCCCAAGTAGCAATATCCGGCAGAAAAACATCACCTGCCCCAGTGATTCCCGGGCTACCTGAAGCATTGGGGTCGTTCAAAAAGTTTTGAATTCGATTATCAAATAGGATGGCGAGGTTATCTTGGGGTTGCTGATCGGGATCACACATCCGAGGCGTTCGAGAGGGCTCACAGAGAAATCTTAACCAAGCAGCATCGGCTTCGTCAAGAAGCAGGAGTTCCAGCGGACCATGGCTATCAGGACCAGCAGGATTTTCGCGCTCGTCCACTACATCGGCACCAGGACGTTTCATGATATCTTTCCGGATATATTTGGCATCCATCCCCGGGCCTGGTCGGTATTGCATTCCAGCTTGGATGTCCCTAAGAATAGATACCATGAAAGGCCTAGGGGCCATACCGAACGCATCCTGCAGAAGCACGTGTAGCCGCTTCAGATATGATCCAACTCTAAGCCAGTGATCATCGTACACAGAAAGACCGTTATAGACAAAAGGTCCGGTAAAGTTGTGGGGCAGGGCAGATCGCTGAAAATTGCCCATATTGTCGCGAATATAGCGACGACGCATCCAAGAGCTCAAGACGTTTGTGAGCTCTTCATACTTGCTATACTGGTGAACAAAGGGGTAGGGATCCTTGAGCGAGTGAGGGACTTTCTCTGGAGCGAGTGCTCGTGGATAGTAGACCAAGTCCTTGGGCATCGGAGCAGGTTCTCTAAAAGGGAGGATCACCCGACGCCAAGGAGTGTTGACCACTCTATTCTCGTGGTTGCTGAAGATATTCAGACAATGCTGAATCGCGGCTCGCTGCCAGCCTCGTGCGATGGAGAATTCTTGTAGATTATCTGGCACATCGTCCGAAGAGCTAGTAGGTAAGTTCCAAAGCTCAGGGATGTCCTTGGCAGGTCTCCATGGCGCTCGTTTCAAGGTCTCCTTGATCCCACCCTTGATACACTGTTCGTACCTATCATTGTCGAGTTTGAACAAATTGACGCGACCACTAGCTGAGCCTTGAGGATCAAGGGGATTCTCGAAGAAACGTTCCTCATCTGCTAGAAATAAATCTACCACCCGAGTTCCTGCCCTACTCGTGCCAGCAAATGGCGAAGCAACACCACCTCCTGGTAAGCGCTTCTGTTCATTTGGAGGCGGGTAATCGATTCGCCTACGCTTATACCGTGACTTATCCGGATTTGCCTTGAGAAAATGATCTGAAAAAGTCGGTAGTCTCGTGGAGGTAGGCTGACCGGGTAACGGCTCTATTGACCACGGAGTCGGGCCATTGTTCCAATCATATGTTCGTTGGTGCACGTCCACAAGAATGATTGCATCGTCCAACATGGCCCGAATGTGAGGAGTATCGTAACCAAGGTCACCATTCTTGCGAGCCTTTTGAGCTTCCTGAAGATATTTCTTGATGAGCTTTATCCTCTTCGCCCATTGCATGTGTCTGTATTGATCTTCATCGGCGAGGAAATTCAAGATGCGTGGTAGGGTCGTGCTAGGATCTCTTCCGCCAGGGCCCAGGGGCACATCCAGCATTTCCTGATCGGGGGGATTCATAGGTGGAGAAGTCGAGTCCGTCATCTTCGATAAATCACAACTAACTAAACTGTCTGTAGCTCCTTATTGTAGGGTCGCGATCTGAGCAAAATGCTGGAGCGATCTCCAAAGAAGCCGGCGATGTATCCAACGAACTTCAGCTTTACTAGACAAAAGTCATCGCCAGTGAGGACGTTTCGTCAGATATTTTTTTTGTTTGTTCGTACTTGGAGTGGGACTATCGTAAGACCACAGTAGATAAGCAAGAAGAAAGGGTAGACAGAGGCGTGAGATTTCCGCTCGCGACGAATCATCCAGCAGGGGCTACGGTACTTGTCTCTCGCAGCAAGGAATCCGTTAGCCAACAGGCGTAAAAGCTCAACATTCCAGAGGCGGCTTTGGCCTTTCTTTCACCAAAATCCGATTTCGACAAAGAATGCTATTGTGAGCTCTTGGCTAATAAGGTAAGACACACGCGTTAAGCTTGAACCAATTTACCATTGCCGTTTGCGGCATTTGGTTAGCATTAGCCATTTTTCGTGGTCATTGGCCGGAATTGACAGATAAACGTAGCAACTATTATGTAGTCCTGCTGTAGAATATAGTGCAAAAACTCCAGATCTATGTAGATTTGAGTCAGGCTCGAAATTTCTTCGAATTTACAGGGAAATAGATCATGGTGTCTGGTGATGGCCAATCGCAGGAAGGCCGTCGTGGCTCTTCTCCGGGCCACCAGTCCGGAACTGGTTCATACCGGCGTCATAGGCGAATAGAAAGACCACGGATGCCGGAGGACGAGCGTAAAACACGACAACAGCGCAGATATCGATTGCGAGGTCAGCGTGAAAATAAAGGTAAAGATAAAGATGCTGAAGCAAGTGACCTAAATTTGTCGATCGTAGAGGAGGGACAAGGAACAAGCTCAAATCAACCGACGAAGATAGAAACCAAGGCTACCAAGGAGCGAAAGCCGTGGGAGACCCTAGTCATCGGCTGTGATCTTGGATATAATCTGAGCCATATCGAAACAAAGGATCGTGAGATCGAGCAATACAGATACATTGTTAAATACTATCAGGAAAATTCACCGGACGAAGTTGTCCACAAGCAGAAGGTCCTTGACAGGCTGATAACTGAGAGGTTGGAAATGGAGGATAATGAAGAGAATAATATGCCCGAGTAAGTTAGCATTGCTTGAAGTAGAGAAGGCTGCGACAGAATTGAAAGGGATATTAACAATATTCTTCTAGAAATCAGCGAGAGGAGAAAACCCGGATTGGAGAACGTTTAGAAGCATTGAGCTGGGCTCTTGACACTTGTCAATGTGAAGCCGAAGAGGCGAACATCCGGGCTGCCATCCAAGGGTATCATGCCGGTGACATACCGTATTCGAATAACTTTACTCTTATCTACGCCGGACATATTGCTGATGTGTGCCCTACATACCAATCCTTCTGTGTGGACAGAAAGGAGAGACTCGATCGTTACTACGCGAAGTTTGGACCAGGTTGGCTCTGGTATGAACCGCCCTTGTCCGAGGGGACAGACGGCGTGTTGGCAAAGAAAGGCTTATGCCTCGACCGAGCAACTACACGACAGACGTATAATATCGGGAATTACCCCGTATATCAGATATTTTCTCTCGACAGGAGGAAGGTGAGCAGAGAGGACGAGAAAACTTACGCAAATATGCCCAAAGAGGAGAGGCCGCCGAACAACCCCAAAACCACCACCCACCTTAAAACCATCTTGGACAGCGGTGCAACCTTTCCCGTTTTGCCCGTAGCCGACTTTGAACATCTAGACGTTGACCTGAGGTGGTTAGCCGCGCAAGGCGTCATGAAGGTTTCAACGGCAACCAATATTGTAGTGCGTAGGTTTTTCGAACTACGGGTATCAGTCTGCACAGGGGAGGGCGAGAGCATCGTAGGAAAAGGAGACGATGCAGTATATCCCGACGAGGAAAGAGTACTCGGAGGTCTATGTCCAGTCTTGATTGAGCATTCGAAAACGACAGGTGCACGTTGGACCGACCGTCTGAGCGGCATGGTGCCATTCGAGTATTGTTACATGTCCTCAGCACCGACGACGATGGAATTCTGGCTCGGGGAGGATCGTAGAGACGTGCTAGGGTCGAGACGTATGCCGGCACTTGCGCGACATAACCCAGAATCAGACATAGGCGTCAATATCCCAGCACAATTTGAGGCATTGCGAGAACAGGCAAGGACGCCTGACGAGGTGATATTCAAACATGAAATAGGAGAGGAACGAATAACAACTTTCATCGATAGAGACTACCCAAAGATACGAGGGAGGTGCGAGCTCTCGACCACCCTCCACCATGCAAATGATCAGGGGTGGTATGATCCCATGGAAACGAAGAAGTGTATCTTAGAACCACGGGTAGGCTCGGTCTGGAGGACACCTTGGACTCCCGAATGGCGGAGTGATTTTCTGTCCAAGGCGGAATTTGAGGATCCGAGATATCACAACATAGGTCAAGAGACACCGGTGCCACAGAGAAGAAAGTAATAATCCTGTCACATAGGTAGAAGAAAAACAAAAGAAATCAGCATTTGTTGAGGGGTAACAAGAGCTTCTCATCCCATCGACCCCACTAGCATCAGGTGATTGTTAGGTAAACATCACAGCCTTGATTGAGATACCTTTAGGAGAATACGACGAACTCGTCTGTGGGAGTTAACAGTAACAGTACCGACCAATTGTATGTCGTACCTAAAAAGAAATTCGTTGTGGGATTATTGGCGTGAAGATGACGCTCCACGAAGAAATTAGATCTTCAGAAGGAAGAAGCAACTTATCAACTCAAAAACTTGGATAGTCTTTCCAAATGAGTGATATCGTGCATAACCGAAATCGCTTGACTGACGGGGCGGCGCTCGGAGATTAGGGAAGCCTAAGCTGCCGCTGACGCCACAGTTGGTAGGTGGTGTGTCTCTCCTCATCGTGTCTCTTTTTGAGCTCTACCCTTACTCAATGGAGAGCAAAATATGTAAAGCACCCCTACCTTCCTGCTGTCGCAGCTGCTGCCGGTACCGATAGTCAAATAGTCGGCGTTTTCATGCCGGAAACTTGGCATTTTCGAATGGCGACATTGATATGCACAAACCCGATGAATTGGTACGGTGGCATTCCGACCCGTCTTCATGTCGGTGAGGTGCTGATTTTGTTGGCAATAGATAGCCTATAATCAATCAGACCCTGTTTAATTGCAGCATGTATCGGTAGGCATCTACTTTATGTAGAGATTATATATAGGTACGTAGGGGACTTTCATCGTCATGATAGTGATCTCGAAAAAGACCTATCGGAGAATTCTTATCCTGAACCTCGCAGGTGCTCATCTCCGGCCGCTAGATTTGATTCGGTGCGGAGCTCGGAGGGAGCAAGGAAAATCTTCAATTGATCAGAGCGAACTTAACATTCGAACTATCGGACTAGGTACCCATTAGCTCGAAGTGGTGAAGAGGCTTGCAGCTATAAGATGGCTTGCAGAGTTTGTCCAACCGCCACAAGGATCTCCGTGGGAAATCTGATCTAATGAGACGGGAAGAAGAAAAAAAAAGAAATATCTTGGCGCGTTTATATGGAGATCCTAATTATATAGGCGCGTACGGATCCGTAGGAGAGCTTTTTTTCTCTTTTTTCTCTTCGGACTGTTCTGGAAGTCCTCAGACTAGACCCCTACTTTTGGAGCTAGACAATGTTGGTCTAGACTTCGTCTCATTCGTCCCGTTCGTCTTATTCAGATTGGACTGTCTATGGTCAGCACTGCATACAGAAATAGTTGCATTACTTGATAGCTTCTCCGCACCATTTACGCGACCGACGCCAAAACGCCAAACCGACGCGTGCCGAGGAGGGGAAAAGAGGAGATGCAAGATGGTTTCGCCTCCGAGGGGCTGGGTAAGCGGCCACCCATCTCGTCATCGCGCGCCCCGCCGTCGATTTATGTCATCTGGGCTCGAGTCGATGCACTTACTGTTATTTGCAGAACCGCAGAACCGTCAGGAGACTGAAGGAGAACCCTCAGGCTGTCCGTAGTTACTCCGTAGTAACTACGGTATATACGTACGTAATATCCTAGTCCGTCGTGAGGGTCCCTGGCCCCAATTACGGGCGGATTGTGACTATCTTACGGGGTCGTCGTATGTGGTAAGCATTGCCCACATATACTCGAAACGTTTTGTCTATGATCCACGTAAACTACTAGGTATGTAAGGCATCAGGGCATGTATATGAAGTAACGTCGAGTCCGAATACTCCCATCAATGTGACGCAACAGATAATTTTTGGTTCAGGGGTGCTGAATGGTTCCCCGCACAGCTAAAGCAAACACCGAAAATGGGTCTATTCTTGAGGCTGAGGATCACGGAAGCCCTGTAACATGGCTTGTGACGCTGCACAGCTTGCTATAACCAAGTAATTTGACGTAGATGACAGGCGTATAAGGTTAGTCTAGGACCTAACGTCATGGCTCAGAAATGAGAGGCCAACAGTATCATAAATAGATCCGTGGATATAATTGGCTAAGTCTTCGTCTTTTTAGGGTTAGGATCGCGAGAAAGGTAGGTACCTATGCTTAGTACGTAGCTGAGATCGATAGCCCTACGGAAAAGAAATCATATATTCGTAGTCGCCGACCACACTTGCTGTTATTCGTGCGTAGCAAGTTATTCGTAGAAGGTACCTAGTATCGAATACATCCGAACCTCGAACCCCAAATGAGGAATGATGTGATGATTCGTTCCCTGCCGCTTGTTAAGTCGCGACAACTCCTATCGACATATCAGTGAGCGATGTGCGTTTAAAAGCCAACTAAAGTGGCCCGATGGTCTGACCAAGACGAAGCCATCCGTGTCGCTGATTGATCGAAACTGGAACGTAAACCAGGGAATCACGATGGTCCCGGGCCAGGCTATTACAAAGATAGACCTAAATAGGCCTATGTAGGCAGGCCAAGATCAAGGCCTTCCCCGGACTGAGAACGGCCAAGTTTCGGCTAGGTGACCATGAGATCTAGACGCGTCCCGACACTAGCGCGTTCGTTTCTTTTAAACCCATCGCGTCATCCTTGCCAAGAAGATCTCTAGCCAGAAAATCCTGTCGGCCGCTGGTTCAATCAGATGCTTCAATCCCGCCAAGAGGCTACAATCTTTGCCTGGGAATGATATCTTCTCAGCTGTTAAAGTCCAAGCGCAGAAAGCTCGAGTGTAACATGAAGTCAAACTCGTCAATTGACCCGCATGTTTTTGCCGAGTTCGTCATGAACCATGCTACTCAGGTGCCGTGTAGATAGAACTTGGGCCACTGGCTTGAACTACCGATTTATTTTTCTTTTGGCCACATTGATTTCACCAGTGTTGATTGCTTGTTGGTTCGATCTCTCTTTACATAGGTATATACAAGGTAAGAAATGGTACGTAACCGCGAGATTAGGGTGAGCGTCAATTGGTCAAAGATCTGATTTAAAAAAAAAATAATCAGAGTAGGTAAATAAGAGTGTCATACATGTTTACATATACGGTGCCTACTGGTATGGTAAGGGTAACAAAAGTACAGCCCGTAGAACTGCTGTAGCGCGTAAGCACTCAGAGTTGTTAGGTAGCTTACCTTGTAATAATGTTGCTCGCAAGTAACATCGTCAGATCAGAGTGAGGATGGAATGTAACTCTGGCACGTCGGACGCGGATCAGCTTATTAGGCAGATTTCGTCAGCCATTTGAAAGCGAAGCCATTTTTTTGAAACAAGACCCAGACTCTAGAGCTAGACTCGGGCGACGGCAGTTCCAGAGATGGGAGGTCAACGAACGATTTGCGAATTTGTCTCCGTTATTTACGAGACTTAGTAGTATTCGCCGTTGGGATCTGCCCGCGATAAAGATACGTAACTTGATGAGAATCTAGCCGTCGCCATCAATCATTGGTCAATGGTAATTGTCAAAGCCTCTCGAAGGATTCCGTGGTATCTGAGGGGCCAAAACGAAGGAGGTTGACCCTTGAACCAGTACTGTATGTACATACTACTAGTAGTATGCAGCAGTAGTATGCTAATAATGGAGATCTGTCAAGTGTCCACCACCGAAAAGTTTTAATGCTACCGGCCTTGGAATAGGCTCGGCTACCGATCAGTCGTTGTTTGCAGAAAAAGATCAATCAATAGCGAATTGAAAAATGATTCTCATCATGCGAAAACAATTATGCCATATATCTGGTAACTTAAGAAGGAAAATGAGAGTTGATAACTGATCTGAATTATTATAGCGACTTAGAATAAGAATAGGGAATGGAATAGAAACGATTGGACTGATGATTGAATTAATGATGGTTTGCATAAGCTGGGAAAGGGGATCTGAGTTGCATTAGATTGTTTTTATGCGTCCAGTGCGTCCCACCTATGATTCGAAGTCCCACTCTAGCGGATTCATCAGCCTCATCGTGGCTTTAATTCAGCATTCAGGCAGTCAGGGTTGCTTAGTGTGGGTCAAAGCTTCTAGATCATCTATCGAAGCATTGTGTAACTTTAAAAAGTTTAATGACTTTCTCAATCCAATATTCTCGGTATATGCAAGGAATCACATATAACTGTAACTAATATTACGCAGTTGATACTACATAGTGTCTTTCATGTCAAATCTGGACCGAGACTCATTAATTTACTTAGATCATGCCGAGATATATCATACCAAGCCGTGTCTTTCAACGGTTGCGGTTCCGGAGCAATAGTGGAAAGTTTCCCTTATAGTGGGATAGTTATGATTCCGATCCTTCGGGTGCAGAGGATACTCTTACGCCAGCAATCAGCCTCGATGATGAAAACGTTGGCAACAGTAGAGAATAGAGGTACCTAGGTAATTTACTCGAGTAATCCGGTCTCATTTGATAGGATCAATCGACAAGGCCCGCTCCTGAGAATTTTACTTTCATAGCTGTCGACCAGGAAACCGGAGGACGTGTCTAATTACGACCATGGTAAAAGAGAATCGTTGGGACTTGAGAAGAAAAAAGCATCTAAGATGCGGAGCCCACCGCTAGATGATCCCGCGGCCCGCTCCATGACTAAAGTTTTAGCTTAAAAAATGTGCAAAGAGCCTCTTCAGTCCCCTTCCACCGGTCTCTTGGTGAGAAAAAGTTTGCACAGCATCGGCGGATCTCTGTAAAATCTTTCGCATAGACCCAGTTGCCTGTATGCGTATACCGTTGTTTGGGGGCTAGTTGAGGCACTTAGCTTCGGTAGCTTACAGCTAAGGCAGACGAACAACTATTCGGTATGGAGCAGACCCATCTTGTTACTCAATGACTACATGATGCAGCAATCTAGGCCGTGAGGTCAAAAAGATCAAAAGGTCAAACTGTCAAATGCAACTATATGAATGAGGGGCCGTGTCGGCGTGTTCGGTCATATGCCCAACGAAAGAGCGAAAAATGAGAGGCGGGTACACCCAAAACGGTGTTGGAAGAAATATATGTAGTCCACTCGGCAGTTTGTTCCATACCTAATATGTGAACTCCGCCTTGGCTCTTCACCGCCGTGGCATAGTTGGCTACCTACTAAGTAGGTGAGTATTTCTGACTCTTTTTTTTTTTTTTTTTTCAAAAAAAAAAAAAAAGAATAAGGAAACGTCGTCAGCACCTAAAGTAGGTAGGACTGGTTGGAAATAGCAAATCGTATATTTTTAAAGTTGCAGAAATCCATCGATGCTTGGTTTCATACCGCTAGTTAACCGACCAGCATAGCCTGTCTTTTGATTTTTCCAGCTAATTATGTGAAAGAAATCCTTCGGATTTAACTGACTATCCAATTGACAGTCCAAGCTTCGAACAGGTCGTTGCATTATAGAATGAAACTTAGGTACTCAATACAACCTTGGAAACACCACGATGAAACTATTTGATATTCAATACTTATCTAGTATTTATAGAATATATCCATTAAGCATATACGTCATAGTAACTTGAACGGATTTCTGCTCGTGACCTCATGCTTCGCTTGGTTCTTCATATGTGGAGACAGCATAGACTATGCATATCTACCTATGGGCCTATGGATATGTAGGCAGGTATGTATTACATATGTAGTTGCGGGACTCAGTTTAATGAAAAAAAAAGCGCTAATGACGAACGCGATGCATCCGCATACCGCACAGTGCGTACCGATATTCGCGGTAAGGCTGAGCTAGATCGGCGGGCCGGTGGGTCTTGTTCCGGAGTACGAAACTGAATGTACTTCATGTATTGTGGACTTCGTGCATCTGCAATATGCAATCAATTTCGGCGGTCTTATAAATCTAAAAGGACTACCTCTTACTAGGCAAAAATTAGAAACGTTTAATTTTTCTTGACTATGTATCATGAGATTGAGAGAGAAGGTGAGAATAGCACTTCTTCCACAAGGTCCAACCCCTCACTCGTATATGCACAAAGTTCATTAGAGGACAATGGGATCAGCAACAGCTAGGAACAATAGAAGCTAAAATGTACCAACTTCCGAATCCGGTAATATACCTTGCATGTGGCTTACACGCTTGTGGCGTTCATGGCTGGACTTGGCACTCAATTTTAAATTGAATGCGTAACCCTCGGATAAGATCTGATCTGAGAGACCTACGGCGACCAGGGCGACCAGGGCGACCGAATGGCGACCTAGTTAAGAGCTAAATTATTATCATCCGTCCAGCTGGTTCGAAGTTCTGTCGCCAGTCAAAGTTTATCTTCTGAATCTATTCGGTTACATTGCTAGGGAATGCCCCTGCAGAAAGATTTGGGCTCCTGTACAGCCGTTATGGAGGGAGAAAGTCACCCAGCGGTTTCAAGAAACTAGTTCGCGGATGGTCTTATTGGTCCCCGACTCATCTTCTGCGCTGAGTATATTCAGGAAAAATCTGGATTGGCCAAGGCTATATGGTACGTACTTACCTAACGTATGATACGTATATGTTGGTATTCCATACCTACATGAGTTACTGTAGGCAAGGTGACGTGGGTGGTGATTGGTTAGTTGGTCGACCGTCGATGGCAAGTTTGTTCCCGCAATCCTCTCTAAAGTGAGGGGCACATGACGGTTCCTTGCCGACGGAAGAAATTAATATTCAGGGCGAAGTAACGAACACCGGTTGGCAAGGCTAGATACCTACTAGGTAGGTAGGGACTTAACTTATTCAATTGTCCTGAAGCACGAGAATGAGTTTATGGAAAGAACTTCCTGAATGACAAAATTATCAATGTTTCTGTTGAAGAGGCAATAGTTGTAACAGTTGTAACATTTGTAACATACCTAGCAGGCTAGTGACAAACCATTGCAACCCGGACCGCGCCACCACACCTGAATATCGGATAGTTACTAGCTAAGGCGAATGTCAAATGCCACCCGGCTTCGGTTGTGCCACAACGCGGCAACCGACCATAACCTACAAACGCTTTCTGGTAACACACGATGGCTTTGTTCCAACAACTTGGATCTTCTGTGGGATCAAACGCCATGCCTACTATTTACGTACATCAGAAAGATGCGGCTTTACTGCCTAAGATTCGCCTTCTGAGACGAGAAGCGAGAAATCGTATTCAATGCGACGCAACGCAATGGTAAGGCGATTACTTGGCTGGATTAAAAAAAAAAACGTAGATGGACTATGCCCCGGAAGGCTATCTATTCGTCTTTGCCTGCAGGAATAAAGGGTAGCTCCTTTTAGGTGCTGGTGTTATAGGACTATACCAGCCGCATACTGGTCTTAATACGGGAAATTACCGAAACGAATTGGGACCTATCGACGCCCGTGGAGAGCAAGGGGTCTTCAAATAGAGTCGCCGACTGAACGGGCGAACTCCCTAATCGTCGAAATTTCCAACGTCCTGCCTTGTTCGGGTAGGCACACACGTGTTAGGCTCCATACAGACAATAGGTTTGTAGCCCTGAAATATCGTCATGATGTTATCAAGACTTTAACAAACCTCATATCCTGCTTTTCCCCTAATTACCCTATTGCCATACTACTACAAAGAGCGGGGACGCGTAAGGGAGCGCTCTATCATATCGTAGCCTCATGATTGAACGATATAGAAAATCTCAGCCCGCACACCATCAAGATGAAGCAAGATGAAGTCGGACACGATTGGTCAGATAGAGCTAGAGTCGGTGGGATGAAGATGAGCTGTCCCACGGGGTGCGGAAACACAGCATCTGTAGAGGCAATCAATTAATCCAATCATGGCAAACCCTTGACCAACCAGCATCCCACCATATCGGTTTCACGGTCTTTTTCCTTACTGGGCCGGCTCTTTGGGTCGCCGCCTCTCGTTGCATGCTATCCATTGATACGTCTCTCTCCTCTACCTAGGAGGTAGTGTAAGCAAGCACCTAGGCATGATCATCGCCTTCTTACTGTTTTGCTGTTGTCGTGTTGTGTTGTGTTTTCTTGGTCTTTCGATCGGGCTGTGGGTGGCTTTCATTTGTATGCCGGCGTCCGCAGATAGCCTGCTCGGTGCTATGTCCTATTGGTAACGAGGAACTTGTACTATGCGATGATCTGACATGGTTAGACCTTCAAACGTGCATGTACGTAGTACGATACTATAATAGCCATCGCGTGCTAATGGAGGTAGTCCTATTAAACCTGGTCTTTCAAAACAGACGAATCGATGGAACAAGAAGGTGTGTTTTGCGTAACAAAATCCCAAGGGTAAGGTAAAGCGTACCTACCTACTACCTACACATTGATAGGTACCTAGATAGCGTACATAACCAGCCCTAGTGCTAAATTGATGTGATGATAGCTAGGGAGTCGGGCGCAATAGGGGACGGATCCCATTACACATGACACGCATGATAAATTGATTCTTAAGTCGTGTAAGACCGCGTCAGGAGATCTTGATTGGTTAGGAGGGATCGATGATTTGGTTTACTGGCGCGACATTTGCCTTGTATTCCTGCAGGTTTTCATGGGCTGAATGGGCGACACTAGCCCGAATGGAATAGCCCCTGTCTAAGCTCCGTTCATAGCTCCATGCGGACTGGGCGTAGGATTTTTGCTCGAGATTTAAAAAGAGTTAAGGAGCGACAGGACCATACCGTGTGCCATATACATACATAATACAGTGATAATTCTCCCTACTAGGGATTATTATCCTTCCCAGGAAGTATCATCGGATGATTTGATGTTGAAGGCGTAGATTTTTTTTTCACACGTTTTTGGTATGCATTAGCATCGTTTCTCTCCAAACCCGTCGGATCGACTCAACTGGCTGCTTCCTTGTAGGCTGAGATCTGCAGTAATCATATCTGAAGTACTGTAGCCTGTCGTATGCTGTGACCATTACTATGTAAATGCTGTGTCCTGGACGTGTCAACTGACGAGTGACATCTTACGGTTCTTCCGTAGCTATATCCAACCGAGAGACGAGGACAATTCTTCAGCTTTTTACAGGTGATACTCATTTTTTAGCTGTCGATGCTCTCGAAAGAATGTATGCCAGTAATGAACTGCACATGAATATTCAGGGGTTATCCCGTTATGTAAGTGTGTATAATCCATTAGACACTGTGTAGTAAAAAGACTCAGACTGGAGCACGCACAAACACGGTGCGACACTGATCCGAATTACAGGAGCCTCCGCTATTTCATCATTCTATTTTCAACCGAAACGCTTGCATCATGCTCAGTGCCTTCGAATTCCCTCTTACTGTGCTGGGACCTCGTCACAGTTCGGAATACTGTACGAATGAGTGCGTATGGATGCGTATGCTAAGAGCCTTGAGGATTGAGAGTGGAGTGCCTAAGCAAGCCAGGTATCACATACACCCCCCATATCCGAACTGTCGTGCCCTTGTCGTAGTGGCATAATTCCATGATGTTCATTCGACGATGGCCTTGGCGACCCTATCTAGTGGCGTACCTGGGCAGGCTGGCATACAGGCATATTACTGGCATTTTCATCAACAAGAGGCGGCCTACGAAATGGGCTAGCTGCCCTAAAGAATGACATTACGTGCATACGCCTATCAAATCTCGAATGAGGGTACAATGCATTATGCACCGAAGGTCTATAATAGAGAGGCCTTCCATTACCAAACAAACAAATAATAGATCTTCGTCAAATCGTGGCGAGTCATACGTACAGCAGAATACAAGGACAATAAACAACAAGAAGAGGCTCAAACACAATTCGAATAGCGACATTTTATCCAGGCCTAGGCCGAATCATGAGAGACGAGACACCCGGTCAACCAAACCCGGTCTACCAACCACCAAGGAGGAGCAGGGAGGCTTGTGCCGTCTTTAGATCCTTAGATGCTCAATTATACCTCTAATATTGAAATTTGCATCTGCATAGTTGGATTCATTATCAAATCCGACTATTCCAACGGTCTACGATACTGTGGCCCCCATAGTAAAACGTACCTAGATACCGTCTGATTCCGTGTACACCACTAACGGCAGCCTCCCATCTTCGATATTGTCAGCATCGGGTTCGTTGGGCAGTGCTCATTGAGCGGTCTGATATTTACTGTAGGTAGCGCATAGCGCACAGCAAAAGTAATCGCAGTAGTGGTAGTAATAGCAATAGCAATAGCCGTAGCAATCGCCAGTGGCTGTTTTCTTTGCCGTTCAACCCATGTACCTTGTGAGAGAGAGAGACACCCCCGAGTCCGTCAATCAAAAGAAGCCGAAGAAGCCAGCCGTTTTGAAAACTTTTTGGTAGCTGGATACAACGCTCTGGAAACATTTGAACCGTGTGTTGCTCCACTAGTATACGCACACACATACATATGTACAGACATACTGCGTACACAAATCGTCTGGTCTCTAGTTCCAGTCTCCATACGCGGAGACAAGACTAGGTTTAAGAGGAACCATACATACGGCATGCGTACATTGTATGTATGTACGTAGTAGTCTGTAATATGTAGTGTGTAGTATGTAGTATGTAGATGTAAGGAATAAAAAAAGAGACCAGGCTAAAAACTCCTTGTTGCTTTGCTTGCGACTTACAAGGTCTTGGTTGCAAGGTGCAGCTACTCTTGTGTGTCAGGAAAAGTGAGGGAAAGTACCTCCTTATGAAAATTAAGAGGCCAGTGAGAAAGAAAAGTTGACGGAAGGGGGGCGCGCAAAGTAAGCTGGGAATTAGGAATTAGGAAAGTAGGTACATACTACAGTACCTAGTACCTACCTAGGACACACTGCAAGGCGACCGCAGCCAACCTAGAAGCCAGTTGGAACCTTAGCTGGATACTCAAATATAATAGGCTGTCGCGAGCGCGGTGCCTTGCTAGGCTCATCCTGGGTCCCCCCTGGCTTCTTGCTCTTTTTTTCTTCTTCTTAATCTGTGGTCCGGTACCCAGTACCCAGTACCTAGTACTTGCAGTACTTGCCAGTGTACTACTTTCTTAGCGTACTTACTTCGTACCTGTGGGTTCCAATTACTGGTGCTTTTTTTTCCCTCTCACTCTCACTCTCACTCTCCGTTTCTAAAGTACGACCCGTGCTTTGGGACCGGTTGTCTTAAAAGTACCCCAGGTACCTACTAACCAATCCATCTCTTCCAATCCTTTTTCATCTCCTCCATCCTCCTCCAACTTGAGGCCATCTCTACTCTCTCCTTCCTTTCCTCATCCTCTTCATCCGATCCATTCATTTCCTCTTTCCTCGACACTCATCCTTAAATCATCATTCTCCTTGTTCTTTTTATCAAGGAGGAAAGGAGGAGAGAGAATCCCGGGCCTCTACGACCAGAAACTAGACGAAGAAAAAAACGGGTAGGGCCGAGATATAATAGCAGAAAGAGAGAAGGGAGAGAGACGCAAGTCAAGTCAAGTCACAAGTCAAATAAATGAAGAGAGAAGTGAAGGAATTATAATTATTATAATCTCCTTTGACTTTATCACAACTTCGAAAATTGTCCTCTTCAAATATTTTCCAGGTAATAAACCTACCTATATTTCTGGATTTTTTCTCTGGAATTTCGAATTCCTCGGCCTTTTATTTGGGACTAGGAAATTTGAATCTTCCAAATCTCGACACATCTGCCCTCTACCCTCTACCCTCTTACCTCTCCCTCCAACCGCCTCATCGCCCTTCGTCGCGCCACCCTTCCAACCTTTTTTTCAGCCTTCGAACCCCGATCTTTCGTCCCTCGAGGCGGTAGATTTACCTTCCTTCCATTCCTGCCACCGAACCAATCCTTTCCCTTTCTCCCCTTCCTTCGATATATCCATTCCCCTAGGAGAGTAGTCTTGTCTGTCTTTGCTGGACGGACACAAGGCAATTCGAATCTCCTAATTCTCCTTCGTGCCAACGGTACTAGGAATCTGACTCTGGCTCATCACAATTACTCCAGAAGACTTATCGGTACTAGACTCCACACGAGTCTTCTACCGGTTCGAGGATCTCACCAACGAGCCCTACATGAACCCAGTCGCTCGACTATAATCTATTAGAAGCGTGCAGGTGTAAGAGGTACGTCTTTATCGCCAATAATCGCCGGCAATTTCCTCCCCTATAGATAGCAAAGGAGGCAGGAATGAAGAGGAAAGGAGGGTTGTGTGTATAGACGAACAAAGTATTCTGATATTGGATTTTTTCTCCCTTCGCAGGTACATACCGACGGTCCACCTTACCTAGGTACAGTGTTCCAACGGTGTACTCGATCACTCACGCACGCTTCAACTCCGACCGTCGAGCAAGAAGACGCTTGCCTTTCGTGGGACTCGTTAACTCGCTGTTCCCACCATTTTCAGTCAGGAATCAAGCTAATTTCCTGTGATTAATCGTGGCGGTAAGGGAGTCCCTTCTTCAGCGAAATTATAACACAGACCAACGTCATTTTGTATGCACGTATGCTGCATTAAATGCTCCATCGAGAATCAATTGCCTGCCAGACGTCTCTCGCCGCGTGCCAGGAACCGATCCCCACAGATTACTCGGTCGAATCAGAATGCCTGGTATTCTGCCCCTGATCGTGTGGTTCCAGAAGGCCGTGCCCTGATCCGCCTAGTCTGGCTTTGGTCCATCATTGTCTCTCCTGGTCTTCTCAATTGGGTTTCTGGTTCCTGACGCTAATAATATTCCACTCCAGAGCCCTCTCACTCGACGTCCTCCTTTTAACGGCCGCCTCTCCGGCCCTCTTTCACCTCACCATTCCGCCGTCTTTCCGTAGCCATTCGGCCACAGTCATTCATTAATTTTTTATTTTACTGCATTTACTGCATACTGTTCATCACGCTCTTTAATATAGTAATAATTGTGTTGTTCGTCCAGCTGGAATAATCCACTCTTTCGAATTTCTACCTGCGACGACCACCCTAATACGCTCTCTCAGTACCAAGATTCCTGGAGAACCTAATCGTCACTCTTTTAAAGAACACGTCCAAGTTCTAAACGAATTCTGCGATATCACTCTTACCGAAATCTTCGAACCCTTTGACCATCATACCGTCAATATGGCATACTCAACCTCAGGAGATTGTGGCTTCTTCGTCGAGTCCGACGAGCCTCGTCAACCCCGGATCAGCATGAAGGATGCGGCAAAGATGTTGGCGCGCAACAGACAAGAAATGATTGCCAACGAGTTGTCCCGTCTGGCTGGTGATGAATATCTGGAGGATATAATGCAACACATGAGGCACATGGAGGTTAGTGTCCTCGGACTCATCGTCCCCCTTTTTCTACAACCTGATTTATCCTTGTCGGAATTGGGATGGCACTTGGTATACCGACTTGCGGCTAACAAATGAATAGGATGAGACGTTGCCGGACGCTAATCTAATTGATATGCAACGGGAGATTCAGTGGTTCATGAGACCTTACCTGATCGACTTCCTCATTGAGGCCCACGCTGCCTTCGCGCTTCTTCCCGAGACCCTGTTTCTGACTGTGAACCTGCTAGACCGCTACTGTTCTAAGCGAGTAGTCTACAAGCAACATTACCAATTAGTTGGATGTGCGGCCCTCCTCATCGCTGCCAAGTACGGTGACAAGAAGGATCGTGTGCCCCAGATCAATGAACTAAACAACATGTGCTGTGGATTGTACGACTCCGGAATGTTTACTCAGATGGAGATGCATGTCCTCAACACTCTTGAATGGACTATCGGACACCCTACTGTTGACTTCTTCACCCAGTTGATCGTTGCCGAGGAGGCTGATGACCGAGAGGTTGAGCATATGGCTGCTTACCTCTGCGAAATCGCCTTGTACCACCGAGACTTCGTTTCCACCAAGCCCTCGATCATGGCGCGTGCCTCGCTAGCTCTCGCACGTGCGATATTAGGACGACCTGAGGTCAACGATGGAGAATGGGACCACCTAGAGAACGTCACCGTCCTCGCCCTATCTCAACACTTGCACCAGCCATCGGTTACGTTGTCAAGGAAGTACTCCTCGCAACATCTGTCTCGCGTTTCCGGAAAGCTTTCCGAGTTCCTTGCCCAACAGGCAGCAATTGCCCGTCGAGCGCAAGGACCTCCGTCTCCTCCAGCAGAGTCCTCCCTGTCGGCACACTCTAGCATCTACAGTACCCCCCAAAAGGGACACGGTGCCGCTATGGGTGTCGCAGATGGATATCTTACACCGCCTATAACGCCCGACGGAGTCAACTTCGGCGTCGCGGATCCGATGAACAAATACGTTCCGCCTCGTTGCCCAGTTACTCCCACGCCACAGCCTCCTAGCATGACCGGGTACCCTCAACAACAACCACAACAACATCAGCATCAACAACACACGCAGCAATACTCTAGCTACTCGTACGATGAATATAGTGGCCCGATGGTCTCGTGATGATCATGATGCCCTGACCCCCAACAAGCTCTACAGACTCGACGTAGATTCACTCAATAAACTCTCTTAACATATGAACGACACCAACTATCTTTGAGACTATCGCATGGATGTGTATCATTGGAAGAAAAAAAGATTGTTGCATAATTGACGGTTTAGGTTCATCTCCATGGCATTATCAGCGACTTGCTTGATTTCAGTTTCTTCTTTTTTTTTCTTTTCTCAGCCATACCCAATTGAGCGTGCTGCCATTGCATCAACCACCAAAACGAACGATTGTCAACCAAAAAAAATCTGATTTCCCCTTTCTGTGCGTTCGGGCGTTTTTCCACCATCGATCCGAAGACCAGAAGATGGCGCCCAAATTTCGGCACAAGAAGTTACGGTGCGCAAGGAGAGGAACAATACATAAAAAATGGGTGGGGGCTGTATTTGGAGAAAAAGACTGGCAATTTGTGAACAATTTTTTTTCGGTGGAGGATGATGAAAAAACGGGGTGGGCGCGTGTGTGCGCCACTGGCACGTTTACGGGCGAGTGGATTCGCCAATTGCTTTCGGAATGTCGAGAGGCGCTTGACTCTCGCCTCGCGCGGCCGAGGAATTTATGAAAGCAGCATTACGGCGTGCCACACGATACGATACATCGATCGACTCCTTAGTCGGGAGGATCTTAATTCTTGTGGAGGACCTTTGCTGTGGAATACCTTAAGGCATATGGGACGATACCTTGGATGGCTTTTCGTTCTCATGGTCGACGTAATGTCGCATGATAGTATGCCTACAGCACCCGTAAATAAATGGAAAAGAGTAAAAATCTCTGCAAACTCATCCTAATGCTATTTCGATTCTTGCTTGTGAATACCTTCAGAATGCCTTCAATTTTGCCCCCTTTTTTTGATTGAATAATACGTCTAGTTCTCTTTTGAGATTTAATCTTACTGACTCTGAAATGAGACTTGGGTTTTATTGTCCACTGCATGTCTTTGTAGAAAATCCACCTGATGGGTCCCTATGGCCCCCTACGGCCCCCTATGGGCAAGTATGGGCAGCGAGCTAATGCAGGCGGACGGCTTTGTCCCACTGCGAAACAAGCAACATATATTGCGATTTGCAACGCATCACCTTGCCGCACTCGACGTTCCGGGTCCTTCGGGCTACGATAATTCTTTATTTAGTCCGGACCGTTCTGCAAGAGTCTTTGGATATTCGAATATCTAAATCAGAATCCGGCTTCTAGTAATTAGAAGACGATATGAGAATGACAAAGGCCTATTCACGACAACCCTGTCGGAGGTAAGATATAGAATAGTTGACTAACCTTAGGCTGTTCCAACGTTTTCTCTACCCTATGCACGATTGTCTCATCAATGATGGATACCGCCAGAGCAGCCCATGACTCTATGTAGGTCTTGGAATAGCTGCATTGCTAATTCAATGATATATGTAGGTTAAATGCGGTCTTGTCGAGACATTGACATTTACACCGCATACCAAAATTTTCTTTCCATCCAAGTCTAATAGCCTAATCGGTGTAAAAAATGAAAGCTAGCCGTTAAGACACTTCGAAATTAGAAGCATGTCCTACAGCATGTAAGTACGTGCCTCTTAGATACCTAATTGACGACAGGATTCTAGAAGGCCAGATCTCACCGCCGCAATGACCTCTTTTTGTTTCCTGATCGTGTATCCCGGCCGGCTTGTCAGCGCTGCCTATTTAGGCAGCACGCAGACGCCAAGATCGTCCTCATGTTAAAATACGAATAGAGAAGCCCGGTCGGGAGAAGAAACCTTCGGACGACGCATCACGGCGGATCTCGCATGCGGCCCTGATACTACCTCACAATAACTATAGTGCATGCATATACATACATTACATTACATGCGCACATACGTACCTACATACATACATACATACATACATACATACATACATACATACATACATACATACATACAGATACTACCAACCTAGGGACAAAAGGCCCAGTAGGGCTAGCCCGTTGAACACCACTACCGCCAGTCATGGGGCAGAACATAACGCAAGGGATAGGAGCGGGATATCCCATCCTGCAACCTCCCCGGATCCCCGACGCCGCCGCATCGGCAGCTCCGGCATCAACAGACTCAGCCGCCCTAGAGCAGTACATCTGGCGCGCGGTCCCGAGCCTCCAGACGCGGAACTACACACTTCCATACAACGGGACCCCGTCGGCGCAACACACTCCTACGTTGAAGAAGGGCCGGAAGAATCGCATCCTGTTGTATAACGGGTGCTTCAACCCGCCGCACCGTGGCCACCTCGCGCACCTGCAGCACGCATTCCGGCATTGCGGCGCGGATATCAATGTAGTCGGGGCGCTGGTGTTGGTTGCGGCGAACCATTTTATTCAGTGGAAATACGGGCGGAATAGCAATGATATAAGGTTGGATGTCAAGCAAAGGGTAGATTTGTGGAGGGAGGGACTGCGAGCTGCGGCGGAAAACAAAAACGATGATGAAAATAGAGAGGGGAAGGGAGAGGGAGTTAATTGGTGTTGGGTCCTCCCCGAAAACGACTGGCCGCGCGTAGCCGACGTCCTAGAGCGGGACTTCGCAAACGACGGGTTCGACGTCGAGTTCGTGGGACTAGTTGGCGGCGACAAAGTCAGCACCCGCTACGTCCAGCACGGGAGCTGGGGGTGTCGGATGACGATCACGACGAACATCAGCCGGCCCCTCGATTTCTACGATAACTCGGGGAACACAGGGGGGTCGACACTAAAGAATCTGCGGAACCATACACCGTGGAAACTTGTTTCACAACCGTCCGAAGAAGAAGAACAACAGATTCGGGAGAAGATACAGAATGATGCGTTTGGGGAGCCAGCCTACGGACAAATTCTTCCTCGACCCGTCTTCATGTGCAAGAAGCTTCTCTCGCACAATTCAAACACCGAGTACACCCTCCGCTTCGTCAGCGCCATACCCTCCGAGCGTCTAGACCCAAACCTCAGCTCGACCAGCCTGCGCGCCATCATCACCGAAGCGCGGGCCCAGACCCGCTACAACGACGTTCAGGCACAAATAACTTATCTTGCGGATCGCCTCAGAGACGTGGCGTTATGTCCAGATTTACTAGCGGAGTACATTGCGGAGAAATGGGAGAAGGAGGAAAATGCAAAGAATAATGCGCAACTATCGAGAGGGCGAAGGCGAAGGTCTTAACTATTTAGTTTTTTCTTGGACTGCTTACTTAGCATGTTCTTCCTCATTCTCAACACCATGCTGCGCGATACGTAGCCATGGAATTATTAGATACTTTTAGAGCATAGATTTTAGTTAACCCTCCATTGCTGAGGCCTTAAATATGAAGACTATTCGCTCCGTCAACTTCACGGTAGCGCGGGAGCGAAAATAAAAAGAAATAAAAAAATAAAAACAAATAATTACCTGAAAGTAAAGGGATGGATATTTCCCAATTCATTAATTGCTAATAGTATCTTAACATAACATCCCTAGCAATCTATGTCTACGTCTCTAAGTCTAACTTCATGCAGCGTCAAACCAAGACCGCGCGACTCCTGACAGATAAAGTCCCAATTCCAAAAAGTTCCAAAAAAGAACGAGTGACTCTCACTCCCTATTAAATAGTCTGATAACCTTCCCATCTGTTAATGGTACCCAAGGTCGTTCAAGTTTCTAATGCTTTTTCCATCCCATTTCTTATTTTCTCCTTTTCCCCCATATTCCATTCTTAAAGGCGTCTATAACATTAACTTCCTCCTTACCACACCACCACTGGACGTATGCGCTGCCACCTTGGATCCGTCAACATCGAAGTACTAGAAATTGTAGTAGGCGCTTTTTCAAATTCCAGTTCGAGCATGTCAGGAAATTCTACTTCGCTGCTCATTCCACGATGTAATTCGGTTGTCAGCGGTCCCCTACTACCATCAAGCTCAGTCCACGCGATCATCGATGCGAACGTAGTCATCGAGGGAGAAGGCCGAGCGCTATACGGCACCACTCCGGGGGGTGAGGTTGGGTTGGAGCCTTGACCAGGAGCAGGACCACCAGCTCCGGCAGGATTAGAAGTCGATGGATTACCGTTCCCATTGCTCCCGTTGTTAGGTCCGGCTCCACCACTCCCTGACGGATTTGAAGTCGGATTAGAGCCCGGTGTTGATGGGGTACTACTCCCATTTCCTTGCCCTCCAGGGCCAGCTCCCCCTCCGTTACCGGATCGAGTTGTTGTAGGGCCGCCCGTTCCACCTGGACCGCTATTTCCACTATTGCTTGGTGAAGTACAAATTGGGTCATTAGATCCCGGCGCACACGAACTACCGCTCGGAGATCCATTGTTCGAGCCAGAGGTGGTCGGTTGGTTCTGTCCTGGACCAGCCCCAGCTCCTCCATTATTCGGCGACGTACAAGCAGGATCTGATGATCCTTGCATACAGGTAACAGCACTGGTACTTGGATTTGACGTAGTAGGTTGATTCTGCCCCGGGCCGGCTCCGGCGCCACCACCGTTGTTTGGTGATGTACAGGCGGGATCCGTAGATCCTGCAGTGCAGGTGGAGGGTACACCGTTAGAATTCGAAGTTGTAGGTTGGTTTTGTCCAGGAGCGGGACCACCGGCTCCGTTGTTAGGTGATGATGAGCTTGGTCTATTGCTAGGCGTTGGTTGATTGGGACCTGCACCACCATTGCCGTTCGGCGAGCTACTTCCTTGAGTTGCACCAGGTGCTGCCGTCCCTCCATTTCCTGGTGAACTGCAAGCCGGGTCATTCGAGCCAGATGTGCAGGTTTGCCCGCCATTAGTTGTGTTTGGGTTAGCATTTGGCGCTGCTGTCCCTTGGCCTTGGCCGGACGATGAAGGAGTCGACGAGACCCCTTTTCCCGTTAAACTTGTACAAGCTGGGTCATTAGAGCCAATCGAACATAACTTGCTTCCATGTCCGGTTGGGTTAGGTGCTGCTGTCCCACCATTTGAAGGTGAACTTGATTCCTGGTTCTGGGACGATGGATTACAATTGGGGTCAGTTGAGCCTGCTGTACAAGTACTGGGAGTTCCGTTAGGAGCCGCCGTGCCTTGACCTTGACCTGTTGAAGGTTGAGTTGGATTACCACCACTTCCTGGAGCGGGAGCTGCGGTACCTTGACCTGAAGGAGATTGACTTGGATTACCAGTAGGGTTAGGAGCGGCCGTTCCTTGACCTCCGCCTGATGAAGTCTGACTCGGATTACCCATAGGATTAGGAGCAGCGGTTCCTTGGCCCTGTCCTGACGATGGCTGTGTTTGGTCACCACCTGCTGGAGTACAGTTTGGATTTGAACCATCGCAAGGAGGTATATTTCCGGTATTACTACTTGGTCCAGTTGGAGATGCACCCGCACCACCGGTACCGGCGGGAGAAGAAGTCAGTGAACTGGGGTTACCCCCAGCCGTCACCGGGCCGGCGCCACCCATTCCACCTCCGGGACTTGAGCTGGAACTACCTCCTTGACTCGGTGATGTATTCGAATTTGGACCAGAAACTGGACCAGCACCTGCTCCTCCGGTTGGGGTCGAACTGGGACTGTTCCCTTGACCAGGGGCCGGACCACCGCCGTTACCATTCGACGCAGAGCTCGGATTCATCCCTGAGTTAGTACCACCAGGGACATTCGAAGGTGAGTTTGTATTTCCATTCGGGGTTGTCGCTGAATTGCTCCCAGGAGAGACCGGAGCTGCTCCTCCGGCTCCGTTCGGATTTGAAGATGGAGTACCGCTACCATTAGGTGAGGTGCTGCCAGTGCTAGATCCTCCACTAGGAATTGATCCTGATGGAGAGCCCTGTACGGGACCGGCACCCCCACCGCCTCCATTGGGGGAATTCGTCGGTGACCCAGGAGCGGGACCACCCTTTCCGCTAGGCAATTGACCTTGGGGTTGTTTCGTTTTGTGCCCAAATTGACTAACCAGCGAACTTATATCTGCATCAGGTGGAGGGAACACGGCTCCCGGTTGAGTGACTACGGTCTGAGCAATGCCACCAATAGCCAATGAGATAATTTCAGGTGGTGAAACAGTCGCAGGCAAAGGTTGAGGACCGACACTTGCCCAGCCGTGAGCTTCATTGTCAGAACTGTAGCAAGTGAGAGCTTGGTCGCCACCGCAGGCTTGCTTAGCATCACCCATACAGGGGATCGAACATACGGAATCGTCTAGGTGCTGCGTGCCGTTAAGGAAGTTTCCACAGTAGCAACTATCACCGCCTTCTGTACCTGCCATGAGGTATCCACGGGTCATGCAATGTTGAACACACGCCTCATTAGTAAGGGGCCCTATATTCGTATGAGGCCCTAGACTGAGGGCTGGCTGGTCAGGTTGATCGGCCCAGCAGCCGCAGTAGCCCCAGCCAGAGGCTCCTCTAGGACTCTTGGGGCTAGGTTTGGCCCCACCTGTCCCGGTAGGGTGTGTTGGGCTCGGCCGAGAAGAAGTAGTAGACCGGGAAGCGGTGGGCGAGGTAGTACTGGCGCTATTAGTAGTTGGTCCACTCGAGGTTGTGCATGTTTCTGAACTCGGTGGCGGCGTTGGTCCAGGAACACAAAACCAGCCTCCATCGCAATGAGCGCAAGGCCAACCAAAACCACAAGGGGCAGATTGTGCCGGTGTCTGTGGTGGGGGGCAGAACCACCCGTCGAGGCAGTCATGACAAGTGTAACCTGATCCAGGACATGGACCTTGAGCTCCATTACCTCCTTGAGGAGCTGTTGTTGGACTGCCAGCATTGGGACAGTGACAAGTGGGAGATTCACATGTTGGACAAGGCGGAACTGTTGGGCATGACTTTGGAGCATAAACAGTAAGAGTCGAAGTTTCACTAGCTCTATATGGCCATAATTGTTAATTGTCTATAATGTCCCAGGTATCATCAGGGCAAACTCACAAGAAAACGGTTTCGGTTGTGACAGACGGGCAATCCTCTAATACAAGAATTATTAGCCTCTTGAGATTTCTAATGAATTACAATTAAAAAATGTTTATGGTAAAACCTACCACTAGGAACTGTGGTCTCAGAACTTTGCGGACCTACAGTTACGGAAGTTTGTGGGATAGACCCGGAAGAAACAACCTGAGACGTGTTAAGGCTCGAGGAAGTTAATGGGACTGTCGTCGAAGTTGCTGCCGTCGCTATCGGGGTAGAGGTTGGGAATGGGAAGAGGGTAGTTTCGGATGCCTCCGTCATAGGTCCATTATCAATTATCGCTGGAGCCGTATCGCTACACATGCCAGCAATGGTCATAAGAGTGCCATCGACAATGGTTATAGTACTGCATATATCGTCTTCAAGTGTATCCCCGTTTAAGGAAGTATAACCTTGTGATATTCCTGGGATGTTTCCAAGATCCCAATTTAAAGACGTAGATGTGGTCTTCTGGGCAATGCTAAACGTGCCTTGAACGATATCCCTACCGAGGAGACTGCCTGTCTTCTTCACGAGAGCTGTATTATTCGTGCTACTCGTCTCCAGCGGGGCAAAAAAGGTTAATATTGGCTGGTCTGTCAACAAGACAGACGCACTTTCCGATGGGTCGATTTTAGACGAATTTTTAACAAGTGTTAAGCTGTTTGAATCATCATTCATCTCCAGCTTCATTGTCGTCGGCATATTTCTAATACGGTTCTCGGCTCCACTAGAAGTTATCTTGGCAATGCCCATCGTACTGAGACCATGTCTCTCCCGATCATATTGTGTGCCGACATGTTGGATGAGTGACTGTCCAGGTAACAAGTACTCTTCGACTAACAGGCCACGTTTCTCGTATCCCGCGTTGACAAAGTTGGTGTGAAAGTAAATGGCAGCAAGGAAGCCGATGCTAAAGACAAAGACAATAGCAACGAGCAAGGACCTCGCTATGCCTTTGGATTGAGAATGTGAGGATATCATTGGGATAGAATAGGGACCAAAAGTGTCCCGTTCAAAATAATTGGGCTAAAACACAAGTCCAAAAAAGAGGACGACTTGAACCACAGGGACCAAAAAAAAAAGAGCGTTGGCATAGAGAAGACAGAATATCATAAGCCTAAAAATTTACGTCGATGTGTGTATATGTACGCTTGAACAACACTATATTGGCTCCTGCCCTTTTTTCATTGAATATTAACATAGCAGGAAGTACTTGGATACGCGACTAAGGGGGAAGTAGCAAAAGGATAAAAGACGTTGTGATTACTCATAGGAAAACTCCTCCCTCACTCCTTCACCACTTGGTTTTTTAAAGGGAGTAGAGAACTTACCTACACCATATGCGTAGATCACAATGGCATTTTCTGGTTAAAGACGTATAGGCATCCACCAACGCATAGAGTCAAGTTAATTGTTCATTATCAGAATGAAGCTGCCATTTTTGCTGCCCTAGTCTGATGCCTGCCTACCTGGCACCGATGCAATTAGAAATCAAGAACGAATCCACGCCGAATGCCCAGAATTCCGCATTTAGTACCTCTTTCCTTCTCGGAGAGTATCCGCGTACTCCTCCAACGGGCTTCGGATCAATTTCGTCTCGGACCACAAGTTGGGCGTCAAGAATCCGTAGCTGTTAGAGATGGCAGCGAATGTGGCCTTTAGGGTGTTCTCAAGGGTCTTGGTGGAACCAGATGAGGAAGTGTAGGCGTCCTCAATACCGGCAAGTTGTAAAAGACGCTTGACAGCGGGAGACGCGACAATCTGGGTACCACGGGGAGCAGGGATAAGCTAACGAAAGCATTAGTATTATATCAACCAATTATTTGTTTTGAGCCTTCAACATACTCGGACAGTAACGGATCCACACTTTCCGCTCTCCTTGACGGGCAGAGAGTGAGGGAGACCAAGGTTGGTACCCCAGTAACCACGACGGACGGGGATAACGCTGAGCTTAGCGATGATGATGGCAGCACGGATGGCAGTAGCGACTTCCTTGGAGGTCTTGATACCAAGACCGACGTGACCCTCGGAGTCACCAATGATGACAATGGCCTTAAATCGGGTTCGCTGACCGGCACGAGTCTGCTTCTGGACAGGCTTGATCTGTAATTGGAATTATGGTTAGCACTTTGACTCGCATTCTGAAATTGCGCTATTGTTTGAAATTTTCGAATCGATTTTTTCGTAAAATAGTGAGAATATCGAAACTTTCTGGGGAAATCCCGTACCTTCATGACCTCATCCTTTAGCTTGGGGAGGAAGAAGTCGACGATCTGGTACTCCTTGATGGGGAGAGAGTGTAGGTAAATCTCCTCCATGCTCTTGATCTTGCCAGCCTTCACGAGACGGCCGAGCTTGGTAACAGGCATCCATTCCTTCTCGCTGTCCTTTGCACCACCACGTCGGCCACGACCTCTGCCACGACCACGGCCACGATCGCCGCCTCGGTCACCTCGAGATCCAAATCCGCCGCCACGGGCACCGCCTCGGTCAGCCATATTGTATTATTTTTCGGAAAAGGGTTGGCTGCTTTGTCGTTAGTGAGGTAGATTGCGCAATGTGATGCTCCCGAATTGAGCTTTTCGTGGTCGCGGAATTCGAGGTGACTAAAATCGAAGTTTGGGAATTTTTACCTGGTGGAGGGGCCAAATAATAATTTTGTAATTTACAACTGAGTTTGTGGGAAACAGCCCCAGCCGAAATGGTCTGTGCACCACCTAACATCGAAACTCCGATAAGGTGATAAGACGATAAGATATATGTACACATAGGTACCTAAGTACCTACCTGAGATCGCCATTTCTTGATATTGGTATTTCAAATATGCATGTAGCGATTGTTCTAAGTAGGATCACGATGTCCCTTCTATTATTCTCTGATTAGTTAGCCTCGTCCCTCGTAAGATTGGTATAAAACCTGGTAAGTTTTATGTATGTTAATATATAAGTTGGAAAACCTCACGATATTTTATAGGGGCTGCTTGCCGTATGTAACTTGCCATATGCATGTCAAGACTCATACGGACTGCAATCATAAAAATACACATCTCAATGCTTATTTACTATGCTCTAATACAATACGCCAATGCAGATTTTAAACCTAGTCCCATGTCGTCGTAGCCGTGAATACCTCGCGGTTGCACCGTAAAGGTCTAGGTCATATTTACACAATAGGAATTAGAATTTTGGTACCTGAGAATAATCCTGGACCAAATTGACTGTCCCAACACTAAGTGGAGTAAACCATCCATGTAATAATTCATGGTGCTTGATGCAAACGATGCACAATGCATAGGGTGATGAGGTATGCGTGAAGGGTGTAGGTATTTAAATCGACAAAAGCACAACGAAGTCCTGAAAAGGAGGGTATCTCATCGTCATCCTGTCTCCGATTTACATTGCCATCCCCTATTCATCCTTGCGAATTAACGAATCTGAAGCATTGACTCGTTGCGCCCACTCACTATTCATATGTTAGCAATGAGGGAAGGAAAATTATATATATATAATAAAGGTTGACTTACGTCCAGCTACCATCATAGACTCTTCGAGTCTCGGGAGTACCATAACCTGCCTCTTCAAGAGCAGTGTCAATGACAACCGCCGTCACTCCAGTGCCACAAGTTGAGATAATGGGTTTCGATGGATCCACTCCCTTCTCCTTAAATAACTTTTGTAGCTGCTCCTTTGGCAAGAATGCCTTCGTCTTAGGGTCGAGAACGGCACTAAAAGGAATGCTGATAGAACCTGGCATGTGGCCAGAAGAGAGACCTTCTCTAGGCTCAGGATCCTTGCCGGTGAATCTACCATTGGGTCTCGCATCAATAATCTGAACGCCTTCTGCACCCTCTTTGTTGGAGTCTAGGGCGACCTCCCGTACTTCTTCGAAGCTTGCAACCTTAATTTCATCGGCTTTCGGAATCGGGTACGGATTGCACTCTACACTGTAAAGCTCGCCAGATTCTGTAGGTTGTCCTTCATCCACCCATATCTTAAAGTTATTCAAGACATGTACCTTAGGATGACCAAACACTTTAAGAGTCCAGCCCACTCTTGGCGCACTAAATATTCCTAACTCTTTCGAATCGTATACAACCACTGTGTCTTCCTTCCGGATACCGAGGGAGCTCATCGCTTCGGCAAAGGTCTTGGGGCTTGGAAGCATATGAGGATATGGGCTTCGCTTGTCGATAACTTTGTCGAGGTCGAAGAAGCGGGCCTTTGGTATTCGCTTCTCTCGGAAGACCTCAATACCTTTTCGTTCGTCATTTGGTAAGAACCAGGCGGCGCATAGAGGAATAACTCGGGGTTCGGGACTGATGGGTGACGGCGGGCTTTTCTTAAGAGCTTCTGCTAGCTCGTTGGGTGTGACTAGGTAGGAAGAGAGGTTGCGTCGCAACTCTATAAAACCGATTTGACATCTTTGGAAGCTTTGTCGTGGACGGAATGCTCTTGTGGAGCGGAATATACCGAGCGTAGCCATAGCTAGACCGCTCAATGAGGAGCTCTCTTGTGCGGGTTATGCACGTAAATGCTTAATGTCGATCGTGAATATCTGTTCTCGGATGTGGCGACACTTTTTTAAGACAAATTTTTTGTTCGGTCGCCGTCCAGATATGAGGAGTTCAAATCAGCACTCCGTCCGAAGCGGCCGTTAAGCAATCGTGATTGAATAGAACAAAGTGATGTTCGGATAAACGAATGATTTCCAGTTCGCTCGATAACTTTTTCAAATTATAAAATGCGGGGTCCTTATTGGAACCTGTAGTCGTCACTTCCTTTGTCGCATCCAATCCTAAGACAGTAGGCACTCATATGTAAACAAATCGACGGGTGGTGAGGGAACGAACTGCAGATAGAGTTTGCGATGGCGTGAATTGTAAATTCTACAATCTCCAATTACCTACGACCCTGCCCAATGGTGGTTCCCGATAAGCAAGGTTTACCTGACCGAAAAAGGCGCCTGCCATACAATGGTGGGGTACATTTTGTTAGCATCAGGTGCGGTGCCGGGCTAATGCATATATCGCGTGCGCGTATAATGGTTTGTTACATATCCTACAGAAGCATGGTTTGATCTGGTGGGGTTGATTCGGGTTGATTACTATGACGGTTCACTACCCTACAACTCCTAACAATAACACGCCAACAACACGAAATAAGTCAGAGCACAGTCTAAATTCACTAGTTTTTGTTTTCACCGTCAGTTGATATTCTTTAAAGGCAAAACTCAACATCCCCGAAGAAGAGATCTTCACAATGAAGGTTAAGATCAAGCAATGGAATGCTGTAGCAACGTGGAGATGGGATCTGCCAGAGGACGACGTGTGTGGCATCTGCCAAGTCCATTTTGATGGGACGTGTCCAACTTGCAAATATCCAGGAGATGATTGTAGTCTTTGTAAGAAGCTATTGTCTTATTATATCTTGTCTACCGGCTTCAGTTGTCAACTAATTCTGCCTTAGTGTCTGGAAAGTGTGGGCACAACTTTCACATGGTTCGTATTGACTGTGGCTTTCTTGGAGACTGAATTAACTGACGCCATGAAAAGCACTGCATCATGGAGTGGATTAAGCAAGACTCAGCCAAAGGCCAATGTCCAATGTGTCGACAAAGTATGTTGAAACGCCTTTATACAACGGTGTCATTAGCTAATGTATTATATAGAGTTCGAATGGGGGACCGAGACTGGGATGCCTCAGCAGTCCATTGAAGAGCAGCAAGACACAATAGTTGAGGATCAGTGATGACAACGCTTTAAGCATTGTCATACATGCCCCATAACCTAATATCTCTTCTCTTTTCTATACCCTTATGCCTTTATGTTGATAGTCTTTAATTCATGATGGAGTTTAGTCGGTGAAAGTAAGTAATATCCACGCCCTCATCCTTCAATCTATTTGATTATCTTATCTGATATCAATTACAGAACACTGGGTATTTCAACAGTCGTCTGCTAGATGCTCTAATAATTAGAGTTTATTCGCCTTCAAATCAATTGTTCTCCTTTCTCCTTTCTCCATTCTCCGCGACAAAAGCTTGTCCCCTGCCTGCCCTGCATAAGGCATTTCTTACCGAAAAACGCCGAGACCCCAAAGCTTCCTGTTTCCCCACATGCAGATAAGATAGAAGCTCCAAAGGCTGCAAAAATGCTGCAAGGACAGCAGGGACAGCTAAAGTTAGGCGAGCTAGGCTCTCTCCTAGGTGGGTACCTGGGGAGGTACCACTCTACCACTTCCATGGATGTCACTGCTTTGCAGCTTGCATGACACCACTTGGACATTTGCACCTGCAGTCTTCCAATTGATCACCTAGAGGTACCTACTCCCGAGCAAACCATTTAAACCGTTTGGGGCCATTTCTTATCCATTAACTTCCCAACACATGGAGTCTTGGAGCCACGATGCGCCAGCCTTCTCTTCAATATTTCCATCTTAACTTCTTCATCATTTCCCCATTTCCCGACCACGAAAAACCATCCTCATGACTTCTGGTTGCCAATCTTCGAGATGACGGAGCCTGTACCGGAACACCCGCAAATAGCGGATGCTTCCCCCGACCACAACCACGACCACGACCAAGATCTCGATCCGCCTCCGTTTGCGCCTATCTTCACCCTCGTGAATAATTCATCGACGCGTACAACTCATCATCCTCATGTGCGCTACATCTTCAGCGACGATGATCCAGACATCCTAACGCGAGCATTAGCCGAACTTGATACCGGTGTCGATGAATCTACCTCCGACCCAACTCTAAGGCATAACAGAGCCATGATATTAGACTTAGCCCCCGACTCCAACGGCGGATATAACGTCGCTTGGGCCTCGAGTTTGTCAGCATCGTGGGCGGTGTTGGATACTCAACTGAGTCACATATCCCCAGCTTCATCAGACGGAAGCAATGATGGCAACGAAGGCGGAGATAACAGTTCTCGAGCTGACCGTCTGATGCTGCAGATCGACGGGATAGAAACCAGTGCTTTAGGTTCAGAGGGCGGGACATCCGGAGATGCAAGCAGACAAGGCTCTGGCATCGCAAGTGGCGGTGGAAGCGGTCATCATGATCGTGAAAGAGGAGAGACCGAAGACTACACCAACATTGTGGACAAATTTGAAAGGCGAATGACTACGTTACGAAAGATCGTCGAAGCTGGCGAGGAAAGACGACGGATAATCGATGCAGCAAATCCAACCGAGCCCGTGCAAGAAGGAATAGAAGGGGGTCACCAGGCGTATTGACGGCGTTGAGAGAGATTCATATCTGTCCCACGTGAAGCTTGGATTATTACGTTTGCGATATGTTGTACGGTTGGGCTATCTCTGAATTATTGGAACGACTACTAGAGTTGGACTTGTATCACCGACTGAAAGATCACGAAGAATGTTAATCAGGAACACAGAACTGCAGATCGCCACATCGATCGGAAGAGCGTCGTACGGAATTATGAGACCAGGACTATGTGTTATGTGCCATGTGGCTTAGGCATATTGGAGGTAGCTTTGACTTAGACAGTCCACAAGTTATTAATGAGGACTTTCGAATTTGCATCAATCTTATGATGTTGGATACTACTACAGGTTCTCGGGGAAGTGTTCAACACGTTAATTTGGTAATTGACGCGACACGCATTACGCGGATAGTATATGGTTTACGAAATAACCTTGTAACGGGTCATTCCTACTCTTTTACACTCTCGTCGGTTGTTTGTGGAACTCGGTATTCTATACCTGCTAGTTTATCCCCTTGCCTATTAGACACATATTCGAGTGGGTATCGGGGAATCGTCCGTTATTCGTCTAGGTATGTTCGGCCGGTCTTCTCCTGGCTTTAAGATGGCGTGGAAATAAGGCCACGAATGAAGACACCAATGATTTACAAATGCCTCTCAAGTCAGGGACTCGGTAGAACATTCTGAGTGTCTTGTGTAGCTCAACCGTCACGCTGAATTCGTAAGGGAAAGTCTCATATTTTAATAGATTTTGGTGTGCGAGTTATCCCACCCACTATATATACCTGTATATGATCGGTATATTGGAGAGACGTAACACCAGTAAAACAAGGCATTGAACTATTGATGACGAGATCGAATATAATAGCAGATATAGGCTTACTACCCTTGGCTAACAGGATATAAATCGTCCGAAGTGGTGATATCGATTACTTACCTGGTCAGCTTGATATGGCTGAGCCATCGTTTTATAAGTCAGGGGTTATCATGAATCATGATACGAGCCAACTTGCTATCCACTCTGCCACTTTGCATCACATTTAATATATTTCTAAGGTTACCAATTAAATACATACTATGCAAGGTGTTACCTTGTGAGAATATTCATTATAAGGGAAGGAAGTAGAAATAGAGCCGACCTTACAGCTTGAATAATTATTGCAAATCGTTGTTTCCTAATGATTCCCAAACACTTCCCAAAGATCTGAGCACGGGCAAGCAACGGCGATCTGATCATCGCCGTTTCCCCTTGGCGTTCTGTTTTAGGAACTCAAACTGTACGTAATTCGTAGTCGACGAATACAACCCTGGCGACCCTGACGACTTTTAAAAAAAGCTTGCTGGTCGGGTCGTTGTAACACGCGTCTCTCTTTCCCCGATCCGTCCCATTCCCCTGATTGCCCTGGCCGGACCCTCAGCAACCCTTAGCCAAACCTTAAGAACTAACATCGGCCAGCCAACCAACCCCCGTCGCCCGAGACCCCTTTGAAACGCGAACTTTGTAACAAGTCTGCCGCAGATTCACACAAAGCCATTCAACTCACATTCACCATCACCAAAGAAGATTGGGCTCCCTCATTCTATTGTCCTTACCATCGATCATCTTTCTATCAACCCCTAGCCTAAAAGAAATCCATTGAAATAGTGATCTCCCGGCCCTTTCACCGCTGGGGAAAAGCTTGGCATTTCAATTTACCTTTTCCTCTTCTCAATTCTTTTGTTTCTTCTTCCCGTCGCTATTATTTGAGAGTCGGCTGGACCTGGACTGGCGATCGCAGTGCAGTGCATTATCTTTCTTTTCTATTAACGGCTGCTGAATTTTTCGCTTCTAATTAACCTTTTATTCGATTCTATTGGTTTTGCGATTGTAACTGTTATTATTCGGACCGGATACCTGAAGGCAGAGAAATCATCATGTTTGGGAAGACACGCATCCCGGTGTACGCACCGTCAGCAGACAAGTTGGTACGCCGTCAATATGTCGAGGAGAATGGTCGTTTTGTCTGGTTCTGGTATACTCGGGTACGTATTGAAGCCACTAATCTACTAGTTAACCTATGTCAATTGATAAAGAGCTTATAACTAACGCCACATTACAGACAGGCGTCATCGTCAAATGGTCTCTATTCCTCGGCATCACCATCCTGCTAGCGCTGTACCTTGTCCTCGGACGCATGCACGCCAAGAGGCGTGTAAACAAAGGATTGAAGCCGATGGCTTACCACAACGTATGTGCCCCTTTTCTCATCACCCTTACTTTTTTCCCCCTCCTACCTATGTACCCTAACTCCATAAATTTATAAACTTGCCGATCATCTAAACTAACACTTGTCTTAGTGGCTGCTCTCCCGCCAAGAAAAGGCCGGCGTTGACCCACGCTATGCCTGGCCCCAGGCTTCCTACACCAACTACCCGGCGCCGGGTTACGGCCCTCCTCAGGGCGGTGCCTACGGCCTGCACGCGATGCCCCCTCCTGTTTACGACCCGAACAACCGCCCGCCCATGTACGAGGGAGGCCCGCCGCCGATGGGAGGTACCAAGGTTGATCCTATGCAGACCGGTGTTACCATGACTGCACCAGCTGGCGGCGACTATGCGCCACCTCCCGGACCCCCACCTGCTGCACAGCGATAAATAATGATCGGGCGACGAATAAAGTGCGGATGAGGATGAGGATAGGAAAGGGGTGTGGGTGGGGGTGGCGTGTACGATGAATGGACGGCGTATGGGTGTGTTCCACTAGAAGCCTGCTAAGCGAGCCTGTAGCACAGGCTAGAGCAAGCAATTATTTGGCAAACGGGATGAATTGCTGTGCTGTACGATTCAGGACCAGAATGAATAATCCTATTGCAAAACTAACCTACTACATTTAAACACACCAAGCCTCGTATATACCACTTTTCCCTGCATTCCATGTGCTAAGAGAACATTTGAAAACTCCAGGTTGCGCCTTCGTGTGATCAATGATTGAAATAAGATGTTCCCGCTGACCACCTGGGTATCTAGAACAAGCCAAACTCCGTATATCGCGTATATAATTCGTTTCTCCCCTTTAGTCTACTTCCATTGCGTCTGGGTCGTTGGAGTAGCTGGTTTCTCCGCTGTGATTTGCGAAGCCGTTTAATGTTGTATTTGAAGGAATTGAAGCAGATGTAGTTTCTTGGCCATGTTCCTCTTTCTGCTTTTCCCTAATTCTTTGCCTCGCCTCAATGATGGCCTTCCTTACGCTGTCCTGCTCCTTCGGGACAGTTAGGGAAGAAGGCTCGCTGTACAGAACCATCTGCATGCCTGCCAGCTCGCCGTCTTTGTTAGCCAACACGGATGGCGGGATGCGGTTCTGCAGGAGGTGCTTCTCTATATCCGGTATGAAGATCATGTGGCTTTCACTGTCAGACTCGCTGTCGGAGAGGTAGTCATCTAGGTTTTTGATGTACACTTTGTGCTTCGAGTCGTCGAGCTGCATTGTGTCGTCCTCGGGGATTTGCGTTAATGCGCATTCGGTTGGCCTGAGCTTCGGGCTCTCGACCGGGACGTAGAGTTTTTGGCCATTTTGTTCTACGATTGGAAATGACGATGTTAGAGGCGCATTTCTTTCAATCGTGTGAATCGAGGTGAAACACTTACCCAGGTTGAGGAGACTCAGTCTTTTGGATAGTCTTTCATTGTCCTGTGTCTCGGCTTTCCTCTTGCGCATCTTGCGCATCCCTCCACCGACATCGAGAGTATAGTGCTGGTTATGTTGCTGGTATTGCTGTGGTTGTGGTGGGAAATGTGAATTGGAATAATAATAGTGGGAGGCATTAGAATTGGAGTTCGGATAATTGGATATGGAAGCAGGTGGAAGACTGATCCCGGCAGCAGCAGCGGCAGCGGTGTTAGCGGGGAGGTACATGGCCCTAGGATTGGCTTGCTGGTAGGTGGAAAGAGCGATTGCGGGAGAGCCTGACCCAATTTCAACGTCCATGCTTTCAATCTAACTTCGTCTAACTTCGAATTCCACTCTTATCGATTTCTTTTTCAACTACCGCCAGCACATGTGCACCACCTTGAGCAGTGATTCTTTGCAAGTACCACGGTACAATATGCTGCTGCACTGAGCTGTAGTCACCGACTTAATCTGATAGAATAATTCACTATTGATTGCTCTCTTCCGTAACCAATCAAATGCATAAATTCGAGATCCGATCGCGCTCGTAGGAGTCAGGGTACGTATCAGTTGGTATCAGCGGTATCATAGGAAACGGTGTAAATTGAGTTTTTAAGTTTGGGTTAATTGGGGTGAAAGGCGAATGAAAATCCAATGCGGCGGACAATCGCCGTTTATAGGCGGCGCATCATTGAGTCACGCTTGTAGAACGTTCTATCCTTTTTCTACTACAAACATTCTTCGATTGACTTCCAAAGCAACTCCCAAAGTCAATTTCTCCACAACAACGAACAAATTCAGACCCTCGTCCCGTCAATCATTATTTCTTTATTCTATTCCCCCATACTCATCCCGATTCTCGACTAAGACAACCCCCAACACCCACGCCATCATGGGTGACCCCAAGTGGACCGGCGTAGGGGTTCGCAAGACCTTTCTCGAATTCTTCGAGCAACGAGGACACACGATAGGTACGCGACTGCACAACACCACCACCCAACGCCTCGTGAACTTCAGGATGCATCCATACGGATATTTGGATTCGTCTCTACCAAATTATCAATTCAAAAATACTAATTTACTTCGTTTTTGCCAGTGCCCTCATCGTCAGTTGTCCCTCACAATGACCCCACCTTACTGTTCACCAATGCGGGCATGAACCAATTCAAGCCCATATTCCTCGGAACCGTTGCCAGCACGGATGACATGTCCAAGCTGAAGCGTGCCGTCGACACTCAGAAGTGTATACGCGCTGGTGGAAAACACAATGTACGAGGTCTTACAGTTTCATTTTCTCTAAGTAATTGACTCTAACCGAAGTTATGTAGGATCTTGACGAGTGAGTTTGGTGGTGGCCCGGTTGATCGCTACCAAAAGCCCCTTGACATTTGCTAATCGGACTTCTAGTGTCGGCAAAGACAGTTATCACCATGTATGCGCATACGCTTAACTAATTGTTGTTCCCCAGAAACTGACTAGAATTGTAGACCTTCTTCGAGATGTTGGGTAACTGGTCCTTCGGTGACTATTTCAAGAAAGAGGCGATCGAGTGGTCATGGGAACTCCTGACTAAGGTTTACGGACTGGACCCCTCGCGACTCTATGTTACCTACTTCGAAGGCAACCCTGCCATGGACCTCCCACCCGACCTAGAGGCGAAGGACCTATGGAAATCTGTTGGTGTGCCGGAAGATCACATATTGCCGGGTAATATGAAGGACAACTTCTGGGAGATGGGCGACCAAGGCCCTTGTGGTCCTTGCTCTGAGGTTCATTATGACAAGGTTGGTGGCCGCAATGCCGCAGACCTAGTAAACCAAGACGACCCCTTGGTGGTAGAGATCTGGAATAACGTTTTTATCCAATTCGATCGCCAAAAAGATGGCTCTCTCAAGTCCCTGCCCGCTAAGCACGTCGACACGGGAATGGGTTTCGAGCGATTGGTATCGGCACTTCAGAACAAGAACTCCAATTATGCGACGGACATCTTCGCACCACTCTTCGACAAGATCCAGGAAGTCACGGGTGCACGACTATACACTGACAAGTATGGAAAAGACGATGTAGATGGCATTGACACCGCCTACCGTGTGGTTGCTGACCACATTCGATTACTCGCTTTCTCTATCTCTGATGGTGCTGCACCTAACAACGAGGGAAGAGGCTACGTTGTCCGCCGTGTGTTACGCCGAGGTTCACGTTATGCTAGAAAATACTTTAACGCCGAGATTGGTACCTTCTTCTCCAGGATCCTACCTGCGTTAGTCGATCAAATGGGCGAGCAGTTCCCAGAGCTCGTTAAGGCGCAGCAAGACATCAAGGAAATACTAGATGAGGAAGAAGTCGCCTTCGCCCGCACACTGGATCGTGGCGAAAAACAATTCGAAAGGTACGCGGCTCAGGCAGTCAACAGTGGAACAAAGAAGCTTTCGGGAGCGGATGTCTGGAGATTATACGACACATTCGGTTTCCCGGAAGATCTTACCAAGCTAATGGCCGAAGAGCGAGGCCTCGAAACCGACGAGAACGAAATTGCAATTGCGAGGGAAAAGGCTCGTGAAGCCAGCAAGGCGATCAAAGAGACAATACAAACATTTCCCAAGTTGAATGTCCATCAAATTGCTGAATTGAAGGACAAACTACAAATACCTGTTCCTGATGACGAACCTAAGTTTGCCATTAAAGAAAAGGAGGTCACAATTGGCAAAGTCCAGCTTATCTATACTGGAACAGATTTCGTCAAGTCAACAAAAGACCTTCCACAGAATACCCCTTTCGGACTTTTACTTGACCGAACCGAGTTCTATGCCGAGCAAGGTGGACAGGTTGCTGATACAGGAAGAATCGTCATTGACGGTGTTGCCGAATTTGAAGTCCAAGATGTCCAGCAGTTTGGAGGGTACATCATTCACAACGGTTTCTTGAAGTATGGAGAACTTAAAGCAGGCGATAAGGTTACCTGCGAATATGATGAGTCAAGGAGACAACCTATCCGCAACAACCACACAGGAACGCATATTCTCAACCACTCTCTACGGGAGGTACTAGGTGACGAGGTTAACCAGAAGGGTTCGCTTGTCGACCAGGACAAACTTCGATTTGATTTCTCGCACAAGGCAGCGGTCACTCTGCCCGAACTAAAGAAGATTGAGCATATGTCGAATGAATATATTCGACAAAATTGCATCATCTACTCCAAAGATGTTGAACTCGATGTTGCAAAGAAGATCAATGGCGTTCGTGCCGTCTTTGGCGAGACGTATCCAAACCCGGTGCGGGTAGTATCGGTTGGCGTTGACATTGATATGCTACTCGAGGCACCCGAGAATCCTGACTGGCGAAAAATTAGCGTCGAGTTCTGCGGTGGTACGCATGTCGAGAAGACTGGTGACATTCAAGACCTTGTCATTGTCGAAGAGAGTGGAATTGCAAAGGGTATCCGCCGTATTGTCGCATTCACGGGAAGTGCTGCACATCGTGTGCAACGCGAGGCTGAAGAATTCTCTCGGCGTATCTCCACTATCGATGCCCTGCCTTTTGGCCCCGAAAAGGAGGCTGAAGTCAAGCAGGCCACTGTCGAGCTCAACCAACTCGTCGTCTCAACTCTCACCAAAGAGGACCTGAAGACGCGGTTTGCCAAAGTGGTTAAGTTTGTTGTGGACGAGCAGAAGAAGCGACAGAAGGCCGAGAGCAAGACTGCGCTAGATACGGTGGCCGCGCATTTCGCCAAGGACGAGAACAAGGAGGTTAAGCACTTTATCGGACACCTCCCCATCTCGGCTAACGCGAAAGCTGTTGCGGATGTGGTCAACCACTTCAAGAGCAAGGACAAGGATAGATCGGTGTATGTGTTCGGCGGCAGCCAGGCTGAGGGCGCTGTTGTCCATGGTGTATATGTGGGAACAGTAAGTTCAACATTCTACTAGCTTTGTTCTAATCTCGAAAGGAAAAGACTAATAGTTAATATAGCACTTTGCATCCCAAGGCGTCACGGCCGAGAGCTGGGCCCAGGCCGTCAGCGAGGTCGTTGGCGGCAAGTCTGGCGGAAAGGAGCCGACCCGCCAAGGCCAGGGCACAAATGCGGATAAGATCGAGGAGGCGGTCGCTGTTGCCGAGAAATGGCTTGCCGAGAAATTGAAGATTTGAGATCTTTCGATTTAATTCGGCTTATGTACTATACCCTCGAGCCTTGCCGTCGGCTCTTCCGAATTATTTAGGTTGATACTATGCACGGGCATCTAATCCTCTCAGAGGCCCCGTCTTAGGTAGCTGGGTACCTAGATAAAAGGAGGAAATGAAAACTCTGCTTATAAATGTCTGGTGTGTAGGAGTAAAGGGGTAAGGCGGTGAGGTAAAGAAGAGGTGAAATGAGTGAAGTAGGGACATACCAAGAAAACTAAGACGCTACCTACCTAGAGGAGGGGAAGCAAGTCCTCTACTATAGATGCCAGGCTAGACTTTAAAGTAAGAGTCGCAACGGCTCGAGATATGCGATGCGATTGTATTTGCGTATGCGATTTACTATTTGTGTGTTTTTATTGTGGTGTTCGAGTAAGGTGAAGCGATGATAGATGGAAGGCGAAATGATGCTAAACCACCAAATCGCCAATTGATACCGCTAAAGCCTCTGCAAGAATCTGGAGGGGACTTAGCGCTCAGCAGCGCTATAATTATAGGTGGCTTTAGTAGGTTATCTCATCTTGCGAGCTTTTCAGCAACAGCTGAACAACGGCTGAACAACATTTCAACAACAATAGCTTAACAGCAGCTTAGTATTAACTCTATCATACGATAGCCTGGACTAGATTGAAGGTCTCAAAGCAAGTAATTGAATTATGTTAATCATATTCCTTAAAGCCTAGAATTCGTAAAGTTATTAGCTTTGAAAGCCTTGAAGTCCAACTGATGTTGAAGTGTTGTTCAAGTGTTGTTGAACCCAGGTTTAAGGTTGCAATATTGCTGGTTGGAATAAGCTCCCTAATGCCGCTAATAATTATAGCGCTCAACAGCGCAAAGTCCCCTAATTCTTTGGGGGTTTTAGCGGTATGTGTTTTAGCTAATTGGTGGTTTAGCGGCTCATAAGAGTACTAGAGGGGAAATATTACAATGCAGTGCTATTTGAGTAGGTACCTAGGTATAGCGATGATATTAGCTAGGTATTATACATATAAATAAGAAGGGCGAACTAAAATGGTAGTAATAGAGAAAATGTCCATTTTGGCTCGTCCATGCCGAATAGACGGCAGCGACTATGAATATCTTATATTCCTATAGCTACCACGAAAAATTATCAAACGAGTACCTAGATAGACAATATTTGTTTTTTATTCGACTTTCGCCTAGCGATTTATTCACCTTCTGTACCTATATGCTATATGCTACCTAGGTACTAGGTAGGTATGTATGAATAACACATACATCAACCACCAGTATGCGCGCTTTCACATCCAACCCGTCTTGCAAAACTTGATCAAATCAAGTTTACGCATATCTACACCATACACCATAACACCTTCCACATGCTTTTCCCTCTCTCCCTAAATACATATGCCCAACCCATACCAAGCCCGACAACATGCACTACACGGTAACCAAGACACTAGCATTCCGATACCAGCTCAACAAAGGGTTCTCCCCGCTCTGCGTCCTCGTATCCTCGATGTATGCCCAACTCCTCATAAACTGTTCGTGGCTCAAGACGCGGGTCAGCTTACCAGTGATAGCGCGGTACACGGCCTCGACGACGCGGAAGTCCGTCGGAAACAAGATGTCGAAGTAGCCCTGGTGCACGAGTGGTGTAGAGACGGGGACCATGCGGCGCTGGAACCGAGTCTGGACGACGGGGGCGTTGAGCCCCTTTACGGCGTCGGGGAGGGTGTGGAAGTCGCTGGTCAGCAGGCGGTGCGCGGGGAAGTAGCGTTCGAGGATGTCGAAGAACTGCATCAGTCGCGTTGGGATGTACTCCGGATCAGATAAATTAGGGGCGAAGGGAAGCTGCTTCTTGGCCCAGCGGGCGGCGCGCGAGGTCGGGTACGGCACCCGGTAGAGGCCCTGGGTGGCGGCGTGGCGCACGCGCAGGTACCGCGCGGCTACGGGGTCGAGCGTCGGTTCGTAGAACTCGTAGAACTCGTTGTTGGCGTCGATTAAGACGGTGCCTTGTAAGGGCTCTTCGGTGTCGAGGTCGTAGCGGAGGACGTCGTGCGCGAAGTTGTCGAAGACTTCCATGGCTAGGAAGAAGCAGGGGGACGGCACGCGCTCGGTCCAGTCGAAGATGGATTTGTTGATGATCTCGACTTTGTCGGCGTGACCCCTAGTAGCGGCATTCGACATCAGTTGTGAATTCTGGAGGGCGGCGAGTGAGGGCGAGATCTCTATGATTTTGAACTTTGTGCGGTCGTAAACGGCGGGTTCGATGTCGCGGATATAGTCCAAGATATTCAACATGAGGGTTCCGCGACCGGCTCCCATTTCATATATGATCAGATCGTGGTAGGGGTATGTGGTCATAAGGTAGTTCGACATAAGGTATCTCGCGATCGCCTCGCCGTAGTAAGGACGGAAAAGCTCCGTCGGAGTATGCCATATCTGTCGCGTGTCGTTGACTTGCTTATCCTTAGCATCTAGCGCATCTTCGAATTCGGTGTACCGCCTCCCAAGCTCGGAATGGAAAGTCGGTTCGTCTGGTATAGAGTTGAATTCGAAAGGTTCTCCGGGTGTGAAAATCTCGACTTGTTTGGAGAAGTAGCCATAATTGGGGTTATAGAGACTGTCTAGAAACGATAGGTAAGTTTATTTAGTCCTATATATACAATATATGGTGATATATGCAAAAAGCAAACCTTCGATGAAGTCCCGCATGAGCATTTTGACCTGCCGCGGACGCTCCGCCTTCGACCTCAGACTGTTCGCCGTCACTGCCGGGAAAGCTTTATACTCGTCGGTCATATCGACTGAAAATAGGTCGTTTCTCTGTTGCCAATGGAGTTCCTTATCCGGCAACCCTTTCTTAGCCCCTCTGACTGTATGCGGCCTTGTGGCCTTGTGGCGCCTCTGCTCATGTTGTAGCTGATGGATTCGACGCCCATATCGAAGACAGGAAGACAGTGTGGCCAGGTTTCTCCTCGATTGACAGGCCGGATGCCTGAACAGCTGGCGGAAGAGTTGGGCCACGATCGGGGAGTCCATATTTTGAACTCTTAGAGCTCTTTATTATTGTTCGTGGTGTGAGGGAAAGATGCGGGTGGCTTGCCGGAAGCTTTTTTCGATGGACGGCTCGGGTTATCGCCGGCTTTACAGGGGTTTGAATTTAAGGTTACGGTGATTGGAGAGCTGGTTTGAGCTTTTTTTAAGCTTCGGGTAAGGTACCTAGGTACGGCCTATGATCGAATTTAAGGTGGGATGGTGGGATGGTGGGCTGTCACTATAATAACCAGGGCAGTAACACTCGAAATTTTGTGACTGACGTATGTCGCAGATTTTACTTCTCATATTTCATAGTTCCATCCTCAAATCAAGTAACGAGTCACTTGACTAGCTACACCAATTATATTGCAAAGAATATTGTATTATTCCTACTCCTCTAACTTGGATTGAGATGGGTTGGAAACACGCGGGATCGGCATAGCAAGTTGGTGAACGGAGATCTACAGAAAAATGTCTTTGAGCGATCATCCCCGCGCCTACGGCACCGCCGCAGTCGCTTTCGCTTTCATCTCCGGCATTCTCTTGACCCTCGGCCTCAAGGACCTATACCCAGACCTAGAACGCCGATTCGAGCAACGACGGCGAACAAAACCGCCGCGGCGCGCTTCGGATGTCCGCCGGCGATCCAGCCTTTTCTGGGGCCCCGTAGAACTAGAAGATCGTGAAGATCGTGATGGAGTTGCCGTGCCCGGAGCATTTATCCCAAGAGACGAGGGCGTAAGCGAAGGCATAGAGGGATGCATCGGTCGCACGCCCTTGATCCGGATCCATAGCCTATCAGAAGCCACGGGACGTACAATCCTAGCCAAAGCCGAGTTCCTCAACGGTGCGGGAAATAGCCCCAAAGACCGCGTGGCCCTGAACATGATCCAAGCCGCCGAGGAAGCCGGCATCTTAGTCCCTAATCGCGGAGATACTATTTACGAAGGTACTGTCGGCAGCACAGGTATCTCAATCGCAGCACTGGCTCGCGCAAAGGGATACCGCGCGCACATCTGCATGCCCGATGACCAGAGCATGGAAAAATCGGACCTATTACACCACCTCGGCGCCACCGTCGAGCGCGTGCCAGTGCAACCCATCACATCGCCCGAACACTTCGTCAACCTCGCGCGACGGCGCGCAAAAGAACACACGGAATCCAGCGCCGACTCCAGCGTCGGGTTTTTCGCGGATCAATTCGAATCGCCGTTTAACTTTCAAGCGCACATGCACACCACCGGACCGGAGATCTACGCCCAGACTTCCGGGAAGCTCGATGCCTTTGTGGCGGGTGCTGGGACTGGGGGTACCATTTCGGGGGTTGCCAAGTACCTGAAAGAAGTAGCTAAACTTCACAAGCTTAAGGTGGTACTCGCGGACCCGCAGGGGAGTGGATTGTATAATAAGATCCGGCACGGGGTTATGTACTCGCCGACCGAGAAGGAAGGGACGCGGCGACGGCAGCAGGTCGACTCTATTGTTGAAGGAGTGGGGATTAACAGAGTGACGGAGAACCTGGAAGAGGGTCGCGACTTAATTGATACAGCGGTACGAGTGACAGATGCCCAGGCATGCAAGATGGCTCGGTGGCTAGTCGAGCACGATGGCATATTCTGTGGGAGCAGCAGCGCGGTAAATTGCACCGCCGCCGTTGTCGCGGCCCTGAGCCTACCTAAGGGAAGCACGGTTGTGACGATTTTGTGCGACTCCGGAACGCGGCACCTAAGCAAGTTCTGGAAAAGGATCGCGGAGTCGGGGTTAGAGGACGAGCCTAAGCCGGAGAACTTGCTGGAGCTGCTGGGCATTGAAAAGCCACAATGATACCCCCATCTTGAACTTATAGACCAACCAATACGAAAAATAATGAATGCCCGCCAAAAACTTACGAAGAATAACGGGACCACGAGACATGAAGATGGCACAAATATGAACTGAATGTATTCGTATTACTAGAATAGAAGGGGGTGTATTTCCTTAGCAAAGTGCTATGCCTGTCATCTATTGCCCGAACTCCTCGCGTAGAAAACATAGCCGTGGTTGCAAAAAAGAATTCACCTTATATCGGCCGTCGACCGAAAATCCCGAGACGCCCGCATACCACCCGTTCTATGGCATGGTGTGTGATGCTTTATGAACCTCATGTACCTCATGAGAAAACCGTACCGAACGTGGCTCATCTCGGAAGAAAGACCCCTCCTCAGGTGAGACAAGGTGGATAGGTCAGAAGAAACGTAATATTTAAGAGAACTATACCCAAAAATTAGTATCGGTTAAAATAATAGTAGCAATACGCTAAATATTAAGCTTAATCGCTTAATTAGACGTAAGAAAATGTAGATATATATGAACTTACCTTCCAACGCTTTCCGCAGTTCATACACTCACAGAAAGTCGTCATCGGTTCATCGGCGCTTCGGGTCTGGGCCTGGGTGTAGCTGACCATCTTCTTCTTGCAGCCGCCGCACTCGAGGCTGTCGCTGATGGACTTCTCGGCCATGGGCACCTGGGCCTTCTTCATGTTCTCGAGCTCGGCCTCGGCGTCGGCCTTGCGCTGGTGGGCCGACATGAGCTCCTTGCTGCCCATGACGACGAAGCGGTCGGCCGTGATGGAGCCCGACATCACGTTGCGCCCGAGCTCGGCGTTGGTCTTGACCTTCAGGTTCTGGAACAGCGATCTTATCTTGTCCTTGTACTCCTTGGTCTCGCCCTTGTACACCTTGAAAGCCGCGCGCTCGACCTCCTCCGCGCGCTGGATCACGTTATCTTCCGACTCGCGCGAGCGGTAGGCGAGGCCGTTGTACAGGAGACCGATGCAGTTGTCGCGGGTCGTGGACCCGGTGATAGCGATCTTCACTCCGTCGGACTTGAACGTGCGCTTTTCTACGTCGCCTTGGTACGCCTTGTTATTGCCTACGAGGGGCTTCGGAGCGGGCGATGCGGCCTTGGAGGCGGGTGACACGGAGCCCTTCTGGACTGCTTTGGCCGGCTGCAGACCCTTCGATCGCTTCTCGGCCTCGATGGCCTTCTTCCACTTGGCGACCACTTCACCGGCGACTTTAGCCACTTCTTTATTCGGGTTGCCTCGGAGCTTGCCAATAACAATTCCGGCCTTGGTGGTCTGATACAAGGGACTTGTGGTTAGCAGGTGCAAGTGAGACATACATACATGAAATGACGGTATTAGCAAGGAGGGGAAGGAAGGTCAGGATGTTTCGGGGTAGCTGGACTACCAGCTATTATCGCAAGATAATCGCAAGGGCCCACGATAAGGTAGGTATGTCTCGGAGGAAGGCAGTAAAAAGATCTGAACAGATGGTTCGGATAACTTACGCGCAACATCTCCTCGGTGGGAGAGGCAGCACGGAGCGATTCCATGATAGCGAGAAGGTTAGAAGCCGGCTCGTTGGATTGGGCAGCCTTATGAAGCGCCTTGACGCGCGACTCGAGCTCTCGTTGATCCATAACGGGCGATCGGTATTCGGTATTCGAAACTACGAGATAAAAGGTAGGAAGGAAAATCGACGATCGATGGAAAAAGTCGGCGATGGGGGGATTGCTGCAAGTCGAAACGATTGCGAGGCGAAAGGCGGGAAGCAGGTTTTGTATTCTACAGATTGGCCGGTGGTGGGTCAACCCTGCGAAGTGACGTGTAAGTGAATACCGTCCCTTTCGAAGATTTGATACGGTTTGGAAGGACCTTTGCAGGTCGGACACACAAGGCTACGAAAGAGTATGAAAACGAGATGAATGAATCGCTCTTGAAAGCCGCGAACGGTCCCCTTGGGCAGCCGCGACAGCACTAGAGATGGCGCACGGGCCAGTTTATACATTCTACCGTTATTTAACCGAAAGATAGCCGGTAGCCAATGCACTCCGCAACTCCACGATACGTACCCCATAGCTCCTTCTCACTGTCTGTTCTTTGCCAACCACGTGAATATCTAAGTTTAGAAGGAGGATGGAACATTGGGGAGAGCCATTGATATCCATTCTTGCCTAAAGCTCTTGCTGATCATCTTTAGTTTCTTTAAAGTTTGTACGTAAGCAAGATATCACGACGATCACGTTGCCCTTTCCACCATCCGAATCCTTTCTTATCTTCATTGCAACGGACCCCTTTTACACGTGGTTGCTTTCCTCTTTGCCAGACCCTAAGGACAGTACAGCTGAGCTATCAAAACTGTATGTACACTATGTTATGTAATCAGGAGTTGATTTTATCAAATCATATATATGTAGATGTTACACCAAGCTAGCTAGGTTCTACGCCTCTGACATAATACACTTCAGAGAGAGTAAAATGGTGAATAGAAACTCTCTCTAACCTTCTCTTATTAGATCTCCAACTGCAATCGCAAACATTCTTTCTGCCCATATGCTCTTTATTCAGTCAAGGAAACTCAGAATCAACTATGTACTTAGTCCCTATTCACAGGAGTCTGACATATTAACCCAACAGGATACAATATCAGGGGTGCAATCCTTACTTCCCATTTTCTTCCCCCCGATTCATTTGGTCTTTGCCAATCCCATGTTGCAGTAATCCTTAACTCCAAATTCCCAAATCAATCACTCCCATAACAAATAGGAAACCATGCCGACACCACATTCAACCCGAAGAACATTTTCCTAGCGAGACACCCTTTCCGATCAAACAAGCGATCAATGGCCACATACTCAGGCTAACCGCTCAAGACTGGAAGATGCTGGTGTCTCCCTTCATGAATTTCTTGAACTCGGGATCCCAGCCGCCGGCGGGCTCCTGGTAATTGTCGGGGTTGTTCAACCAAGCCAAATCCTCATCAGTAAGTTGATACCCGCCGTTCTCGGCGTTGTCCATCGGAAAATCATCGGGGTAGCCATTGGCATCGGCGTTAGCGTACGCATCAGCAACGGGTGCTGCCCCAGAGGGTTGATTCTCTGCAACAGTTCCAGGCTGAGCCGAAGCTGGGACTTGGTATCCTGCTGACGAGTCGCCGTATTGGCCGACGTTGGTTCCAGCGTTGCTTGGCTGTGGCGCTTGTATCTGGTTGTCGGGCTGAGGGTACATTCCGGTTCTAGGCGTTCGTGCCGTGACATTTCCTCCGCCAGTTAAAGGTGTCTCGTAGGCCGTTCCGGATTGTAACACCGGGTCCACTGGGGCAGGTTGAACCGCTTGCGGCATATTCGCGCTCTGGTTCATCTGGCCACCGTACTGTTGCATGCCCGCGTTCGAGTTCGGGGTGTTCGTATTCATGGGCATGGTATTCTGCCATCCAGTTCGGTTGGTAGGAGGCATCAGGACGAATCGATTCTGCTCAAAACGTTAGTTCGCAAAGTCATGGATAATCAAAAAAGGTGAATTTGGCTGGGTCAGTCATCACGATAAGGTGAAAAGATAGCTTACCTGCTCCACGGCTGGCTCGAACGATTGTTCGTTCTGCGCACCTCGGCCCGTCAAGTCGTTCGTGCTGTTCCAAGCATCACCGTTCTGGGGCATCTGGTTCGGCTGATAATAACCTTGAGCGTTCTCATAGGCAAGGTTGTTGCCCATCATGGGTGCTGCCGTGCTTGGTTGAGGGTATCGGGGCATCAGTTGGGTAGTTTGACCAGACTGCGGCGGGCCATAGTAACCACCTTGTGTATGAGCCGTAGGCGCCGGGCCCATCATGAAGCCATGGTCTCCCATAGATGGCTGCATACCCTGGTATGCGTTCGCGCCGACGTTTGGATTAGCCGGGCCTGGGTGTACTACAGCACCATATCCCCCATAATTCATGGGCGCTGGGGAAACCGATGACAAGCCTTGGCTGTCTTGGAACGGATCGTCTTCCTCATCGGCCGCTACCTGAACGTACCCGTTTCCCTCGCAATGAGGGCAGATGACAAATCGCCCGCCTCCGTTTTCAACGGCTCTCTTCGCTCTCATGAGATTCTTCTTGTCTCGAGCCCCCGCTCTGCCCTTGACAGGATGCACTACTTGCATCTTACGGTTACTATACGAGGATCAGCCATTTGGATTCATTTGCCTTTCATATACTATTGTTTATTACTTACCCGAAGACAGGATCTGAGCCGTACTTTTCTGTCACATACTTAATTCCGACTTCATCAGCCTTTTTTCCGCCGAAGTCAAATCGTTCATTGACTTCATCGGCTACGTCGGGGTATAGCTTGCGGAGAGTGCCACGGGGTAGCGGCTTCGGTGGAATCGTTCTTCCCAGGATATACTTAATAGCCTCAGGATAATTCTTCCAGCGCGGACGAGTCCTGCTGTGTTCACCCGTTTCCGTGGATACAGACTATTTCAATTTTAGTGTTAGCCATAATCAAATGTTGAAGGATGGTTTTGTTGTAGTATAGCCAAGGTCGAAGGTGATGAACATACCATTGTAAAAGCGCACAACTGTTACGTTACTGAAGGATATCTAGATGGAGAATGAGAAATGTAGTAGAGACAAAGATGTGCTAGAGGAGTCCTGCTATGAAGATTGGCTTTGGCAAGATTCCTATGGTCTCTAAGCTGTGATTGAGAAAGGTAAAGGAAAGGGAACAATTGTAAGCTTCCTAGGTAATTTAAATAAAGATTCAATGGTCCCCAAGAATCTCTAGGTATGTACCTGGCACCGTCTGAGACGCGTACAGATCACTTAGATGAATCTATTCCGTCTACGGAGAGATGGGATGAATCGTGCTAGCATGGCCACATAGTATGGAAAACGTTGGGGGAGTCATGTTGAATGTAACTGGCGTTATCACATATGGGATCATACTACTACTAGGATGTAGCCATTCAGACTGATTATTTATTTAGTTCACGTAGTGAGTCCACAGTGGAATGGGTAGTGGGTGCTCATGAATAGAAGGATTTTTTAGAATCCATCATGCCGGGCCTTAGTCTGTGACGATGAAGTACGTATGAATCCGATAGTAGAGGCAGAATTGATCTTCTGGGAAATTCTGTAAGGACACTTAGGTTTGAATTCGCGTCACAGGAGTTTAGCGATGACGCTGTAGAATATGAAATACTGAGAAGTGACAGAGAAGCCATCTACAAATGTGCTATATATAGCAGGAAGCAGTAACATATCTTCTCACTTGTACATCACCCTTCCACCTATGTATAAGGAAATGGTAACTCATGATAACCATCGCCGTGTATCTAATTCACTGTGTATATGATCGGGGAGTCTTCGTTAGTCCTACTATCAGCTTATATCAGTATAGCGAAAGCTCCTTGTCTCCCTGATTTCCCAGCCAGTTACCATATCAAACAATTCTAATTATTGACAATCTCACGCCCAGCTCAGGGGAGCTACTTCATCACCGCCAGGTCTTTAGCAATACCAATAGGGGAAGCTGTCGCTACAGGATTCAGAAAGAATCATCCACAGATAACCCAATTCATTTTACCTGGTATAGAGGACACCTTGCTCTTTAACGTCATTCCTAAGTCAAAATTGTACGCTAACTAGGTATCGCTGTATGAGTGATTGCCTCTATTACAATGTGGAATAGTTGAAATACCCCCTAAATCATAGCGGGTAAGTATTGAACCATGCCAATCGGCTTGAAAACCAGCCACTCAGATATACGTGACCGATAGATACAAAGAAGATGATTGTACTGTTCAATCTTGATGTAAGGCTCACGGATCTATGTTAATAATCGCGCAAGAAAATTCTGTAGGTACTGTATGGGGACAATGTTCAGCACCAATTGGTAGGCCCAGGGGGTCCGAGAACGGCCCTAGCATTGGAATTGATCCCCCGTGATTCAGAATAGGGGTAGGTAGCGAATTGACTTCGTCTACCGTTTCCTGAATCATCTGAACTTGCCATACTAAGCGATTCCGGGCTCTTGTTGGGGATAAGTCATGTTCTGTTTGTTAACAGGGGGTGGGGGTAGGGCGTTTCGGCTTTGTTAGTACCATGAAGGTCAACCCACTGATGTTCTAGCTCAGTTCTTGGCTTCATTGGTAGGGGACAAGAACATTCATCCTGTCTATTGCGCTATTTTACTCTACAATGTAAATATGCCAAGCCAAGAAGTCCATGAGAAACATATGTGTACCATACTTAACATTAACTCACATCCATTAGGTCGGAACCAAAAATGGAGAAAAACAAGAGGAAGAAGAAGGGGAAAACAACAATAACAAGAAACCCACGGGGGATTTGGGTTGACGGGGGCATTTCCCTAAGTCAATGCATAGAGTAACGCATGAGAGATCTATTCCTCAATCTACCCTTCGACCTACTGATTTGCCATCTATCCGTTATCTATAATTCTCTGTCTTTAAGAATTAGAGTCTAATTGTAAGAGCGATTGAAGAGCATTGTATGCGCTGCTATTGTCTCCCGAAGACTGCCCACCAACATTCTATTCCTGAGTCTTCCCCCTCATCATCCCAGTCATCTTGCCCGACCAAAGCGTGCTCCTCTAGGACTGCTAAATTAGAAGAAGCCATGCAAGACAGGAATTTCGCTACTAATTTCTTAGTAACCAAATCTCTTTGGGGAACCATTATGACAGCTCTAGCATCCTTGTCTGTCATCAAATGGTCGTTTATGGCAGATGATAAGAGCTCGGGGTGGTCATCGTCGTACAGAGGGTCTGCGACAAGAACAACCTAAGTAAGTTTAGTAATTGAAATCAATATTGGAGAGTAAATAACTGACTTTGAATTGGTTCTTCTTGCTAAATCGGTCGGCGTTGTCCTCTTCGGAGCCCCATGTCAAAGCACCTGAATCAACCCCTCCTCCTAATATCTCGATGGCTGACCGATTCTTCTCGATGTTAAAAGATAGATTCGACATAATACTTGGAAGATCGGTCAAGACCACGTTGGTCTGCCAAATCGCAGCAGCGGCCATTCCTAGGAGCCCCGTGCCGGAACCAAGTTCGAGAACGTCTAGAGACTGGTTTGAGTGTCCCAATTGGAATAGGTGAGACAGTGACTTTTCTGCGATCATGTCTAAAGACTGAGCTAAGAGATAGGAGGATCCCCAGGTTTTCAGACCAAGACTGTCGCCGGTGATAGGAGGCTCACGAATGATGAGTTCAAACGGCGATGATGCCTGGTTTTCCAGGGGCCATCTCCGCGTGATCTCCCCCATTCCAGCCCTACCGCAACGTTCCGAAAGGCGACGGCTCGCCTCGTCCCACAATGCCTCCTTTTCGTCGTCGTCCTGAATCCATCCTAGACTACTCGAGACTATGCTAGATAGGTAGGCGGCAACTTCGCGACGAAATCGGGCAGCGTTTTGATACGTTTCTAGTATCACTTTCCGCGAGGTTTTAGGGTTCCATATCGGAGGCTCGACCTAATTCGAAATAAGCCTCTAGTCATGTTATAAGGCATTGATGCTTCAAACGCTTTTACCTGGAGCTTCTTTAGAGACGCAAGAAGTTCCTCGGTTGAGGGCTTCTGCCAAATTTGGGGGAAATCTGCTATGGAAATGGACATTATATTCAGCGAGGAGGTTTCGTCTATCGTCTATCAAAGTCTAATGAAGATAACAGGGGTCAAAGAAATAGAACAAATGAAAGGTAAATGGTCAGATTTGTCACCGGAAGGAAGGCATTATGAGGATATCACGATAGTTGTTGGTTGGCATTATGTACAGTTTTGATTGCGTTAAGAGGTAATAATTGGAAGAAAAGTCAGGTTCCCGATAGAAGCCAGCGGTGAATTTATTAAATTTAGAATATTATGGACGGGTCTAGCCAGGCACGTTTACGATAACATCATGTCGCCGATTCAGGACTATCGGAGTTTGTGAAGAAAAAAAATCAAGCCACATCTAGACCCCTGCAAAGGGACTACCCGTTATGGATCTTTGACTCGGCTCCGTATATCTGATTGGCTAAGAACAGCATAATCAACGCATGTGGCTGAATGTGGATCATGGAGTAAATCTGATTGGTCTTTTTTTTATCGATAAGCCACCCCACCAGGAATTCCGACTATGACTCAAAAATTCACTGGCCGCCTTTACTTTTTGAACCTTTCTTCCTCAAGCATCGTCCTCATCAACGCTGCGTTTCTGAGCTACAAACAGAGAGGCCGCGCAAGCTGCTTCTCATAAAGCCTCTTCTCTTCGGAGTCTAGGCTGATTTACCCGCTCATGAGAAATTCGGAGTAATCTTCATCACCACCTTGTCGCCCGCCCGGTGTGGGATTGACAGGTCTGCCCGTAAGGGTCTGGCGTGATGATTTCACACGTTTGTAAATTGGCATCAGAAAAGCAGGGCTGGCACTTCGTGTATATCCTCATGGAGAAGACGGAGGAGTCATGTTCCTATGGGAGAGTCGTTGCGGAGATTGTGTGTGAGACCACTTAAGTGCGATACGCAGCGTGGGAAGCTTGTTTCTCTTCGGGGGAACAGGTGCCTACAATTCGATTCTGATTACTCTGATGAGGACGATGCTTCACCCTTTTTTTCTTTTTAGGTGAGTGAATACTGATATTAATATTAAATTTGATACCCTCTAAGTTAAGGATACTACTAACAATACATCGATCAAAACTCCAAAAACCAACCCAACTACAGTAATGATAGCCTTGTTATGCCGTTCGATGTCAGGACGCCGAGCATATTGGCCTGCTCTGATAAATCAACGCCCCCAAGCTGCTTCCTCTTTACTCTCGGTATCAATCATTAATTCCTGGTTGAGTAATTCCACCACTTCCCGAGCTGTTGAATTCGAAGTCGCAGCTTCTTTTACGTCCCCAGACACAGCACCTTTGGCTTTTCGCTTGTCAAATTGGTGTAATACATGAGCATCCGGACTTTTCGGATTCACGAGTTTCTCAAGGTTAGATGCTTCGGTCACTAGATCTACGCACGATGCGCTATTCAATGCAGACTTCACGGCCAAGTTCAGGACGAGGGCCCCAGCTCCATGAATTTTGTCCAGAGCAAGATGTCGAGGATCATGGTTAGAGCGACCATTCGGTGGCCGAGATCGAACGAATGCCTTCGCAGCTTCGTCCACTTGGTCCAGACATGTTTCTAGCTTCATTCGTTGGATGCTGAACTCTTCGTCGTCTTGGCTCTCTCCGTTCCTGTACTTGCTATTATACTCGATTCTCTTCTGCCATATCCGCTGGAGGATGTCATCGCCGACGTAATACTTGATTCCGGCTACCTCCCCCTCGAACTTCTTATGAAACGTAACCCAGTACTTCTTGCTTTCGCTGATCTGATCTGCCAAATGTTTCGCTGCAAGTGAGACTTTTAACTCTGCATTGATGCTTGCATTTGATTTGAAGCTAGAAGCCTTGGAGACTGGAGAGGCGGAGTGTCCCTCTCCCTCATCTTCTAGCTTGGGGGATGGCTTTGATCGTGACTCTAGACGACTACCGTCGGAATTTCCATACCGGCCATCTGAGCTTTTACCTCGGTAGCTACAAGGATGTGGGAAATAATTTGCACCATTAAGACTGTACGTGGCTACATTAGGTGACTGCGGTTGAAGATACATGGGCGGGACGCTAGGAAGATGCTTCGCCCGTTGATGGCGGAGAGGGCGTGGCTCTCGAATGTGCCTATCCTTATCTGACTTGCCCATTCTGTTCTCTCCAAGACAATATTATTCAAATAATTACAAGATGAATAGCGCCATTAGGAAGCCTAAGCTCTTTTATCCCCACGGTGGTTGCTAAGAATTGCATCTATGGGTTTATCATGCTGCGGATTGCACTGAGAATCCTTTGTTCATAGCTTATTGTCGCGGTTCTCGGCCAAGCAAATTGGCAACACTAATTACCTGTGCAAACGCTATAGATCAAACAGAGCGCATTGCCAACAATTATAGCATCATTTCTTCTATTCGTTTGCTAAGGAACACCTTATTATCATTTTCCTAGGGATACACTCAGACTGGTTCCCTTGGCTTATCGTGATCCATCACAACGCCTATGCCTGGTTTGAAGCTTGCCATGATACATACAGTCAAGAGTTTACTGTACCAGCACTATAAACCTTTCCTAGTTGCCGCATCTGTTCAAAGCACTCTCACACTGGGGGCTTCTCTCTTTTCACTAACTATATGCATTCGCACCTGCAACCACTTTATACATAGGTAGCTAAGAGAGATCGCGAACATGCTACTCGTGCAATATCGCGAGCAGTTTCATTGCAGAGGCCCCTTAGCTATTTTAATTGCTATAGACGAAACATGTTATTCGTCGATTAAGGCTGATATTAATATTAATATCACATGGTCCTTACCTATCCAGTTAGAGGGATTGGATCTCTAGGCATCGCTCTAGCGTAGATAATCTCCCAGGTTCCTGGCCTGCAACGCGACAGCCAGAGTGGGTGGTATGCGATTGTACGACGACTTGCAGAAGGGTCTAGAAACAAGTGACATTCACGGCCGATTTAGGGATGAGAATGCGATATGGATGGTTTACACAACATAAGCGGTGTCACTTACGACATGCTGGGCGTTCGAGATAGGACGAAGGTGCGCGAAGTACTGTACTTACCTAGTAGTATGTACGTACCAAGACGCCTGTCAAAAAAAAAAAAAAATCTTTGACCCCGGACGGCGAGAGAGAGGGGGAAGGGGTGGCCCATGCGCAATCGCCCACGCTAGGCGATTAGCCGACCCGACAGTGTGGTTCGGCAGCACCCTCTCAACGTTTACGTCGAATATGTTCCGCGCTAGCCGTTCTTGGCATATTCGTGCTCGGACCAGTTAGACTGGTGCCCACCCTGCCAGCCAGACCCAGGTCCCTGTTCTTTTTGAGGCGCGGGTTGGGTTGGGCGACAATGAACTTGGACCTGAATGACCCTGAAAACTAGGGTCTTTAGGGACGTCGCAAAACCCGAAACGTCCAATTTCAGTTACTGTTCGACAGGGTTGCCTCCCTCGACCCTTGGCGGAAAAGCCTCCGGCGCGAAACGAAACTGCGAGGCTGTGACGCCTGTTACGTGCATACGTAGGTAGGTATAATGTATTCGCAGCACGGGACTGGGGTTCGGTAGTTAGAGGATCGGGAATCGGGATTGGGGATTGGCTGGCCGCTGCGTTTCCTTTCTCCCCGCCGACGCCACCAATTTGCTCGGGGCCGACGCGGGTGCAAATATGCATGTGTGGTATGCGGTATGTATGGGGGAAAAAAGACGACAAGTCGCTTCGAGATGTGCGTGATATGGTATCAACGATGTCTACCTACGTTACAGCCTACTTTGCTTCCCCGAGACGGCGTTCCATCCCTGTCCCGGAAGTTAAGCGATCCGGCAAGGCTGAGCTGGGGGGTAACTTACTTACCGTACATATATGTATGTAACATCACCCACTCCCTCGTCGATCTGCGACGATTGGTAGCCGCGCATTAGTAGTTAAGTATGTTATGAGGCAGGAGTTGGGATGGGATGGGAGACCTACACCGCTGCGCGCCTCAGCGGCATCCGGCCTCATTGGGCGGCCTCGATGTTACCGCGTCCGATGGTGATGGTGATAGTGATGGCGATGAGGCCCATTATGCCGGTATGCGCTACATGTTGTTAGGCATGCATAGGGCTACACGACTATACGGCCGAGTCCACCAGAATTCCCCTCACCGAAACCTGAGGCCTTGTGTAACCAGTTCGTAGAGGCCGCTATGACCTATCTGAGGTGCCGGTAGGTGATAGACCCCAATTGTTAGTGAGGAATGATATGTGAGGCCTGGCTACGGGAATCATTCCTGTTGCCGCTGTTTGTACCGTCTGCCGTTTGAGCGAGGCGGTATATTGTCTGGGAAGGTGATGATCATGGGCGGGTGATCTAGAAGCTTTACTCTGCGTTGGTAGCAACAGGTGCAGAATCAGTTTTACGTTGGTATAGATCTAGACATACATGCATGTATAAAAACACATGGGCATGTGTGATTATGATTACTAGGCGGGTAGGTATAGGTAAGTATACAAACGCAACAAGTACTCACAAACGCTACTTGAAGCTATGGTTCGAAATCTGGTCTTCTACGCCCTCCCATTTTTACGACTTGTCATTCGATCACCTCCGGTTTCCCATCTCCAACCTATCATATCATCGGTAATCCATATGTACCTGAACACGGTACGACTACTCCGTCCCTCAATAACTGTGATGCCGTAAATGCGTAAACACACTTACGTACCAGTAGACAAGTACCTCTATTGTAGAATGAGGCTCGCCGATGACTCCTCCAAGTATTACTAACAGACTGACCGACCGATATCCGTACAACGAGCCGCGTCAGCATCGTAAATCTTCCTATACCCATTTGTTAGGGCATGTATCCGTGTATCAGCGCGTTTGCCGTCTCCAAATTATCATGTTCTACCTTTGTTAATACCTAGTATACTAGGTAAGTGGGGGAGGATAGGAATCTGCAATAGCTAGTTAGCATAACTCGTCTGTGAAGGCATCTAGCAGCATCCCCAAGACCACGCCTATATAGTCGCATATACAAATCACTCAGGCAATAAACAACGCAGTTTTAAAAATCAGGATAAATCATTCCATGTTGGTCTCATAGTAGACTGAAATGTGTACATGCCAACATTTGTAAGATAGCTAAGTCGCCAAAAAAATAAAACTCCTCATGCTCAAACGTTCCGAGCATCAAAATATCCACGCCATTTTTTGTCCTATGCAGGGTAATAAGTATCCGAAATGCCTGTGCCAGTTGTGTCATGCTGTTCCTGTTTCGACCTAATGCCAGATCCTGTTGTATAAAAAGAGGAAGTCGTCCCATCCAAAAAATAATGCAATAACCAATATTTCGCCAGATGGTCGATGCCATCAATAAATAATAAAAATGCAAAACCCGCCGCCCTTGAATACGCTTTCATTCGTCATAATAGATGTTAGGTGACTTCGTTAGATAAGACAAGCCAGCTTTCCAAAATTGTAGCGGCCGTTTTCGCTCTTCGCTCGAAAAATTATCGACACGACTCAGTTACTTCGAATGCCCCTGCGTGGCGTGTAGGCAGGTGACATCAATGAGCAGCAACAGCCTGTGAGATCTCGCTCTTCATGACAGCGAGCCGCTCCCTCATCTCTAGCAAGTCTGCCAGCTTATCCTCAGGGGGCTCTTTTAACCCGGAAATTTCATAATGCAACGTCTCGTATCGTTCGTAGAATTTCGTAAACATCTTCGCCTTTACCAGAACATCTCTTGGCACTTGCTGCTTCTTGTTGGGAGTCGACTGCTGTGAAGAATACTGATCGGCATCACGTTCCTTCCGCTTCTTGCTCTGAACAGCCACGGAGCCGCCATTCGCCAATCCGTTGGTCTCCCTATCCCCGTTCCGGACCTGGGGTTTCGGTTTACGTTGGGGCGGCTTCTCCTGCTCCTCAATGTCCGAGGCATTAGTGGGTGGTGACGATGCAAGAGGTGAAGATTTGGCAGGCGATGTGTTCTTGCTTTTCGAAAAGTTCGACGACCCTGTCCCTACGACTGCGTTTCTCGAGCTCTGACTTGCATCAGATGGACGATGCTTCAGAGCTGTAGTTGAAAGCGGCTTAGGAAGCTCCTTCGGCTTGATTCGCTTGCTGAGTGGTGCTCCTGAACTGGAACTGCTGTCGTCATCTTCCCGACCTCGCTTCTGAGAAGTTGGCACCGATGGCTTAACTGGCGGTCGGGGCGCCCTGACAACAGGCTTAGGTTTAGGGAGAGTGACTGGTGCGGGTTTCTCTTTCGGCTTCTCTTTCGGCTTTTCCACAGCCTTCGGAGCTGGCTTTTCGACACGCCTTTCGTTCAATTTCTCGGCAATCTTCTCGATAGGCCTCTCAACAGGCTTAGGTCTCGAGATACTTGAGCTAGTAGTGCTTGATAGTGGCCTCTCATCCCCACTGCTCTCGGAATCGATAACCTTCTCTTCAGACAAGAACTTCCTCCCCTTTTCTTCGGTAGCGACGGCCTTGGGTTTGGGAGCAGGCTTCTTCGGCGCAGGTTTCTTGGAGTTCGTGGAAAAGAGGCGCTTCGTCTGCGCTTCGCGCTCGCTGACCTTCTTTGTCTTGTTTCCTACAGGTTGCGAATTGGATCGAGCCATAGCTTCTCCCTTTGCCTTGGCAGAATCGGCATCGCTCTTGTTCCCACCATCGTCGGTCTTTTGTGATGATACCCGAGGAACAGGAGTAATATTTCCCTTCGCAAGGTTCGTCTGGAGTTTACTGAGGACAATACCCTTCCCTCGTTCGGACGGAGCCAGTAGTTTCTCCCACTCGGGCGCGGTTGTCGAGATGCGTTGCTTGTCATATTGTTTGATGGCGTTTTCTATGGCTGCGGCGCGATCGTCATTGCGGTAGTCGTAGTTCCATACGTCCAATTCTTTCCAGTAGATCTTCTTCAAACTCCACTTCTTAGTTGACGCATCGAAGTTTGCCACCTTCTCTACCGTCGGTTTAAGGTCTGCCTCTGAACCCTTCCATACATCCGCTAGATGCTCGAATGTTTGGTCTCTTGATGCTAATTCGTGAACAAGAACAATCCTTTGGTTCTTGTTCTTCTCTAGAAGTTGTTGGGAGGCGGAATAGGCCGGGTTCGGCGAAGAGACTCCGTTGAGCGCGGGACTTGAGGGCAATGACCGAGTAGCTGAGTTCGATAATACACTGGCCATGGCAGACTTTCCGGCAGGTAGGGGTTTGGCCTTCACTGGTCGCTTCACATCTTTCGATTTGCTATTGGTGGTCTTGTTCGTTAGGATATTGGAAGGAGGTTGTTTCAGTATGGACATGGTAGGGTTTAATAATCGTTGGGCCTTATTTGCCGCCTCTTCGGGTTTCGTAAGATATAAGTCGTAGTTGTATGAATCAGGTGTTGTTTTGACCTTTTGTTCTCTCGAACCGATCAGGAAGCTCTGTAAACAGCAGTGTTAGGATAATCCCAAGTATTATTCAATTGAGTGCTTATTTGTATTTATTTAGACATGTAATCGTTATTTCTTCGTTACAATGTGTTGGTTGTCGAATTGTTATCCTCTCCAAGCTTGGAGGATCATGATGCCCATGTATGTGCCGGTTGTGTGTTGCGGATTGCCGGCAATAGCAATGGCAGGATTTAGAGGGAAAACAACAAAAACAAACTTACAGGAGTACTTCCTAGCGTCAATTCGATATCTTGCCCGCCTTGCACACATTTTATCATGTCCTCAATTACGCTGTCGCTTAAGGTGATGCCAAATGCTTGCAAGGGCAGGTGATCGCTTGAGTTGGCCGAGCTCTCCAGAAGGAGGCCGGTATCAGGAAACGCTAGAGCTGACATATTGGGAGTTTCGTATATGCCGGCTTTGGAGGGAATAATTAATAGGAATTAAGATAATTTATGACTTCGAAATGTCAAGATCGATATGTAATGTTTTGACAATGGTATATGGTGAGGTAATAGTCGAGGCAAGACAAACTGCACGAGTTCTGCACCTAGCCAGACTATCAGAAGTCCAACTTGACAATAACCCGACTATTCATGCAGCTCCGTCACATGGCTATGTAGGTGGAATTCGAGGGTGTCAGTATCTGTAGACCAGAGTAAGGTATGGGGTAGTTAGAAGGTACGGTGATTGAATTCTGGAATAGACTGTTGGATGGGTGAGAGAGGAGGAAGTTGTGTAGTAGGGAAGAGGAAGGAGAGGAAGAGTATGGGAAGGACGAGGTTGTACGGAATAGTCTCGTTGAATCTTGGTAAGAGGAGAAAGAGAATGGAAAATGAAGGCACAAATGGATGGACGGGGTGGGATGTACCTAGTAGTGGAGCATGACGGGGGTGGTCCCAGAAAGTACTGGCTAAGTACCACGCTTGCTTAGTTCATCCCGTCCCCTCAGCCTAGTGAACTCTAGGGAACTAAACCTTATTAGTCAGGGTGCAAGACTCACTTATTTCCACTCAAAGACTAACCTGTCTAAATTTACACTGTGAAAGAAACTTTAAAGACAATAGGAGTAATTGGCAAGAAAGAATGGCCCTAATTTACCTGTAGGAGAGCCAAGATTTACTTCCCTCGAAATTTAAAAAATATATTATTATTTTCCTTTCCTTTTACCTACAACGACGACAAAATCTACCTTTCATTTTATACAATCATTCAATCATACAATCATACAATCTTATAAAAAATAAATATACAAACCCCTTCACATAATCTGTTTTTGTTAAAGTAGGTCAGGTACTTAATTGTCCCGACTAGGTGTAATGGAAAAATTGAACGACAACACAGCCTGGGAGCATGACTATTGTTATTATTATCACTATTATTACCTAGGGATTATTACATAGTACCGATAGATCTTTGTACGATACGAAGCAATGTATGTACAGGGCACGGTACGCCAGTACGCTGTATGTAAGGCAAACCGCAGCATGCTGTAAGGCCCAAGCACTACCTAGCACCTAGCCTGCTAGCATGTCCTTCGAATAGCGTGTACTTCCACGATACTTTGTACTTGGGCTGTGTGAGACAGGGGTTATGGGATTTGCGGATGGGCAGATGCATGCATTTTCCCTTGGACGAAGCAACCAGTCAGTGCCCCGGGTGTAGCCATTAAGAAGCCAACTTACCGGGCACAACTGGGCAGAGAATCTCTTACAATGCAAAAAAACTCACAGCTCAATTGTCAAGAATGAAGGTTGCTATGTCCTACCGTATCGTGTTTACGAGCGTACCGTGCTAGATTATATGAAGTATGAGCTGTATGAGGCGTGTACTTTGTAGGTTCAAGGTGGTACTAGGCCTAGGTATGAAGTGGTACGCGGTAGAGTAGTGCGTAGCAAAAGGCGGATCTACTAACCCAACATGGATATTTCTCTGGAAATACGATCTTTCTTTTGTCTATCCGTCTTCCATTTTGATACAAGGGGGAAACTCTCCTACTCTCCTACGTCTTCCTACAACTTCGAAAATGTCAGAATATGACAAACAGAACCAATGACTATTAACATGGAGAGCGTGTATGAATCATTGGCCGGCTTACTAGTGACGAAAGCAGCTCGAGGGAACCCTGGCCCAAGATACAGTTCAGTTGGTACCTATCTGACCAAGAGGGATCTAATGCTGGAAATCTCCAAGGCCTAAATTACATCATTTTGGCTTGGGCGCCGGAGCATAGCATAGCATTCTGGCATCCAATACCAGCAATAAGCAACAAATACCTACCTCCTACATAGTTAGTAGCCTAGCATCGCGGCTGCGGCTCATACCTCTTCTTTGCCTACTAGTGTGTAAAACACACAAAGGCAGTGATGTGGTCAAAAGGCAGGCCAACTCATCATTAGTATCCATCCATATCAGATGATAAGTGACAATCTTGCAGAGAGAATTCGGTGAATGTCTTCGTCGAGAGTAATGACTTGGGTTGATACGTACGTCGGTCAGGCACTGCGTATGAAGCAACAGGCAAACTGGTGCATCCATGCTTAGTTGTCAGGTCCAAATACGAGGCAAAATAGGACAACCCTTCTTTTTCCCATGAGGTAACACTAGATCTTCAAATGTTCTGAATTGTTCTCTCTTCTTTTTATGAAGTTTAGCCTATGTATATACGTATCGTACGTGAGAAGGGTAGGTAGGTATCTGATCTTGTTTAGGTTACATACATAAGTGGTATGTTTGCGAAAGAGGCGCCTCATCAGATTAGCTACCTGGGTAATTTGGTAGGTAGGTGGATAGACGCATCCATAGATGTATATATGGTGCCATAACCAGCATTTAAACTCCTAATAGTGCCATCTCTAAGCTACGGTAATGTTTCGGTACCTTTTTTCAATAGGCAATGCAAAGCGGTGGTCAGCAGGTTGTAAAAATGCAGCTATTCTTCGCGCGCCTGACGGGTCCCGGCCAGGCTGATTATCCCAGGGCTTTGTTCGTACGAATGAGCTTCTCAGATATAAGATTTCCCTGGGTGATGGATCATGGACCCCAAAGAGGTTCGCCAACGCGCTGACATGCAGGGCTTTCGAATCCCGATTGGGTATGATATGTCATTAAGTATGACGGTCGGAGCCAATGGAGGAGGAGTCCAACCGGCATAAGAAAGACATAAAATTTACTGGTAGTGTACATATGCTGATTATGTCCCAGATCTGACTGAAACAATAGAGCTTATGCTCTGCAGCACTCTCTTTTTTTCTTTTCTCTTTTTTTGTTCGTCTCCGCGGTGGCGGCGACTGTGCGTATTGCCCAATCTTGACTGTACCGTAGCTCTCGTAGACCTGGAGCCGAATAGACGGGCATCCCGTAACGTCAGACCATCCCACCAACACGTACATACATAGAAATGGGCCTCGACGCCTCTTGATATGATTATCGTTCTTGTTCTTTTAAATTGAAAAACAATCATGGATGGCATGACCATTTGGTGATTCGGGATTACAAATTTATCATAATGATATATTAGGAAAATAGGGAATAGGGAATAGGGAATAGGGGAATAAGTAAATATCTTTTTTTATTCAACGTTCTTTTCACACAAAGTTCCAAGTTAGGTACTTACTTAGGTACATCCATCCATATCTCAGAGAGACGGGAAAGAGAGACAGACTTCTGGAGCCAAAAAGAGGCGGCGATGGATCTATTTACAGAAGGTTAAGTCGGAACTTCCAAGTACGACGGGGAACGGCCCCTAAAAGGTAGCTGTGAATGTATCGCTAATGTATCTAATGTATCCCAATAGTAGCCGAGGGAAGCTCTCCACCAAACTCCACCAATGGATTTGTATCCGGCCGGTGGGACTTTCACTGCTTGGATGCTTAAATTCTTGGCAACTTGGATAACACATAGCCTACCAGCATTTTTGTTCCATACCTTCCCAGCTTTCCTAGTGTAGCTCCCCTACCAAATCTATCAATCTACCAATCTATCTTCAAGCCATTACATGTGAGGGATTCTTGGTCTGGCGTGGTTCTGCAACTTGTACCTGACAATCTCGCCTGATTTGGACTTGTAATGCTCTTTTTATTAATTAACAACCTCTTCCCCAACATATATGTACATACATACATAGTATACCTAGTCTAAATGACATGAAGTGTCAAATGTCAATTCCGAACTCGTACGTATCTGGCAGCAGAGTTTCTAAAGAGCCAACACTAAAACGCCAAGTACGCAAGAGTCAAGTGTGCGGGTGGGAATCCATGCTAAAATCTAAGACGTAGATGGTGAAAATGGTCTCAGCTAGTGAGTATCTCCAAATGATGGATACAAAATAATAGTATGAATTCGTGCCAAGCCAAAAAGGGATTGTTGAAGCGAGAAACGGTGTCGTACACTCCAGGGCCACATAGGTAAGTAATCATAATCTTTAATAGATACCTACTACTAGGTGGGTAACAGGTAGGTAGGTAACTAACATTGAACCGGGAGTCAGCACTGGGCAGTTCAATGTTGGCCATAATATTCACAATCAGCGCCTCTAGCGATGAAACCGCCACACACCTTGATAGCGGTCGGTGAGTGAGTAAGCACCTGGGCAACCCTACGGATGCATGTTGTAAGCTGCATGTCGGATGCTATATGTTAACTGTATGCTGAAAGAGCGAGATTCTCCAGTTATCGCTCAACCGTATGTAGCTGATATTCCCCGAATCGTTCAGAGGCTAGCTGAGAATCATCATTCCCTGACATCATTCAGCTGATATTGAAGCACGATCAGGGCTAATACTATAAGAGACTATTTTATTATATTGTTGCTACTATCCATCGTGGTAACTATTCTAGAAATCGACATGTCGATGGATATTCCCTGATATGTAGTAATTGTCATCAATATCTTCCACATCGTGACATCGACTTTCCTAGTACTATGTATGGGCACGGTGCGATATCAGCTACGTGCCACGGTTCTCATCCCATCGCTCTCGCTTGCTAAGTAACTAGCTGCAGGTCATCCACGCGAGAATCTGCACGGGCTAGAAGCGCCACGAGGGGCCGACGACCGAAAGGAATTGGAATCTCCGTCTGGGTAGGTAACATGGGCGTGGCGTTCTGCCCCACACATCCTATTCACATCCTACCAAGCCTGCCCAGCTTGATGTATTTCCCATAGTATGTAGGTACGCTATGTACGTAGGTGACCTACTTAGGTAGCGTAGAGAGGTAGCATAGGACACATAGGACTGCCCTTTCAGCTCTGCTACCCATATTGCTGTCCCCGCTGTTGACGAATACGGAAGATCATATATTACTCAAATCATTGCTTTCCACGTTATCGGGAGAGTCGTCCCAACGCACATATCCTCCGGGGAAAAGCTAAGATGTCGTCACTAGTCATATCAAGACAAATTGCAGAGCCATCGCACAGTGCGTAGATGCGGCCAGCGGCCATCCGAGATTGGATAGTTGATGCGGTGCGGTGCGTTGCGTTGCGTTGCAACAACGACATCTGCGCTGGAAGGGCCGGCATTCTTGCGGGAAGATTTTTGCCTGCCAGTTCGTGCTAAGTCAACCAACCTACGTCGACCTACGGCCTACGTACGGGACCTAGGTACACACCCTTCCCCAATCTACCTGTGGTTTCATCCACGAATCCCAGAAGGGCATCTTGCAGAGAAGTTCACTAGCTAAATTGATGTGCGTGCCCGTCGCCTCGAAAAACAAGCCATAAGGTCCGAAAAGCGAGATCTATACGCCAGATTATCAGGATTATCAGTCGATTACTTAAGGTTGGATGCCATAATCAGGCTTAGTCGGCGTGATATTATTCTTGTTGTGCCCAATTTCCCTCAAAAACAGTGTTGTCCCTCCAACTTATGACGGAAACGATCTCAGTTCGGCCGACGCTTGGCCTTTAGTCGGGAAAGAAAGCGGATACGATTTATAGGCTATTACACATTTGGTTTAACTCCCACAAGCTCCCACCTATCCAGAGTCCACAGTAGCTACTCGGTGTTCTAGATCCTAGACTATTTCCTCAGGGCGACATTTTTGCTGTTGTCGAGTTATTTGAAGCTTCGGTCAGAAATATGTTCTTATTGCTCCTAGAAGTCTGTTGAAGCAATCGTTTCACCAGTAGAAAAAAATACGAGACCGTAAGAGTCAAGTTTCGTAACAATGGCGAAGCCACAAGGAGATGGCTCCTCCTGACCCAATTTGACGATGCGGAGGACGGGTACCTAGGTAAGCAGAATAAATAAAAAGTTATTATTGGACACATGTAAGTGGAAGGAAGCGGGTTGCGGGAATGCAAGCTCTTGTTCGAGATTGTCCGAACGCCCCGCCGTCACATCCCTCGATTCATCCCACTAGGACCGATAACTCCAGATGGGCTTACAGGATTCTCCGGGCTGGCTTGACTGGCTCGACTGGTTTGGCTGTATGAACTGGTGGGTGCCATGAAGGTAGCAGTAGTGTAGCTCTCGATAGACCGGGTTTACACCACCTCCCCCCCTCCTTACTATGTAAGCTCTTGCATATGTAGTACCCAGTAGTCGATTCTATATACTTAAGGCACGGTCTAGCACTTCCTTAACATTTGAAGCTAGCAACTGGCTACAAGGTATTTATTCAGGAACTTTGTTTGCTTATGAATTGATAGCTCGGCTTGGCATGGCTTGAAATGGTTTCGCTTACCAAGATGAGTAGCCTCAAGCGATGACCGGTATGAGTTTTATGGTCGACCAGAAAAATCGTCGACGGTTGAATCGGATGGGTTCCCCCTCTAAGACCGGCGTAATATTCATTCCAATCATGCCGTACCTACATCAACGAATCCCCTTGTTACATCCATCCATCTAGGCCGGTGGACGGGCGGGCGGAACTCGGGAAGAGAGGTTGGTGGTGTGCGACCTTCAATGCTGTAAGAGGTGGAATTGGAATTTGGATTGAGGCCGTTTTCACTTTTTACTTTTTATTCACAATTGACTATCACCTGAACAGAATATCCTATCCTTGAATGGGTACCTCCTACCTGCTGCTACTAATGAATGCATGTAGTTACTTAGGCAGGTACTAGGGACACCAAGGACACCAAGGACAACCGACCTTGAAGGACGCTAATGGTCACCAATGGTCACCATGCAAGAACCTTGGAAGCAATGGATGTGATAGATAAAGTTCGCAAGGTTCGGTAGTGCGACACCGGGGGAGCTGCGGTTCCTCTCCCGTGGTATGATTTGTTTTGTACATCTTAACACATCACAAGGCGAATAATACATACATCCTCAGGAGACCCTAAGTCGGTACGTAAATCCCCAGGTTTATGTTACTAGCCCCTCTTTAGTCCACGCAATGCCAATCTGAAAACCTTAATTAGTAACACGGAGTATACTTTTCGATACTGAGTTACTAAACGAAACATCGCAACATCGAAACATCAAAACGCAATATATATTGCTTACGTATTTCTGACCCTGGGCTACACACATTGAAAAGGGCCTCGTCCATGTGATAGGTTTTTATTTTCTTATGTTGGTACGCTATGATGATAAAATCCCTGATAAGGACAAGCCGTGATCAAGTGAGGCGCCACATAGCCTGATAGCCTGTGCTCTGTCGCTCTGCTGTGCTTTGTTATTCGTCGCAAGGTTGTGAGTGTTGAGTGCCGATCCGTGGTCCGCAATCGGTACAAATTCATTCGCCCGTCTTCTACACATCTGTAAAATGTCCGGGAGCTCGAGATGTACGCACTTGGGAAGACGTCACTGAGGGTTGGCTAATCTCATATCCCTGACGTTTCCAAGGATGTATGTATTTAACCCGGAGATATATAAAATGCTTAATGCTTCTAGCCGCTGCTGGTTCCCGGAAGGAGTCCCTGCAAAACTACCCATTGCCGCAGAAGTAACGCCCTGTCTTATATATACATACGCGTCACTTGGAGACAGCAGCAATGGAAAAAGAAAAATAGAAACCTTACGAATTGTCCTTTCTGGCGTGACTGTCCAAAGCTTATCATTGCACTAATATGGAACATCTGAATCTGGCCAAGCCTTAGTATGCCTCACATTGCATTTCTTTCGTTCTTGTAAACTCATGTCTTTCCTATTGATGGTTGATGGAGACGACAAACGTACGTCAACCCACTTCGATGCTGTCATCGAGCTACGTAGGTGGTAACGTTAGGGGGCTGACGAATCTCCCAGTTCGTGCCCTCGAAATTCCTGACTTTGCAATCATAACATTTTTGAGCATCACGTTCTATGGAGGGCTGGGGTTGAGGTTCTGGATAGGTCCTGGGCTATGTGTGCTAACAGTATCCCTCATTCTAGATCCACCGTCCTACTGTGTCTTGAATAACAAGATGGCGCAGTGCCCTAGGTAGAAGTAGATGAAGTGCTTCGTCTCTGTAACAATGTTAGCTCAAACTTGAAGTCGAATTAGTAACGATAATAGTAAAGGATATACCATGTGTAACAAAGCTTCCGAAGTTTCGTCCTACTATGCAATGCCAGGTAGGGCCCTTTCGTTCGTCGAACTACCATACTGGAAATTAGTATTCAACCTGATCTTTACAACATTATTCAGGATTAGCATTTATAGACCGACTTACCGTGCGCTTGATGTGCTGTGCGATGTCCTTCTCGATGGTGTATTTACCCATAGCTTCCTGCGCTGTTTACATCATGTTAGAACATGAACTCGCTGACCTTCTAATACTAACACCTACCAACATCGATGGCCTCTTGCTGCATATCCTCAGTCTGAAGTTGTATGTTAGCCCATATCGAATCCTGTTTTTATTATTCAATGATCCTAACCATATCCGCCGACTTGATCTGGGCTACAATCGAAGGTATTAGTCAGTCAGGTAGTCTCGATATCTATGATTCGGCGACGAAACGGACCTTCAAGCTTATCACGGCTCCCAGCCGGCGGAGGCGATTGTTGCTCGGCCATGTCGTCGATTCGGAGTTGGCAGTGTAGTGATTAATCGATTCTGTTATAGACATGATAGTTAGCAAACAAGGCTCTGTAAATAGGGGATAGTTGTACAGCCAATGTACTATAAAAGCCTAGACCAGGAAATAACAAACATACACGGAGTGATGCTTCAATAGCAAAATCGTAAAGCGTACAAATTTTGGCAATACCACGGTTAAGCGCAGGGATTACTATTCAATGTCTCCAAGGTTATTGTGTTGAAAATGTTCAGGTCAGCGATGAAGTTTGTTGACGGTCCGGCGTGGACGGTGGATGGTGAATGATGAATGGTGAATGATTTGGTTAGTGCCCAAAGTCGCGTGTTTGTCAATTGAAATCCAATCCCGACTTTTGTTTGGACGATCCCTTGCCATTGGTTCCTGGGACCTGAGAATTACATAAACCTTGTCTTTCCTTGAATTTCTATTAGCGAATACCGAATGCACAGACCAACTAGCTCAATTACATAATTGATCCATGAATCATGGGGGAAGTGGGGCTGAAGAGCCGCAGGTGGGATATATTGATACCACGTGATGATAACGAATTTATTTTCTCTGATACGAAAATTAGGAACTTTTTTTTTCAATCTCTTTAAGATTTTACTCCGTCGTTCTTAATAATGTGTTGATGCAACAGCCATTCGTAATAAATTAAACAAACTCACCCCTTTCACATTTCTATTGGCCTCTAATGAATCAATAAGAATCGAATCCACCGCTTGTTATCATGGATTCGTCCCGAATCTTTGTAAAAGGTCTGCCACCAAATCTTAACGAGGCCGACTTGCGCAAGCACTTTGCGTCCAGAGGTCATATCACAGACGTCAAGCTGATACCTAATCGAAGGATTGGATATGTTGGCTATAAGGACTCGCAGGAGGCTGCCTCTGCAGTCAAATATTTCAATCGTTCCTTTGTGCGGATGTCCAAGATAACCGTCGAGTTAGCCAAACCTGTCAGTAGGCTCGGTCGCAACTTTGTTCGCATTGTATTAACATCGCCTGTAGATCGCAGATCCATCATTATCCAAGACAAAGGAAAAAAGACATGGTTCAAATACTGGCACTAGAATATCTCAAACTACGAAACAGTCTTCAGAGCCAGAGGCAGCCACCGAGAATGCGAAGAAGAGGAAGCGAGATGCACTCGACGAATCGGATCCCAAACTCCAAGAGTTCTTGAATGTCATGCAACCTGCAAAAACTTCTGCAAGCACAATACATGGAATTGGTGCAGACTCTGTTGATGAGCCTCCTGCGAAATATGCCGCGCTTGCTGTAGATGAGGGAGCATCAGACGATGAATACGAAGTCGTACCAAGCCGGCGAAAGAAAATCCAGTCTGTGGAGCCCATCAACCAGCCAATAAGTGCGGGGGACAGTGTGAATGGTCAGTCTCATGAGGAAATCGAGAAAGCCGAAGATCTGCCAGCAGAACAAGTGTTACCAGATGCGCCTAGCCTCACCGAAATCGCAACTCATGTCGCTGCTACGGACGACGATTGGTTACGATCACGAACAAATAGGTTGCTTGATTTAGTTGATGATGATGATATTGTCCCTACAACAGCGTCCGCGGGAACCCCAACTCCCATAATACCAAATCAGGAGCAAGAACAGCCCGAGGTTATCGATGCAACCGTGGATGAAGATCAGGATATGAATGATGAAAGTCAACATTCGGATGTAGACGAAGCTACTACGGAAGCGAAAGACGACGACCTTGACATAGTCAGCAAAACGAGAAGGTTATTCGCGCGAAATCTGCCCTATTCAGCCACCGAGGATGATCTCAGATCATACTTCGAACGATATGGTATCGTTGAAGAGGTGAGATTGCCCCGTTTTTTCCATTATTACTTTTCAACTTCCTATGATGAACCCCAGATAGGGACAGCTGATACCAAACGGTATCTGATGAGATCTCTGGGCCAGTATTTTAGTAGATGCTTCGTGTCTGAAAACCAACCCCTTCGTCATTAATTTCCGCCAGTTAGCTACCTTTCATTCCTGCTAAAATGACGATAGGTACACGTGCCAATGAAAGACTCAACTACCAATCGGGGAATTGGCTTTGTTTTATTTGCTAGCTCAGACGATGCAACAAAAGCATTCCAAGCAGATCGATCTTCCTTTCAGGGGAGGATCTTACACGTTTTACCAGCTTCGGCAAAACGTGACCACAACTTAGATGAGTTTGCACTGTCTAAGTTACCGTTGAAGCAGCAGAATCTCATCAAAAAGAGAGCCAAGGCAGCCGAGTCTAGATTCAACTGGAACTCGCTTTACATGAGCCAGGATGCTGTGAACGCATCAGTTGCTGATCGTTTGGGGATCTCCAAGTCAGAATTACTCGATCCAACCAATTCTGATGCAGCTGTGAAGCAAGCGATCGCCGAAACGTCGACGATTCAAGACACAAAGGCCTACTTGGTAGCTAACGGTGTCGATCTAAATGCTTTCAAGTCAGGTCCACGAGGTGATACAACCATCTTAGTGAAAAACTTCCCTTACGGCACTACAATCGAAGAGATCAGGACTCTCTTCGAAGAGCATGGGCAGGTCCTGAAAGTGCTCATGCCACCTACAGGCACAATAGCTATTGTCCAATTCGCGCAAGGTCCTCAGGCTAAGACAGCTTTCACCAAGTTAGCATATCGCCGATTTAAAGAGTCCATATTATTCCTCGAAAAGGCACCGAAGAACTTATTCGTGGGTAAGGAGCAGCAGCACGATGCAGCTCAGACCAGTAAGGAGCCACAAAAGCTATCCGTATCAGAGCTGCTGGAACAAGATAACCAAGAGCCTGTTGAGTCTACCTCATTGTTTGTGAAGAACCTTCATTGGGATACCACTACCCAGGAACTTGCGGATGAGTTCAAACATCTGGAAGGATTCAGATCCGCTCAAGTGAAGACTAAGAAAGATCCCAAGAAACCTGGCCAAGTGTTGAGCATGGGATTCGGATTCGTTTCATTTGCTGACAAGACAGCTGCCGAAGCGGCCCTGAAGGTCATGGACGGCCATTCTCTCAGGTCACACAAACTTCAAGTTAGAGCCTCGCATCGTGGGCGCGATGCTGCTGAAGAACGAAGACAACAGGACAATGCGAAGAAGGCTGCAAATCAAAGGACAAAGATCGTAATTAAGAACGTCCCCTTCCAAACTAACAAGAATGACATTCGAACCCTCTTAAGTACCTATGGCCAGCTCAAATCAGTTCGCATACCCAAAAAATTCAATGCTACTAGTAAAGGTTTCGCTTTCGCAGAGTTTGTCTCTCCGAAGGAAGCAGAGTCTGCAATGCTAGCCTTACAGGATACCCATTTATTGGGACGAAGACTTATCCTTGAATACGCAGAAGCAGAAGCAATTGATCCAGAAGAGGAAATCGCTAAGATGCAGAAGAAGGTGGGCGGCCAGGCTAACAGAATTGCCCTGCAACAGCTCACAGGGGGAGGACGCAAAAAGGTTAACCTAGGAGGGGATGAGGACGAAGGGGAGATCTAACGAGTAATTAATGTCTATACTTCTAGCTCCGTGCCTGACTATGCTACAGAAGGAGTGTAGCGATTGCCACGTTGGGAGCTAGGGGTGGTGGTTCGTTGCCTTATCCCTTGTTAAGGAGAGGGCCGCATTGGCGAATCTGGGGCAACCTGACTGACACCAGGAGTTCGGCACTGCAATAGCTTGCAGAATCCACCCCTCCTTTGCGTGACTTCAAAAAACCCCTCTCAATTGAATGTCTACAAGTCCTAGACTCAGTGATCTTGTATGGGTACGTTAATCAAAGTCACATTCCCCCCGCAAACCTCACGAGGGTTTCAACAACGACCGGCCCGAGTAGGGTTAGAGGACGTCTCCATAATAGGAAATTGGAACATTCCCACGGTGAGTCTATTGCTGCTATTCGTTATCACCTTGTTCCTAGTTTCCTTGCGTGCCAACTGCGCGCTCCCCATACAGAAGACGTCAAGCATCTATCTTCTTATCTCGATCTTGTAGATCATGGCGTCTATACTATTTGGAGCATTTTCCTCAAGGCGCCCTTGGAAGCCTCCTAGGAGGGGCTCCTAGGGCTTGGGTGTTCCTTCAGGGCACAATTATTACTGTCCCTTCTAGGTAGTCGAGTAGTCACAAAGAGTGCAATGAGATATCTATAAGATATGATGATCCTCTCTTCCATACCAATACCCTCGTCCAAGATATCATCTCTAGTCTTAATAGTAATAGGCATTCTCTTTTGCCGCTGCCATTCCTTCCCACATATCTTGTTCTGCTTCCCAACGTTCTTGAGGGCTCTCCAGGCATTCTCTTGAATTCTCGCTCCTTTCATGAAGCATTCTTTTTGTCTTTAGTCATACCTGTCATTCAAGATGGAACACCCACGACCTGTCCTTCCTTCTCAGAGATATTCGCCGGCATCAGATTATGCGTACGAAACAGAACACGAAGTAATGCCCATAACACGAACTCCCCTTGGTGAATCCACGGGCAATATCCAACCACATAATCTCGCTGCTCTAGCGCTTTGTAATCACTCCTTATCACCACCTATTCATCCTATACCAACACCACCTATAGTCCCTACGCAGGCTTTGACCTCGAGTTATGGGACAAGCCTTCGAGGCGGACGTTCTTTACACCGAGATGTATCATTACGAGAATCACCAATGGGTTATCCGAGGGGCAGCAAGAACCCCATCTACGCGTACAAACATTTCGCCGATTATCGTAATAAAGTAATGCAAAAGGAGCTCGAGAAGGAACAACCGATATGGCCTTTGTGGTTGGAGGATGCCTTTCTCGATGGTAAGTGATGGCCCCTATAGGTGTATAGTTTCAAGGATATAGTGTACAGATACTGACTCCAACAGCTCTTCTCTTAATTCCCCAGATGGGCCGGAAGAAATTCAGCTCAAAGACTATTCTGTATGGGCGTAACATGCTCATTACAGAATACTTATGGATTTACCATTGGTTATTACACCCTCCACAGAATGGTGAGGTGATCCCGAACAGACAACAGAGGGAGAAAGGCCCAGATGGAAAGCCTCACCCCATGTACCGAGGACGAAAACAGGTATCAAGCCACATCCAAGTTCTGAAGGGGTTCTTCGCTACGTTAGTCACTTGTAAGTAATTACCAACTAGTATTTAGCAGGGTCCTTGACTAACTCTTTCTATAGTCCACTTCATCTTCCCAAGCAAGAGAGATGCCAAGGAAGAAGACAGGAAGTTAATAAGAGACGACGACGACACCGAATCTTTCAAGAACAATAGGGTGTTGATATCCATAGCTGACGGACGTCTACCTGATGAACGGCCCAACTATGAGTATTTCGCTCGCCTCTTAAGCGCCGACAACGATGTCTTTCTACGCCCGAAACAATGCTGGATCTTCGTTTCATCGTCCCAGGTTAGCCTCAAAGAAAAACACGTCAAGATGGACGATGGAACAACTAAAAAGCAAGTCACGGGTTATACATCCAATGGTCACTGGCTGGGAGAGTCTGATTACCCCCACCTCAAGCTTAACGATGGCAAAGATTATAAAGACTTGCCTCGAAACGGAGACCAACCAACTGTGCTCCTACATGAATACACCCGATCTATTTCACAGAAGGAGTCCTCTTCCATCAAGGATATCTCCAACAGATGGGATGTCCAATTCCCCGAACTGAAGGAGAAACTCCTTTCAGCGCTGGACGACACGCATCCCTCAGACGAGCGAACTTCTCGCTGTGTGGTCGGTCCCTGCGACACTTTTCAATTCGAAGTAACGCTGGACCTGCACGCGACCTCTAAGTTCCCCGACGGTTCGGAGCTCAACGGCATGGTCGAACTTTCGATCAATCGCCCCGAGCTACACAACCACAGATGGCAGTCTGTGACCTCCGTTATGAAGCCCGATGAGCTGCACATCTCCGGATCGGAGCCGGATTTCTGGGACCAGCCTAACCCGGTAGAGGTTATTGTCTCTCACCGCGTCGGATGCAACGGCGTTGGAAGATGTGATTGCGCTTCTCGCGGTAGCAGAGACACGATTGGTGTCCCGTTTCCGGCTGCTAGTTGGGCTAATACATTTATCAAGTTAGCCCCCTACGTCTCTGCGGAGCGAGAACGCAGAGCGCGTGAACAAGAGTCACGCAAGGGACAACGGCCCTCCCGTGCAGACCGTACGATGAAGAAAGAGGATGATGCTGCGGGTAAGACAGGCGGCGCAAAAATGCCGACGCCTAAAGAGCTCTTGTCTCAGGTGGCCATGTACCAAGAAGTCTGGTCTGCCCCTAATGACGGCACCGCCACCACGGTCGCCGGTAGTAGCGAAACTAGCAAGCGCGGATGGACACGGCGCGCTGTCATCCTTTGGACATTCACTCCCGTACACGAACACACAGACGACAAAGGAAAGACGGCGACCGTGGCCGCGGGGACAAACTGGAAGTTCCTAACTAAAGTTGACCCTACATCTGAGTATCACCAGCAGCGCGCTTACCAGTCGGGTCCTCCCCCGGTCTCCCGCGATAGCGTCATGTCTCCCAACCCCGGCTACCAAGCTCACGTCCATGCAGCCATGCACGAGAATCTAAGCGCAGCATACGATACGCCGCTTCCGGTGCCCACTACACTTCCGGGACAATCACACCGACACCACAGCCAGCACCATGGTCATGGTCAAAGACATCACCAGCAGCACGCGCATATACCGCCTGGTCTAGATTTACTAGACGGGTTTGACAATGGGCTAGTCACACCACCGCCCACGGCTTCGTTGACGGGCGGATACCCGCACAGCTTCGACGGCAGCGGCAGTGCCGATTCCGCTCTAAACCACCATCTCAGCTTCATATCTGACTCGACAAGCGGACCTGGGACGACAGAGATACCGGCACCTGCGCATCATAATACCAACGCCACAGACCCCTTTCTCTCCGGCCTCGGGGTTCCTGTCTCAACCTACGAGGATACGACTGGAACAGACTGGACTGCGGCACCAGGGGCAGGAGGCTTAGGTCTCGATGTAGGAGTAGGGGGAATGAATGTAGGGGGTACAGCTTGGAACCCCGGATACGGCGTCACCTGGGCTGATACTGCCGGCCTCACGAGTGCGACAACGAGCGCCGGCGCAGGAGAGGCACTATGGGCTACGGCACCGAATAGTATCTCTGGTCATGACTCCCGTGATAACAGTCTCAGTGGCGCAAGCACCGGGCACTGGAGCGAAGACAAGTATACACACCACCCACAGCAATCTACTCCTGGTGTACATCCGGACCCCTGGGCGTGGCAAGGCGGCGAGCACGCTGGTTGGGACGTTGATACCCAGGATTTCTCGCTCAACTTAGGGACAGGAAGTGTAAGCGGCGGGACAGGTTTGACACCCCTAAGATCCGCGCAGCAGGCATACCATCATCAACAGCAACAACACCATGGTAGTGGCGCGCAGGTCGCTGGACGCAAGCGTTCACGAGAGGAGAGCGTAGATGCTGGGGATACAGTTTACCCCGTTCACTCTATGCGGAAGCTGTCGCATCCACACCCGCATCGTCAGGGTCAGGGACAACAAAATGCACCGACGGCGGTTATGGATGATGGACAAGGGTTCTTGTGAAAGACCAAGATCCCTACTCTTGCTGCTACTGCTATTTACATTACTACTGCACTATGGCACTTACACATATTGGCACAAGCCATTTTTTGGAGTTCAACACGGATCAGGGCGTCGCTTCATTTTTTACTCGTATTTGTATTTGTATTACATATCGGGATTTTCTCTAGGGGCGTTGGCTGGTATGAGTTTTAGGGTTCTCGGGCTTTCATCAAGCCCCGCTGGCATTTTCCTTGGGATTTGGAAAATTAGGTATGGCAAGGAAGGGATTCATGGGCAGTGGACTCTTTGGGTAGTCCATTGGAGCTATGGATATATAATATATATCACATCATTTACACTACAAAATTTCTCTGCATTACCTACTTGTAGTTACGAAGAATATTCAACGTTCGTTGATTGGCGTCGTGACATCGTTTTATCGCTCGACTAGGATGATTTGGAAACACCGAAATAAGACATATAAATGAGGAACTTTGTATATACGAGTATACGAGGCAGACTTCGCATGCGATACATATGTTAGATTAGGCTTACGCCAGCAGGATAGAGCTAGTCAATTAAAAATGTCCGACCGAGACGAGGAGATAAACTGATGTTGCAAGATCTGATGTTTCAAGATCGAATGCTTGGCAAGGGAGCATCGTGAGGTCTTGGCAAGCTGAAACTTCTCAATTAGAGTCCGTTGTTTCTTTCGATGCTACCGCGCGGATCGACAGCATGGTGGTGATCATCTAGCCCCTGGCAGCCCTGAAGACTAAAAGACTAAAAATGAATGGACGATCCCCTCGGCTAGCAAGGGTGCTTGTGTCGATTACGCAACGGTAAATACAAGGGTGATTATGAAACGGTGGAGGTCGAGATACTGGAGAAGTCGTCTGAACTTGCTGAACCACTATTCCATTTTCTTCAGAGCTATCTGAGATGCGATACAAGAGTTGGGATGACAGGTTCCAGCTTTGGAGTCCGCATCACCTATGGTCAGTAGACAAAGAAAAGTAAAAGCTATTGTTAAAGACAATGAGCTGTATGGAGATAGTAAGCAACTCAATCAATCATCCTTGTATCAGGGCCTCAGGGGCTGTCGGTACAAAGTATAATACCGTGTCGAGCGGCCTAACACGAACCTTGATTTCGAACTTGAGATGATGGGTTCTTTATAGTCCCGGGAAGGTGTTTAAGTTAAGGTTATCCCTTTGCCAAGCAGAGGTTATCGTCGTAGTTTCAGAATTAATGCGGCGCTTAATGGTTACACGCGCAATTGAAGAGTGGACATGTACCCAGGACCCAGGTATCGCCTACTTCCCACTTCAATACGGGTAAAAAGAGTCCTGTAATTTTCGAAGTACGGCGCTTATAACAGGAACACGAGACAGTCGGCGGTATCAAGATTGACGAAGCTGGTGAGAAAAGAGGAGGAATGCAAATATTCGCTCAAATTCTTTGCCAAGACGGCGCCAAATGCAGCCAACCGTGTCGGTCAAGTCGGGCTGCTAAGAGACCGATGCGACAGCCACAGTAACGGATCTTGTTATCGTCATTTTGTATAGCGGTAGAAAATCATGAGGCCTCGTCCAGCGGTGGTTTCGCATGCCTCAGATAATAAGATTACCTAGGTTACAAAGAAAAGACCATAGGCAACAAAATCGGTCATTGCTGGCGAGCCGCCGCATCGTGGTTTTCTGGTAGCTTCTTAATGCAATGAGGTTCTGTTGCATTTCGTCGCAAACCGGGGTGGGAGTCGTCACTTGATTGGTTGTGATGTAAAGAATAGAGAAAAATGGAACAAGGAGACCGTGCTTTACATTTTATGGGGAATGGAGAATTCGTGCCGAATGGTTGGCCTAGGTTCAAGAAGTTCTGGGTACCACATGAGGACTTCCAATTTAAGACAAGCCAAGTTACTTTTTGCCGGTCAACAGCTGAAAAAAATACATAACCTTATCGTTATCATTCCTCAACAGATCCAGATAAGATCCCGCACTCTTGTACTGTGTACATATGCACGCTAAAGGCTTTGTGCTACAAACACCACAAAATACCCCTGCCACCTCCGGACTTCAACCCAACCTTTCTTGTAAACCACATATTTTTTTTCTCTCAACGTTACAATTTTTTACATGCTTTACTCACAGATGATCTACCTATCCACCCAGTATTTTACTATGTATACAGAAAATAGATCCGCTTGCCGTCTACTGGCGCGCATGAATCATATTCCCAAACAAAACAGCCGCTGCAAACAATGTCAGCCTATCGTATATCTCGTCATCCATTCAGTTTCCGTAGACCCAGACCAAAATTGCTCCACGGAGCCCATCTTACCAACCTTACGAGAAAACTTATTACATAGAATCTGTAGCTGAGTGGCCAGAACTGTCACATGTTAGGATGAGGCTAGAAAAATATAGCTAATGGCTTGTATGGCTATATCATATGGCCGCAGGTCACCGTGTTCCAGAAACCGAAGTCCCATGTTATGCATGAAGCTTGCATAGTACACTGTACGAAACAATACTATAGTTCTTTATTCTCCTAGACAGATCAGGCGGCTATCTAGCTAGGGTTTAGGTACTTTAGGTTTGACGTTTAGGGTATCATTACTTTCGACTCACATACGTCGATATTTCCAAATCTTCCCGTTCTACCCAAGTGCAACATCGAATCACTAAGGATTATCAAGAGTCAACTGGTAACTGACAACACTGACAACGGACAACGTACCTCTAATTTCTACGTCTATATCCTTTAACGACAAACACGAATGGGCAAGGTGAACGACTGATTAAGGTTCCTTGTCACCTGACATCTACCGGCTAAATACACAGTGTCTATCGTTCACCTTGTTGGTGGGTCCTCAAACCTCAAACTCACCTTGCCGCCATCACGAAAAACCAAAACTTCTTCACACATCAAAATTCACGACATATCCCAATCATTCATTTACTTTCTCACGCCTCTTTGTTCACTTCAACTCGTCGAATCGTCAACAACCAATCCACTTGTTCACCTTTGTGGATTGTTCAACAACGAGACCTATTGTTCACGCTCTTACACCATACTATTATCCGCCTCTCGACAAAGAAGATAGTTCTACTTATTTCTATTTGACGAGTCGGCCTCACCTCGCCTTCGGCGACTCGCCCTCATTTATTCGTCCATCTGAAAATTCACTTACGAATTCGTACTTTCCCTTACGCAAGTCGTCGAACTTCACCTTATCACACTACTTCTTTCTAGAATACTCCGAATCTATTCCACTACAATCTCGTTGATTGAAAACATATCCTTCAATTCGAAAGTCACAAAAACTCATCTCTCATTCCTTTCTTCTTCCAACTACGAGCATTCTTATTTCCTATTTTTCTATTTCTTCTTTCCTATTCTCGCAGGCGAGACAAAAACCAAGACAACTTCAGGCAAGGTCTCATAAATAAAACATTACACTACTATCTACGCTATCCAAGATGTTGTTGAGCAACGTTTTGAAGGGTATCGCCCTCCTCGCTACTGCTGCGCCCGCAGTAAACGCCCACTCCTGGGTCGAGCAGGTTCGTCAAATCGACCTTACCGGCGCCTTCACCGGCAGCATGGGCTATCCCATCGGCTACATGAATCGATCAGCTCCCGACTTCAACGACAGCTTGGCTCAGAACAAGATTCTCAACACGGCCTCTAACCCCGCTGTCTGCAAACCCAAGGCAGGCGCTTACGACAAGCTCAACCGCCTCAGCGCAGCTGCTGGCGACTACGTCGCTCTAGTTTACCAGGAGAATGGCCACGTCACTCAGCCATACCTGACTCCTCGACCTTACCGAGATGGTATCGTGAACGTCTACGGTACCCTTCACCACGAGGACTCCGATGGCATTAACGATGTCCTCAACTCGTGGACCGCTGATGGTAAGGGTGGAAATGGTAAGGGTCAACTTCTCGGAACTCACTACTACGACGACGGCCAATGCTACCAGAATGCCGGCCACAACTTCGCCATCCCTATCTACGCCTCTCGCTACCACGAGTACGGACTTGAGGAGCTATACTGCCAGACCGACTTCCAACTTCCCGAAGATCTTCCCGAGTCTGGTACTTACACTGTTATGTGGGTGTGGGACTGGCCTCTCATCACCACTGACACCACGAACACGACTGAAATCTACACTTCCTGTGCCGAGATCGAACTTGGTCCTCGTAAGAACAGCACTAAGAACGCTCAGGTCAAGTACGCTGGCAACAACAAGATCCAGAGTGCCGGTATCGCAACTCAGCTCGCTACTCAGTTCGAGGCTACTGGTCTAGGCATCGGTACCCACTCTCCTCTACCAGGCCCAACCGATGCTGCATCTTCTACTCAAGACTCGGGTGCAACCACTACGTCTGGTGTGGCCACAAGCGCTTCTGCCGAACCTACCTCTTCGTCTACTAAGAAGCACAAGGGACATGAGAGCGGTGTCACTACAGTCACCGTTACCGCAGCCGCTATGACAACCACGGCATGGAAGACCGTTACTGTTGATGCAGCTGGAAGTGGCAAGCACCACAAGTCATCAGCTGTCGCCTCTACATCGGTAGAACAGGTTTCTTCCGCTTCGGCATCAGCTTCGACCGGTACCACTTCAGCAGCAGAGCAGACATCTGCTTCAGTCAGTGCTTCTACAGCCGTGCCTACAAGCGTTGTCCCCGTCACTACGATCTCCAAGTTCCTCAAGGCCCGATCCACAGGACAGGCGCGTCGCGTCGACCAGTCCTAAGCGAGCGAACATCTTAACCCTCGAAGGATTATGACACTTATGGCATTTCGGTTTATTCCCTTATGATACCCCATTCTTCTTAAAATCAATTCGCGTTCAATTCAGTTGTACATATTCAACTTTCGATTCGTTGTCTATACTTTTTTCACTCAACTTTTCTACGCCTGGCCGCGTTTTACTTTTTTCTTTTCTACGAAAAATCACATGAGAACACGACAACTGGGGTATACCATTGCATCGAGTAAGGAGGGAGGTGTCTTTATCCAGGAAAGCAATTGAAAGGGGGTTTTGCATGGAAGGAACTTTGTACTATGGACGGAACATTTGGGGTCACAACATCATCTTCGCACGCTGTCTTGTAAGGATATGTCAAAGGTCTACTTGCATGGCAGAGGGGAGGCATTCGAATTGTACGGGCATCGAATGGCATCGCTACTACTACTAACTCTCCAAGTGTGTGGAAAATCGATTTCTAGGTCAGGCGTTTTAGGGCATAGGGTCGATCAGGGTGCATTTGCAGGAATAGGAATTACGGAATGGAAAGGAAATGAATCGGATGGGAAGGTCTACAGAAAATGTACGGGCGTTAGCTACTCACGATACCTACTTGCTAGATTTCCCATAACACGATTAGTCACCAGATTCCGCCTCGGCAGCAGTAAACTACCTATAACCGTAATATTCTCTAAACGGACCTTAACGAGTTCCTTCGGATTCCTTCGGCTTTAAAACCCCGTAGACGGAACAGATATTCCATCCCGAGTAGTAGAAGAGCATGGCATTCACTAGCAATGCGTTAAACATCACAGGTATAGAATAAGCGAGGGAAAGAAGGCTACGTAATATTTAATTCTAGTATATACTAGGCACTCTACTCTATTTAATTTTTAATATTATAATTTATCATTCTTACCATATTTACCTACCTAGAAAGTGCAATTATTGCCCTAACCAAGCAATCCTAACCGATCTATCACATTCCTATGTACCTATCTACCTAGTCAAGTCTCAGATCTCGCAAACGAAAGCTGATATGCAAGCCTGCAGCCCTATATGCAGGTCACGGTCTTGGCTATGGATTCTACCTATAGCGTCTTACCTAGGTAAGCTTAGCTGCGCCCCCACCCCGATCCAGGGACGCGGGCCAATCGGATGAGGGCAAGAGAGACATTGTCTTGGCTATGCCACGCAGATTGCTTTTTTTCTCGTGGACGTCATCGATATATGTAGGTCGCCGATGAGGCGCAGTGGGAAGCCTTGTTTGCAGCGTGGGATGGTGGGATGTGGGATTTTGGAGTGGGATTTGGAGTGTTGAGTGCGGTGCGGCTGAGGGATCGGTGTAGGACCGGGGCTCGTCGCCGGCGTCGGGGCCTTGTCAGCGCGGAGCCTTGTGGCTGTCTTTGGATAGGGAGGGGAGGCTGTGGATGGCGAAGATATTTTTGAGGGTTTTGGACCGGCTTGGTATTGACGGGTAATTCTCTGCTCTGTTCTTCGGTCTGGGCCTTACGAAGGATATTTCGTCAGCATCTGCCACCTTCCTCCCCCGGCAGGGATACCGGGGATACGATGGAGGCAGCTTCAGCTTATCTTTGAGGCGCCGCCGCTAAATCGAACACGAGCTGAGGCTTTTTCCGGAGAGGGCTCCGTTGGATCTGAGCGAAAAGGAGGGATCAAATCGGTTCTAGAGACAAAAGAGGCTTCCGGTGATTTACCCATGCTTTCTTGCAAGGAAGGTCGGGTATAGCAGCGGTCTCGTCTTTGAGAAAGATATCTAGTTCGGCTGTCAGCATGAAGGATGTCGCGATGGGGCTAAATGTAAGTTCAGAAAGGGTGTTAGCATGTGAATGGATGCTCGGGGGCTTAGGGGAGGTAGAGTGATACTTGACTTGGACTTGGGGCTAAATTAGGAGTTGATATCTTTAGTAGAAGTAGAATATTCATGGATGAACTAACAATTTACTAGGTATGGTAGGATTCACCGTGCGGTGTGAGTTATGATGCACTGGTTCGGTGTGTCGAGCTGTACATCTCCTTGATGGACTTTAAGCGAATATTTCGGTATTTGTGCAGGCGGTAACGACGTTTCCATCATTTTTATTAGCTCATTATACTGCCAAATTTAATAGTAGGGGTTATGTTATACTGATGAATAACTAGAGGATAAGCTGTATCAGGTTACCTTAGCACCGATATCTGGATCTTCGATATAGAATGTATCAAAATAACCTCCGCTTGAATAATGTAGAAGCCGAATTTTTGCTCATAAGTTTGCAATGGTTCTATCATAATGTTCTGATAATGATTTAGGAGAAGGTAAAGGATATATGGGCGGTAATAGCTACACTGAGTACGGTTATCCTCCTTTAGTATAGTCTATGTAATGAAACCAAGATTCCAAGTTTTCATTGGTGATTCGAAAACGGAATGATAGTTTCTCTTCATATCAGCCTAAGCGAGAAATCTCCGGAGGATGCTCTTTAGATCTTGGTTCCGATGTAAGTTGGATGTTCTAGAATCTTAGATCCTACTCCTATTGAACCTGGAGTTGAAGGAACACCGGTACTGTCGTCCCTCTTGTAACTTGTTACCGCGAATGGTAACTCACATAGCCGTCCAAATTCGGTATCAATTCGCGAGGAGCCGCATAAACGACCTTGGCGAGAATGAGGAGAAATCTATCCAGGTAGTCGAGGATACCGTTATAGCATATAGGCATATGCTCAGATTGCAGAGATCATATGTATACGAGCAATCATACCACTGTCAACTTTATCGGCTGTATTTGAGCTTCCTTGGCTCACAAGCAGAAGTCGTTAAGATATTCATTTGAAGTGAATGTTTCTTCTTTATTCTTGCTTACTCCGTCGTTTTCTACTTTTGACAGAATTGCCGGACTTTATGGTTTAGATCGGAATGCGGTATATCGCCATAAAGTTGATATTGTCGTGGACTCGGAGCTACTGCGAAGAGAAGCCTATTTACGCGAAAAGTGTTGTTTGGATAGATTTGTCTAGCCTAGGGTTTCCCCTATTTTGATAATCAGGAGATAGTCCCGGTGGTCTTGCCGAAGCTTACATCTCGATCAACCTATTATCGTACACGTTCTAGTGATACTTCGGCGTCCCTATATTCTATTTTTGAGACACAACGACGTTACGACGACATGCCCATTCAAGTCCGGTATAAAATGTAAGTTTATATCTGCAAGATCGTAAATCATTCCAATGAAGCAGTCAACCTCCGTGGCAGCGACGCAGCCACATCTGCAAGGCGGTATTCGAAGTAACCCTACTATAGCTAAGAATGTGGCACAGTTCCTGGGGTTGAATGGACAGGCGAATAATGTTCTAGGCAGATCGGCAGTTCAGATATGCTTAACTTCATGACGTAGGATTGTCTTCTGGAGAGACGGACGATAGCTCCCGGCTTAGTAACACAGCGAATGTATTTATCCTATCCTGTAGATAAGTTCACACACCACGTATATCGAAAGAGCGCCGGAATTTAGCCTAGAATTCAAGCATACGTCGAAGCTCAGGAGGATTCGAACCGATTCTAGGGTCGCAGACGAGGACGGCTCGCAATCGTATATGTCGCTACGGGAGACAGTATATTGACGGTGGCGTCTGCCCATTAAAGTATAGTAGCAGAGCCTCCTCATATATAAATCCGACCTCGATCTCCCACGAAACAGAAGTAGGAAGTGAATCTCTGCCGGCATTTTCGCACCAAACATATCCTCACTAGAAACCGAAACTCACGCAAAACAAAATGCGCTGCTCTTTGCTCCTTTTCTCCCTCTCCGCCACCACCACCCTCGCGGCCCTAACTCCAACCTGGGCCAAACTCGCGCTCTCCCTGAACCTCATGGAAGCGAACCTAAACACCGACCGCGGCCGCATCGAAAAGCACTACGTCGATGCGAGCAAGAGAGCTGCTGATAATAATGCGCTCAATGCCACACAGGGTGCCGTTGCCGACGCGCTACTCACGAAGCTGATGGCGGCGAATGCCATGCAGATCAAAGCGCTGAGTGACCTGCGCAGCTACTTGTTCTATCCGGAGGAGGACCCCGAGGTTTACTACGGAGCGGCGGAACGCAAGGTTGAGAGTATTGATTTCAAGCTACCAGAGGGCTTGCTGGAGACCCAGGGGGTGTTTGATGACAAGGATGAGGTGAGGGCTGTTAAGGATATTCCGGGGTGTGCTACTTGTGTTGTTGATTGGTGAGGTCTCGACTCTAGCCTGTCTGTGGCCTAGATGGCCGATCTAGATCTCAAAAGATTCGACCAGGTTCGCTTGATTTAACCATACCGATAGTTAAAAAAGTGCTCTTAACGCTTCGAAGATAATTCAAATCGCTGTCCACAATATCTAGAGTCGTTACAGTGTAGAAATCAATATGTTTCGTATTCCTCGTCGTCCTCCGTGTCCACCAAATCACCGTATAGAACCTCACAAGCGCCGGCAAGGGGCACATCCATAACGGCATCCGTGCCTTCGTTCCAAATATTCTTCCAATCGAGCTGCTTAGCCTTCTCTTCCGGGATGGGTTTCTTAAATTCGCCTAATCGTATCCTGCCCTTACTATCGATCGTCGCGATCTTAGCAGCCTCATCCACGATCGTCTCTAACGAAGTCAAAGGGAGGGTCAGGATCTCGGTGTTGTAGGCCGCGAGCGCGACGTAGATGTATACAATAAGCATGACTAGGAATGACGGAATGGCCAAGGCCCACCACCTATTAGGGTAGTAGTAGATGCCCAATGCGTGTAAGAATGGAGACGGTAGGTAGGCCCATAGAAGGTAGATGAGGAAAGTCAAGGACGAGAAGAGATATAAGACGAAGCCGTAGTACTCGTACGTGGGCACCTTCGGGGATGCGCGCGGCACCGGCTCGAGCTCGTCGTCCGAAGCATCGGGTGTGGTAGGTCGCGATGGGCGGAGCAACGATGTCAATGATGGCGATGGAGGCAATGGTGTTGGAGGTCTCCCATAGAATGGAGGAGCAAAGTAATTCTGCTGTAGCGGAGGTGGAGGTAATAGTTCGTCGCTGGAAGATGATACGTCGGATTGGTCATCCGAGAGGAACTCTTCCTCATCCGAAATGAGAGACATTTTGACCCGTGTATCTAGGTGATTATCATAAGAATTTCCCGATAATCCAATTTTGATATATGCTATAGATTTGAATCATTGTTCATGAGGGCAATTCGTGCGCTTTTAAACTATCGCGACCGTCGTCGCGTAGGAGCTTTGTTGAAGTTCAAAGTTACTAAGTACCTAGTAGACAACTGTAAAGTTCACATTACGTATTAGCTCCGGGGCTGTTAACGGAGGATCAAATCTAAGGAGATTAATAACTTAACACATACTTTTATACATAACTTAAATAATTAGTTTAAAATAAAAATAATTATTTTTTATTATAAGTTTTAAATAAAAATTAATAATTAATTATATTTTTTTTTAAAAAATTTATAATATTTATTTAAATTATTTATTTAATAATAAATTATTTTTTTTAATTAATTAATAATTAATAAAATATATTAATTTAATTAAAATTAATTTTTAATAAATTTTTATTTTAATTAATTTTTTTAAATTTTTTATTATTTATTAAAAAAAATATTAATTATATAATATTAAAATTTTTATTTTTACGCGTAATATATAAAAAAAAATTATATATTAATTCGAAAAATATATATTTTATTTTATTAATTTTAATATTTTAATTTTTATATAAAAAATAAAAAAACGTAAATACTTTTATTATTTCGTATTAATTAAATTTATATATAATTCGAATAAATTTAAAATTTTTTTAACGTTTATATATTTAATTTTTTAATTATTTATTTAATAATTAATTTATATATTTAATTTTTAAAATTTAAATAAATCGAAAATTTTTTAATTAACGATTTTATTATTTTAAAAATTAATTTTTACGAATTTATTTTAAATTAATTTAATTAAAATAAAATTAATTTTATTTAAAAATTTAATAATTTAAATTTAATAATTTTAATTTAAATTATAATTTAATTTATAATAATTTTACGAAAAAAATAATTAAATAAATATAATTTAAATTATTTAATCGCGTTTATTAAACGTTTTTAATTAATTATAATTATTAAAAATTTAAAATTATATTAAAAATATAATAATTAATTTTATATAAAATAATATTTTAAAAATTATAAAAACGAAATAAATATTAAT